>WHYT01015787.1:134133-157178 GCA_009806455.1 Tetrax tetrax
CTGTACCAATAACTGGAAGCTGTTGTTTCTTGGTGGTGGTGTTTTGGGGTTTGGTTTTTTTTTTTAATATTTTTTGTTTTGTTGTTTTTTTGTTTTTTTTTTTTTGTTTGTTTGAACACAGGAAGGCTTTGAGGATGGCCTCTGCATAGTTCCTAGTGTGTGCTGTGTGCTGGGGGGGTGGATTTACAATACCTGGGTTTGCTTTAGGCTCCTTGAGATGTGCTGTGGGGTTTTTTTGGGCTAGCATGTCTTAATCTTCAGGCTTGGAAACTGCTTATAGAATTGTGTTGACTTTTTGTTCTGCTGTTGTTCAGTTGCACAGTTTTATATATATGATGTACTAGTTTTAACGTTAATTCTCTGTGAACAGGGTTGAGATTATTCATTGTAGTTTTTTTTAAAAAAAAAAAAAGTTGTATTCTAAAACTCCCTTTAAAAATCTTGTTTGTATTCTGTTGCAGTGTTACCAGATGGCCTTATGTACGTCACAGTGTTTTGTGATAAGTACAGTAGCACATTTAATGCTTATCTTCCCCCCCTCCCTCTGTTTTTATAGCTGAGAAGTATATTCTTAATATTAGAGATTAATAAACAGGAGAATTCTAGCAATGTGTATCGTAAGGAGGGTGGTTGTCTCCTCTAATGTACATTAGGACAGCTGGAATGAAGAGGGGACTGCAACGACTCCGAACAGGGATCCATTAACCAGCATGAGACTTTGGCTTGGGAATTCTGAGAATCTTTGAGCGCGCTGATGGCAACTGTGACGTAAGTCAGAACAGAGCTGTTGGCTTCGCGGCAGCGCGTCTGACTTGCTCCGGCTGAGAATCTGGGCTTTAAAACTTTTTGTCTATGGCTCGGATAGAGCTGGGGGAGGGACATTTAAGTTAAATTTTAGAGAACTTGAGCAACCTCATCAGCTGTGGTAATGTGTGACAGTTGTTCTGTTTATTTTTAAAGTGCACATCTGTTTTGGAAAGTGACTTTCTGCTGCCTTTAGTGTTTATACCTCAATTGAAGTTTTAGGTTAACCTGGCTTCTTTGCAAATGGGCAAGATGATGGCTGCAGTCTATTTTTCTACTACAGCAGCTCTGCCATCTCTGCTTGGGGCAGACGGAGCAGACATTCCTGTCAATTAACTTACTCTTTAACTCTGGAATGAATGGCATTTTACTTTCCTGTAATTTTTAGGAGAACCATCAATGGTAAAAATGACATTGAAAGCAGCACCGATAACCTTTTCAGTTACTCTTTCCAGAACAGAATTGCATTTAAAATATATCCTTTATATAAATATACATATATATACACACACACCAAGTCAAGAGACAAAGCAAGTTCTGTTGTAGTGAGTGTCTTAACTTCCTACACTGGAGACTTTTTCTAGACACGGTCTTTTAGAGACAGCTGTAATCTCACACTGCTTTGGTGCTCTCGTTACAGTTGGGTAAACTTGCCTGGGAGAGAATAGCTTCTCAGTCTGACTTTTTTTGGAAAATAATACCTTATAATAAGAGTATCTTAATGCCATTGTGTTAAAAAAATGCTGGTATGTAATGCAAGTACATAAATAGCCAAAGTTTTCAGTAATTGTTCAGTGTTACTAAATTTGCTTTTACTTAACCTTCCAAGGTAACATTAGGAAGACCTTCAGCGTGTTGATAATCATATTGAAGAAAAGTCTGATCAACTTGATGCTAGGAGATACGCAGTTATTTGAACACATTTCAGGTTTGAATACAATTTATAGAGTCACAGTCCTAAGATGCAAACCTTACTTGGGAGGAAGTGCACTGTAATGACACTTCAGAGTAACAACCGCTGCTTTGCAGAGTGGCGTGTTGGCAGTTGTTATTCACACATAATGAAGGTCTTTCCTGAGAAATCAGGTGACTTTTCTATTGCTTCAATTTTTGTGCAGAAAAAGAAAAAAAAAATAAATCAATGTATTGCAATCTTTTTTAAAAATGGGGTGGGAATAGTTAAAGAAAACTATTTTATGTAAGAACTGACAGAGGGATTTGCTTTGTATAATGCAAGCTGGCTTTAAAAAAGCATTGTAGCAAATTATTCAAGTCAATCATATGTTAATAGCTATGTGCAACCAGACATGCAAAACAATTGTATTTTTTTAAATAAATATTTTTAACAAAGTTTCTGATCTTTTGACTGTTTGTAGCAGCAGAGGAAACTGAAAGTTACAGCTGCAGGGCACTGGACCTTGAGGTAAGCTGTCTGTCACAGGAGTACGGGCTCTCCTGGCGTGGCTGAACAGCGCCAGCGCTGGAGTGGCTGTTGTTGGTCTGTAGTGCTGCGCAGTGCTTTTGCCAAATCAGGTGCTGTTCTCCTCTGGTGAACACTGGCTTTGGTGAGCAGCTTATCTGGTGAGCAGCGCTGACCGCAAGGTGGAGATCTGTATTGTCAAGTACACCTCTCCCCAAAGCAATGATGTTATTCTAGCAATAGCATTTATTACATATTATCAATCAGCAAGAACCTAAGGTATTTTTCTTCAATAGCTAGCAGTCCCTGGATTGATAGATATGTAATCTGAGTAGGCTTCTTTCAAAATAGACTCCCTCATTGTATTGTTTCGTGTTCGCTTCCTCTGTACAGGGCTACAGACAATGCTGTTGTGGTGGGAGGGCTCTGTTAGTGACAGCTTGGGGGTTTTGCTGTAAAATGGGTTTTGCAGTCCACACTTTCTGAATTCTGGGTACCTCAAGGAGAATCACAGTGGCATCCGGTGGTGCTAGAGAAGAATTACAGCACATACTGCACCAGATGTGAGCCAGGAGGGCTCCTGACATCCATGGCTGAGTTAAGCCCAGACTCTGTGTTTACCTCCTGTCGAGGGTAAGACCTACTGAAAAACAGAAATGCTAAAAACAGTTTAATTTAAACAGCTGTTAGATTCAACCTAAGTTTGAAAGCTAGAACTGGTGAAGGTAGTAGCTGACAGTCTTGGCTAAAAGCAGCTTTAGTTACCCAAGTCCAGTCATGGTGAGAATCTAGCAATCAATCACCTTTAATTAAACACTGCTTTATATACACACGTACGTATGTACACCCACATACAGCAGTTAAAGCAAAAAGGACATGTCCAATCACTTGCTGAAGAAGTAGATGTAGCTTTACACTCCAAAAAAAAGCCAGTCTTTCTTCAGAGCCTGGAATAGGTCATGCGTGGGCTATGAGTACCTTACAGAAGGCACCTGTATAATAAGTATTGCACAGATTAAGCAGCTGGAGACTGGCTCCCAAATACCTCTCTTTAAGCTTCAACTGGAAGCTAGAAATAAAACAACCCTGAAAAGACACTGCAACTGTAGCATAAAGCAAAAACCAACCATCACAACTCATTCTTGACTATTAAAAAAAAAAAAAAAAAAAAAAAAAAAAGCTAATGATTTTAATAATCAAGAGGCCCTAGCATGCTGAATAAGACACCGTCTTAGTGAACATGTCTGATACTGTGTAATATACAGGAATCGAACTGTGCAAATACAGATAGGTCCTGCTACCACTGTGCACTTGCTGGGGTCTACAACGGTGTAATTTTTCCCCTTTGGAAGTATACACGGAGGTGACACATACTCAAGTCAGTGTTGCACACAAATTAATTCAATTCCAGCCAGTGTTGCACACAAATTAATTCAATTCCAGCATTGTGCTGCAAATTGTAGGGGCTTCTGTACGTTACAGGCCAAAAGACAAATCTGTTAAGTTCAATGACTAAGCCAGGAGATATTCAGTCTTCCACATGGAACAGAGTGAACCTCTTCCTTCCCACCCTCCATCCTGAAATGGTAAGAAAGTTTGTTTGCAGGAGCAACTGTTCGTCCATCATCCCTGCCATCTACTGCAGCCTTCCAGACACAGGGTCCGTCTGATGCTTACACTCCTCTTTTTGGTACATGTGACAGGCAGTGCAGTGTTCTAGGATGTTTTCTCAATTCTGACTTACCCAATCTAGTGTGCTTTTGATTGCAGAGAACTTGCATGATTCAGTCATTAAATATGAAATCATCCTTAACAGTAATGCTTGATTGCGTGGTGGTTTATTGCTCGTCTGGGGCTCGGCTGCTGCTTTAGCGCTGGTACTGCCCCGTGTCATCCACTGCTGCTGGTTTGTCAGGGGAGGTGGCATCCAGATCTGCAAAATCAACACGAGAGACTTCAGCTGACGGTACCGATCCTGCCGCGCTTTAAGGGAACGTGCGTGAGCTCTCCCAGACACGATGGTGCCGTTCTAGCACCCACCACACCAGCTTGTTTACTTCACTGGTCGTGTAAGAAAGCCTCCGTTCCCAGGCACCGGGACACGTCTTTGCCAGCCCCACGGTGCTCCTTTTACAAAAAGCAAATAGTATGTGCAGACTGAGGCAGTAAGTAAAAAGAGAAATCTATTATCAGTGAGGCTTTTCTCAAGAGCCTGACAGCTGCCTTTGGATGGCAGACCCACTTCTTCCCTGGATTTTAGCCAGGGACCAGTGTAGGGAAGCTCGTGCGGTCCGTACTGGGAGGACTTTAGCTCTGCGGTAGCACGGCACTGCTGTCACACCTAGCATCTATGTGCCGCATCGTTCCTCTGCGATCCGCAGCCCATTCCTACTTTTCCTCTTGCTTCTCCAACAGAAAAGAAAGCAAGCCCTGAGCTGCGCCTGCCAAGGCTTTGTGGGCAAGTCAAAGCAGGAAGAGGGGACAGGAAGCAGCGGTAAAATAAACATTTCCTTGCATTTTGCTGAAGTGCTGCACCCTGGCTATGTAGTGATGCACATGCTACTCTTCCTCTCATTACAAAGCAGTGCTGAGAACTGATGCTTTCTTACCTGATGAGGGCTTGGGGTACATCCTGTGGAAAAACAAGAGGAAAGCGTAGAAGGTAAAGGCCAGGCCTCCAAAGATCATCCCACAGACCAGGAAACTGTAGCTGCCTTGATCATGTATAATCTGAAATTGGAGGGGGGGGGGGGAAAGGCAGACGTCATCATAGCACTCAAATACCTCATCAGCATGCAGTAAGAGCTTGACTGTTTGATGGCTCAAGGGTCATGCAGTGCTTTTTCCCTGTAGCTGTCCAAAACCAGGACCAAGGTTTACTTAGAAGTGCCAGCCAGGTTTTAGCGTGCCTTGTCTGCACTTACCGAGCCCACCAGCAGCTGCAGTACCATCTCTCCGATTCCAGCTCCGGTCACCAACACGGTTGTGGCACAGCCTGCAAAGAAACAGTGCGAGGGGCGTTGGCAGGGAACAGGTACAGAGCAGCGGGGTCAGCCTGGAGCCTCTTCACACGGCTCTTCCCATACGAGACTTAAAATTACTTAATGTACGTTCCCATCTCGTGCTGAGAATGCCTCTTCCAACCTGTGCTAGTGCAGAAAGGTAAAAGTTTAAGCCAAAAACATGTCTCCTGCTCGGTCACTTGTCTCTGTTGGCAGGGGTGAGGTTGCGTCTTGCTGGAAGGATTTTCATCCTTCTGTGTCACTGCGGTTGGCCGAGACCTCCTGTAAGAGCTGGCCAAACGCTCGGAGTTCAGTCCACTGATAATCTGGATGATGTTTGCAGAACTAGCGCCCTGTAGGCCTCTACAGCAGACGTTCTTCTCAGTCCCCGAGAGCCCTAAAGCTGCGGGAAGCAAAGAACCAGTCTGGATCCTGCCTGTAAAAGTTATCAGCACCACAGAGCCGGGATTTGTGCAGTCTGGTTTTCCGGCTACACGCTTGACCAAACGTTGCGTTCAAAAGCAGATCTTTCTCCCAGGTCTCCTAGACATCCCTGGAGAGGGAAGGAATTGCCGGGTGGTATCTTGAGCACCCACCTGCTTTCAGTGTCTGCCAGGCGTCCCCAAATCCCCGCTCACCTTTGTACTGCAGGATGTCCTCGGTGTAGGCCAGCATGCTGGGGAAGGTGCTGCTGAGAAACAGCCCCAGAGAGGCCGTCCCCACGAACAAGAAGACGATGCTGTAGGAGAAAATCAGGAGCAGGAGGAAGGTTAGCAGGACTCCAACCTGTGAACAGCAAATAGAGGCAGCAGGTAAATGCTGAGATGCAGGAGGCTTTAGATTTTAATTTCGTAGCAAATAGCCTGGAAAAATAAACTATACTGGGGAAAAAAAAACAAAACAAAACAAACAAAAAAAATCAGTTTCTGAAAAACTGAACTAGCCAGCCAAATAAAATCCATTTACCTTTGCCGTAAAGAATTTGGTACTTTTTATAACATAACTTGGTACCTAACTCTCAACTTTATTAGGTAGAGACTTAAGAGAGTATCTGAAAAAATACTTTGCAGCTTTAAATCCAATAGTATTGCTATTTACATGTCTTAATCACTAATAAGCCTTATTCAGCACGTTAAATAATTAACTCACTCTCAGTAACTGCCCAGAAACCAGCGACAGGAGCAAAGCCAAAGAGCCAACCCCATTTGCACAAGCTCGCTCTTGCCTCCGGTTTGCTGCGGCGTGCAAGGAACAGCGAAACCGTCGAGATGCTCCGAGCCAGCCACGGCACGGAGTCAGCAGAGGGAGCTCTGCAATACCAGCTCCAGTTCATTTTTAATTGCTTAGGCCCCGATTATGGCTGCGTGCATGTACACAAGAGATTCTAAAGGAACTGGATTCAAGCTGCAGTTTGCCATAACGCTGACACGACTGCCGAGAGCTGGGCTGTCTTACTACACACAGCAACGAGCCTGCGTTGCACAAAGGGTTCAATATTAGTCAAATTAAATTTTGTCCTTGGATGATCCTACTGCCGTTGCCTTTAAGGGGAAGTGAGGCTTCCACTCAAGGCTGGAGGCTACTCCCTCTTCTCTCCGAACATTAGCAGCAGCTAAAGTCACCCTGTCCCCAGGTTTGTTATGGAGCAATCGTGCAGTTCAGACAGGAGATAGAGCCAGTAGCGTGCATCGGGGAGACGCATGGGAATGTCCAGATCATATTCCATCTGACTGTAGCTATCGGTACCCAAGTTCTGTTTTTAAAGTGACCAGCAGCAAAAGGCATTGGCCCAAATCTTCAAAACATCCCAGCACAAACTGTTGCTTCTGTTCCCTCACCACCCTGTTATGTATTCTTGGCCTCGCAATATTAGCTGTGAAACTTGCTCACAAAATTACTTCTGGCTTAAATAAACTGTAACTTAACTGCCTTCTCACTCGTTTCTTTTCTCTTTTTTTTTTGTAAGTGTGAATGGGAACAACTCCCTCTCTGTTGTCTGCCACATCCTCACATCCATCTTTCTCATATATCCTTAACGGGCTCCTTCCTCTTTCTTCAGTGACGGTGTTTTATTAACGTAAGCCACCTCGCATCACATTGGTTTCTCTGGCAGCTGCCACAGCCTAAGCAGAGAACGCACCCAGCTCTCTGCCTTCCCTTTCCCAGGGCTAGCACAGGCATTAAATTCCCTGTAAATGCCAGGGAAGACAGCGTGCCAAGTAAACAAAGTTGGCAGACATTCACTAGGTGTTTTTCACCAATTTTAACATTAGATCAACTGAGGAGCAAGCTCAGAAAAGCAGCGCAACCGAATTGTAAATCTCGTGCATGGGAGTCAGTGACAGCGATGCAGATCTACCAGTTCTGCCCATCAGACCCCAAACTGGAGAGCATCTGGGAGCCGAGCAGAAGAAAAACATAGTGAAAACAGCCTTACCACATTGACGAAGACCATAGTGGCCGGCTTCACTCGGTAGGACACGGGGATGGAGATGAGCCTGCCCAGAGTGATGAATCCCCAGAAGAGGCTGGGCAGGTAGCCAGCCACTTTGTGGACTACGGAGAGGGGCTCTTCCACCGCGTAGCTGTAAACGAAGCCCGAGTACTCTCCCTGCAGGGAAAGCAAAGCAGCGTGTCACAGTGCTGTCACAACTTACAGGCTTTGCAACTTTAGCTTCAACCTGCCCCTCAAGTATTCACAGTATCGTGATAGTGCTGGAGAGCCCACCTATGGCTTTGCTACCAAATCCATGAACCTTGTTCCCAAGGGTTTGCAGCTGGAGACAGGCTTCCAGCAGAAGCGGAACACAGGGCTTAAGCTCTCCTAAAAGGGCAAGACTCAACAGCATTGGTAGGTGAAATGCATGCTAGGCTGTTACTGTAGAGATGCTCTCTTCCCTAGGGACTGTCTTCTCCTTTTGGAATTGCGTAGTGATGCCGCACCACATTAAGAACCCAGAGTTGGTCATCCTTGAAGATGGAGGCCCTGGAAAGCTCCTGTACCTGGCAGCTGCTTTGTGTAACCCCCAGGACCCTCTGTAACGCCCTCATAAGACCCAGCAGTATTTTCCTAGGAGGGGATTGAGACAAAAACTGTTGAAAGAAAAAAGAACAGCAGCTTGCCAGCCAAGAGCAAGCCTCCCTTGCCCGGACAGACGCACTACACACGGCAAACCCAGTGTGACCGCGCCGGCCAGGGACATGCTGCCGGGCCACTACAGAGACCATGCCATCCCCACATGCTCTCGCCTTGGATTTTGTGGGCTCGGGAGACCCGTCAAACACAGAGTCATCATTTCTTATGGCATAAAACCAAGCTGTTCTTGCCTCTTGGCTGAAGTGAGAAGAGACCTCCGCCGCGTACACGTAGACAACGTCATAACTCCAGCTCTAAACTGGCTAGGTTAGTAGCAGTAGCAATCTAGCTGCAACACCACAGAGCTGAGGAGAAGCCACAAAACCCCCCCAAGAAGTGGGGCACGTATCAGCCTGACTAGGATTGGCTTTGAACGAGCTACCTTGGGAACCAGACTGCGCCGGCAGACCCTCATGTCCAGCCTGCCGCAAGCAGAGGACACGTGCTGGGTTTGGGCTGTTACAAGGGATTTGGAAGGAAGAAAGCCGTACAGCTTTGCTCAGACAAGATCCCTCTATCAGCTGAACTCACCACAATCCCATCAGTCATGAAGAGAACAAGAGCCCCAGTGATGTGGACTGCGAAGTAGGTGTAAGAAGCCCCTCTGAAGTTTTTGCTTTGGCAGCAGCTAAATAAGTCATCATGACCTGGTGAAAAACAATGCAAAGCAAACTTAGCTGGAACGTCCCCCTGGGGCTGGGTGGGTGCCAGCCCGCCACGGGGATTTGTTTTGGGCTCAGGCTGCAAGACAGAGATTCACAGAGGATGGCAGACAACGTGGAGCATGGCTAACCTCTGCTGGCACAACCTCCTCCTGCACCTACCTATAAACCTTCAGAAGGATGACAAACGTGCTTACGGGCTGCTGTCCACAGACTGGGATCCTAGCTCTCCGGGAGAGCTGCCACTGCTCATACTATGGGTGCTCGTGCTCCTCTTCCCATTTAGGAGCTCTGCGTCGCTGGCCCCGCTCTTGCGGTCAATAGGAACAAGCCCATAGCACTCAGAGCCCCTCATAGTGCTCAGAGCCCCTCATCCTTGGTCCCAGCACGCAGGAGAGCCCTGCCCAGGATGGCTCCCGTTCCTCAGATAAATGGTAGTTAACCAAACGAGCCAGCTTTGGGAACAAGGGTGATAAACACGCAGCAAAGGGCTGGGGTTGAGGTAACAGCACCCGGAGCCCCGTGCAGGTGAGACAGCTGCTCCCGCACGGCAAAGATGGGATTCTGACTGCTTCCATGGGGAAGGAGGGATTTTGCCAGCACAGACCTGTCTGTCAAAGATCACAGCAGGCAGCGGACAGTCTTCCTGCTCCTCTAAGGATTAATCCCAACTGCATTTAAGAGGAAGATGGAGATCTGAAGAACCTGAAGCTCCAGTGGGTTGTATAAAAATGGGCAGCTGGGTCAAGGAAAGAAACCATCCGTGTCTCAGCTGAGGGAAACGCTATCAGATGAGCACAGCCTTACCAGACACCAGAGAACCCACTCTGTTAGGGACACCTATGATCCTTCCCTGCAGCACCTCACCACATCTCTAACTGCCTCCACCTTCACGTATTCCCTAAAATTTCCTTCTATTGTTCAGGTGAAGCCCCCTCTCTGTAACAACACTGAATGCTTCTCCGATAACCCTCAAATACGGTCACTTCTGAGAGTCACTATTTAGCTGGAGTTCACTCTGATAGGTTTCTTTTGGGCAGTAGAGAACAATGTCACTATTGTCCCCAAACCAAGGTGTAGTCACGGGTTCAAGAGCAAACTACTGCTGGAGTTTAACTTCTCCCCTCAAACAAGGGCGCCGACCTTATTCCCTTCAGATCTGTAAAAAACAGTGTTCTGCAGTGTGAGGACCGCTTTTAAACTGAGCGGTCAGCAGAGCCAGCTCAAAACCTGACTGAAAACCTAACAGAAACGAAGGGGCACAGCTTTCACGTGTGCTTAAATGACTCGGGAGCCCGGGTTGAGAGTTTTAGGACAGCTTGGAGCAAAGCAGCCTGGAGTCCCGACGGCGGGATACTGATCGCGGCTCAGGGGTTACAGCCCCAGCTAATTCCATGGCAACTGGGCACCAGATTGTCCATTTGGATTCTGTGGGTGCTTCTGGGTCACAGGTACGCTTTGGAAAGTTTCCTCTTTAGACAGCAGTGAGGGATTAAACCCAGAGATGCTCAGAAACACGTCTTCCCCCGCTCACCCCCCGCTCCTCCAAACCCATACGAGCGGTGCCCCCAGCTCACCTCCTGCTGCGCGGGGTCTCTGCACGGCGGTGGAGAGATCGTCCTTCTCCGCGGGCCGTGCCTCCATCGCCAGCTCGTCAGCCGGCAGCAGCGGGTGGCTGCTGCTGTTGAAGCACGGCACCATCCGCTCCTTGTAGAGCAAGAAAAACACCGCGATGGGCACCGGCAGCTGGGGAGGAACAGAGAGGGGCAGGTCAGCACGACGAGCCTCGCACAGAATCCAGTCCAGCTCCCCGGGCGCCGGGGCCTTTTCAGAAGCTTCACGCAGCATCCATAATGGATGTGCCTGAATTAACCTCCCAGAGCAAGGATGGGCAACGGGGTAAGGAGCCACGGCAGGAGGGATGGAGGCTTTTAGGAGAGCTAGCAGGGAAATAAAAAAGGTCGAGAACAAACACTGCCAATCCAGAGCGCAGCTGGGGCATCGCCTGACGGTCCCTGTGGGCTGGGGACCTTTCATTCACCTGGGATGGGGACAGGGGCACTGGAACAGCAGGCACCTAAATACAAACCTCATGAAGCCCTTCAAAACCAAAATATTCTGGCTCCCGAGCATTTGGCTACTACTGCACAACGAATAATAATTTTTAAAAAGTAGCTTTTGCCTATGGAGGGCAGAACGGTTTTAACGGGAGCCCTTCTGTGGCTGGAATTCTCTGTGAGGGAAGAGCGAGCTGCTCTAAAATCCGCGTTGCCCCCCTCCAGCCGTTAGCAGGGGTTGCTCAGCATCTCAGAAGAGACGAGCTCACAGTTCCCCGGCCAACGGTGCTGAGCGCCTTCAGCCAGCCCACAGCATCCCCGCTGAGGGACGGAGGGCTGAAGAGCAGCGAGCGTCCAGCCATCGCCTGCCCCGCTGTCTCAGAGACCCCCGGGATGCTGTCACACAGGCTCCCAGCACACGACAGTCCTGCTGGCAACCGTTGCCCACCGTCAGGGCTCACCGCCCAGCACCGACACAGACGGGGACAGTGGGCTGGTACCTGCCCACGGGATCCATCGCACAGCAGCCGCAGCATCGGCTCCCCCGGCACCGTCCTCCCTCGCTGCCACGCGCCTGGGGACGGGCCCGCTCCCCGCGCACACCCACGACTCGGTGGTGCCTCCAAGCCCGGAGGGACTTGCTCTTTTTTATTTTGGAGGAAAAAAAAACAAAACAGAGGGAAGCAAATGAAGCTGGGTCTGCCTCTCGCCAGCCCTTCTCCTCCTGCCACAACCGAGCTGTGTTTATTCTGCAACAAACTGGGGGAGAAAGCCAGGAAATCCTAAGTGACAGCTCACCCTCCAGCCGCCGAGCGCTTGTTTGCTACATGTCTGTGAGCAAGTGTGAGCCCTCGCTCCAAATTTCCTGCCTTTTGTTGGCTCGTGGCATGATTTAAATGTATGGAGAATTCCCCCCCCCGACCCCGCCTCTCTTGCCTGAATTCGTTTATGAGGACTTCATTGTTCTGGGAACAATGGGAATAGGAACAGTTAGTTCAGTCCCATGGAAGAAAAACGCATTTGCTTGATAGTTCTAATCCTTCCGGAGGTCAGGACCAGATTTTATTCTTCTAAATTGCAGATTTTGCAAAAAAAAAAAAACAAAAAAAAAAAACAAAACCAAAAAAACCCCCATGCAGAGCGGCTGGCTGTGCAGATAACGTCTCCGGGCACTTCCAGCCTTAAGGAGTGCTCAGTGCCTACGCAGAAAAGGGCCCCAGCTCCGGACTCCCCCAATTCCCAGTTAAACCATAGCCACGTCCCTGCTCCTCAGACCCTCATCTCCAAAGCAAGCAGGTCCCTTTTGCTTTACCCAGACAGCACCATCCCGAGGCCGGCAGCGCTCGTATGAGTGCTCTGACCCCATCAGCCACGAGCTGCTCACCAGCACTGGCCGTTTCTGGTAGGAAATGCCCCAAAACCTTAGGGTCACCCAAAATCAAGCGCAGCCCTGCCCCGTGGGCTGCCACCACGCCAAGGCCAGCTCAGGAAAGCAGGGAGAAGCAAAAGATCGGGCTCAAGGGAAAGCAGGTTCCCAGGGCTCCGTCCTGAGCCAGCCCCGTCTCCTGCACACCAGCTGGCAAATGGCTTTGGGGACAGTCACCCGCGGCCACCTGGCCCACAGGAGAGGCCAGCCACAAATCTGGGGTGGAGAGAAGGGACGGGGCATCCACAGAGCTGAATAGGAGAGCCCAGCCGGGGCACATTTCACCACGCCAAGGGACAAATCCATCCCTGAGGAGCAGCCTACCCTGAGCACAGGACAAGGACAGCTCAGGGACTGGCCCTTCCGCTGCCCACATGAGCACAGCCCAGCAGCAGCTGGGTGGGTGCTGAGCCCCTCTTTCCCCGTCCGCAGCTCCCACACACCCCAATGGGAGAGGTCTGGTGATGTTGCTGAGCCTCGCTGGCCCCTGGAGCCAGGGCACGTGCCAGGACTCACAGGGGCACGGCCACCCCACTTATGACAGGATGGTGCTGCTCTGCCCCTGCAGCAGCTTCGGCTTTCTTGGGGCCGACACATCCGCTGCCCGGCACGAGGCAAAGAGCTGTCAAAGCCTTCCCACCCCGCGGGGAGCCCAAACGGCGAGAACCAGAGAGGAGCCGTGGCCCCTCAGACAAGGACACTGGTTCTCAGAGCGTTGCCCAGTCCCCATCTCCCCCCAGCCCTCCTGAGCGGGCCATTTCAGTGCCATAACCATTTGCTCAGGACATTTCTTCCCAGGATAACTCTGCTTCGCCTTTTTCAGCGGAAGGCTTTTCATTTTTCCAGGGAGGAGAGGGGCACCTGAGCACCCCGCGGGCTGAAGGGCAATGGCAGCCCCGCTGCTTCCACTCCGGCTGCCGAATCACCGGGGATGCTCTCCTCCCCTGGCAGCTTTTAACCACTGCTACAAACCCAACGAGTCTCTGCATCATGCAGTTAAGCGTGGGTATAATCCGGGCTCCTTCCCTCCAGCTTCTATTTCGGTCTCTCCCCGCAGCAGCACGGGATTTTTCCCTCCCATTGTATCCAGGCTACTTTTAAGCAACCTAAGCACAATGGAGCGTCCCGCACTTCCCTTGGGAAACCACCTTCCGGACAAACACATCCCTCTCGGAGGAACATTTTCCTCATTTCCAGCCCCTTGGAACGGGCTGGGTGATGACATTTCCGTTCTGTGGGAAACTGAATTTTAAAATATGTTTTTGTTCCAAATCTGGATGAAAAGCCAAAATTTTCTCTTAGAATGAAAAATTTTGGCTGGGAGTCACCCAAGCACTTCATTTTCCTGATGTTGAACCATTTCATTTCACTAAAGTAAAAACATTTTGCTTCAGTAACATCAAAACAACTATTCTGTCAGCTTTACACATCGCGTTTGTACCAAAGTCAAATCAAGACACTTCCACTTTAAACAAAGTGAGAAATTGAAATCAATCTTTTCAGCTTGTGCCTTGTCAGAATACACACAGCCCTGGAAAAACTGCGATGGAAATGTGTTTTTGACCATTTTATAACAAAGCTGCTGGTCCCAGTTTCCATTTCTACAGCTTCCTCATTTCATCCACTTCCCTGGGGTTTTAAATACCAATCATCATCGTCCTCCTCTGGCGTTGACACCTCAAAGAAGGGTCAGCAGTTTTGGGGCTGAGCTGCTCTGTGTCTCCAGCCAGTGTGCGGGTTTAGTTTAAACAAGGAACCAAGCCAGCTCCCTCCACGATGTTTCGGCAACGGGACACGCTGGAGAGCTGCAGCGTACGTCTGACTCCCCGCTCCTCCCATATTTATTACCTAACCCTCATCCCAAAAAACCATCAGCCTCCCAGCACCGTGTTCCGGTGCGTGCACACACACAGCAACACACAAGTCCAGCTCACAACCTGCTACGCATCAGCAGTGGGCACAGAAGGGCTCAATCTGGGGTCCCACCCCGCTCCCAAAAGGTCCGTGGGACACTGTGAGGGGGTCCAGCAGCCACCCTCCCCTTCGTGCTTCGGATAGCAGACACACCATTGTATTCAAAGCAGATATTAAACACTGCCTTCAAAACTAAATTAGTTTGCTGAGGATTGACTGGCAAAATAGAAAACGCTCCGGTGTAATTAAAAGCACATTTCCCACGGCACATGCAGAGTCAGAGGTAATTAAAGCCGGCTTCTCCTCCTAGGCAGAGCGCATCCTTTGTGCAAAGAAACTCATTACAGCACCTGCCCGGCTGTTTCGCTTGCCTGTTCTCCTCGCATCAGCAAAATCGCGAGCCTCTGCCTGATGAAAGCCCCTGCACCAGGAGCTATGTTTTAGTTATTCAGCAAACAGGCAGACCAGAGCCCAGAGAAACCCGTTGTTCCCATTGCCCAGCGCAGACGGAGCGGTGGAGGACCAAGGGCTGCTCCTTGGCCTTGGACAGGGAGGAGCACCAGCGCATCCTTAGGCTCTGGCAAGAGGGCAACGGCCAAACCGGCACAGGGAAGGGGCAGCAGGCAGGGAGAGATCCGGGATCACCCTTCGGGTGAGCGAAACACCAGCTGGCAGCCCGTTTATAACGGATGCTCTGCCACAGAGGGGACCCCAGGACCCCTGCCAGCAGGAATTCCCACGCACGAAGCACAAGCGAGCATGCTACAGGTTTTGGGCAGAGCTGCCCTGGGCATCAGTCCTGGCACAAACAGCATCACTCAGCGGGCCAACGCTCGCTGCGACAACGCGCTCTGCTCTTATCGCTCCGGATCAACACAGACAGTTACACGCACGCTTGCAGGGCTCCTGCTGCCAGGGAAAGGCCAGCGGCAGCTCAGCGAGCTCGGGACGGGCACAGCGACAGCCACAGCCCAGCAAGGCTGTGCCAGGGACCAGCTGTATTTGGCCATGCTGGGATTTGGGTATTAACTGGGGGGTGAGGCAAAGACACCCCACAGCCTGCAGGCAAGAGCAGATGCCGGAGATCCTCTTTGGAGAAGGTGGAAGGGCACTAAACCCCTTCTCTCTCACAAAGGAAGGGCCACAGGGCTTTCGCATCGGCTGCCAGTCTCCAGGGAAACATAACAAACAGGCAGAGACGCCCCGATCAAGCTTTCAGCACCAGTAACTCAGTTCTTCAGTGGGCACCTCGCCGTGAATAAAGATGCTGCGACTCACCCTCCCGCCAAGCCATCCCCGTGCCCCCGAGCTCCTCCCCAGAACGGCCACACAGGGAGGAAAACCTGGCGGCTCTGAGCGTAGTTAGCTGGTATAACTGCTGGAGGTACAACCTGCTTCCAGAGAGATCAGACAATTCCCGCAGGACGGTACGCCAACCCTATTGCATCTGACGGTGCAGCGACCACTGGCTCAGCTTTGCGGAGTCCAGCCCTAAGCATCTGCTCCTGGCTAGGACACTGGACAAAAACCAAGCCTTCGCTGTGCACCAGCACAACCATCCTCACACCTCCTTCCATCACCGGGACCACCTAACAGGCACCAACACCCCCCAAACACCACAGCCGTCTGCAAAGCCAAGAAGCAGGGATGTCCCCCGGAACAGCCTGGACCGCTCCGGCTGCAGCACTTACGTTGATGAGAGCCATGATCCAGAAGGCGTAGGAGACGCGCGTGACCACCATGCCTTTCATCGGCAGGTCGTAGTGAGACAGGTTGCCTGGATGGTGCGGGACCAGGGACTTGCGGATGTGAGGGAGGTTGCTGGAGGCGTTGGCCGTGGAGTTTGAGAGGATGCAGTTGGTGTCCGAGAGGAAGGGATCAGCTATCAGTGGGCTTAGCAGTGCCCCGAAGCCCACGAAGAAATGGAGGGCCTGCAAAAGATGAGACACGCAAGTTGAGCAGCGGGGTTTACTGCTTTTGTCTGCATGGAGGCTGCCAAGCCCCTCACTCCTCTTCCTCAGAGGAGGAAGCACGGCCAGAGGGGAGATGTGGGCTTCGTGCTCACCTGCAGGAAGATGGCCGAGTCCTTCTGGTAGATCTTCACCAGCTGCATGTTGGAGATGGTGTCGATGCAACCCATGGCCAGTCCTGCCACAGCCATGACCACCGCCAGGACCACCACATTGTGGCACAGAGGGATGATAGCAAAGACCAAGGAGATGGCCAGCGATGAGGCGAAGAGCGCACACAAGGACTGAGCCAACCTGAGACAGGGAAAAAAGAAAGACGGGACAGAATTACCACCATGAGAGCAGCATTCACACCACAGCCCTGCCTCCCGTTTCCAGCCCCAGGTCAGTCGGTGGCATAGGCATCAGCAGGAGACGCGCCCATGGGTGTAGCTCCAGCACACGCTCTTCTCACAAGGTGAGGGAGATGCTACATGAGTAAGAGGTTAAACCACCACAGGGTGAGATCACCACAGGCAGATCTTCCACCCAGCTTTTGTGGGGAAGAGTAACCATCCCTTCAAATGCATGTTCTGCAAATTGCAAGGCAGAATAAGGCCCAAGAACCTCCCCTTGTCAACTGGGCCAATCTGGGAACGGAAAGGGACACAGGTATGTGCAAGCGAGGCCACATCGTGACTTTTGAGCAGCTCCAGGGCATTTTTCCCGCAGGGCTGTATCGCAGGAGCAGGCATGAGAGCTGCTGGGCAATCCCAGTTCTCAGTAGGGAGAGCTGCTGGCATCCACATCCCCGTGTCATCCTGGACCCATCCGCATGTCCTGTCCTGCCTTACAGGGAGCACCAGGGAGCCACTGCTGTTCCCTCTCCGTGCCGTCTCTGTGCCAGCAGCATCGTCCCTTTCCCCCAGCATGATGGGGCGGGATGCAGCACCACTTCCATTCCCAGTGCGGGCGGCCACTTTCCGCCTGAGAAGCCCGTGGGATGTGCACGGTCGAGGGTAAAGCCGGAGCGCGACATCCCGAGCCCGGCGGCAGCGTGGGCAGGCTGCTCTCGGCGCGAGCCAAGCTCTCGCTGGAGAACGGCGCCCGGGCTGGCACCGTGCTGCTCCAGAGCTGCCAAGTGGGAAGGCAGGAAGGAAGGAAGGAAACAGGGACCAGACAGCGAAGCGCTGAAACCGGCAGAAAGATGGGACTATAAAGCCACAGCAGAGAGCAAGTCCCCCTCCCCCCCACCGGGCTCCCAAACCCTGGCAGGGTCAGCACTCGCTGCAATGAGATGCAACTGGGGTCTGCTGCTGGGGGATGTGGGGCACAGCTGTCTGTCCCCAGCAAGGGGCTGGCGGTGCACGGGTGCATCCCCAGCACAGGCACGTAACCAGCAAGCAAAACACCTTCGTGCTCTGCCCGCAGAGGGAGGAGAAGGCTGGGAGGAGGCAGAGGCTGGAGCATGGCTGCTGGGCACCACGCTGCCAACCCTCCAGCCCTGCCCGCTCGTCCAGAACAGCCTCGGCCATGTCACTGCGCTCCTGCGTGGCCCTCATTCATCTGCAAACCCCTCGTGCTTACACTTCAACAGCACCAGGGACAAAAACCGGCCAAGGGCACGTCTCCTTTATCCTCCTGCCCGGTGGCACAGACCCGGCTGGACCAGCGCCTCGGCATGCTCCCGTCTCCCCGCACGGCCTCGCTCGCCCATCGGGCCAGCCCACGCTGGGGGAAGCGATGTTTTGCAAAGCCGTAACTACCCATCTTCCCCCGACAGCAAAATGGTGAGCCAGCGTGGGATTTCTGGGGGAGGGAGGCAGCACGGCGAGATGTGCGCAGTCACGGCAGGAAAAACAGCGAGCGAGCGAGGAGCTGTTCGGAGCCTGGAGAGATGAGGCAGGACTCTCCAGGGTACGGTGGGAGGGAGAAAGGCAAAGGCAGCAGCAGCTGGCGAATGTGAGGCCGGGAGCGACGGAGAGACGCGCACCAAGACATCCCAGAAACACCTCTTCTCTTCCGCAGCCCTGGCAAAACAGCCACAGCGCTGCTCGCGCTTGGCTGGGGAGCACGTTCATCACTAGGGTTAAACATTAATGGCAGATGTTACGTCCTTAAAAAGCATCTAAAAGATCACCTCATTTTTCCCCAGTGAGCAAAAATTCCTGCCTGTAGCCGTAAGATGTTAATAACATGATCACACCCCCTGCAAACACCAGCACCCACAGCCCTGCCGCCCCCTTCCCTGGCTCTGGCCTTAGGGGGACCAAGAAATCACGGGCTTCCCACACCAGGTCTCCAGGACAGAGTCGAAGGATGCTGCTCAGCACCGAACAACCAGCTAGGGGGTTTCTTTAGAAACAACCTTCTCTGAAAGCATTCTTAAATAGGTACCCCACAACTTTCAGAGGGGTCTTGATGATGCAAAACCAATGCACCCCTCCAAAGGGCTTGAAAAGCAACCCTGCTTTATGCCCATGGTCCGGTTCCGGACATCGCTGCTCTCCCCATCACTAACTGATCCCTGTGTCCCCGGCTGAGCGGATGCACAGTGGGATCTGTTTCAGGAGCACCCAGAGCATGTCCTGGCTCCATCACAAGGCTTGAGGGAAGGTCTGCAGCTCCCCCGGAAGGTTTAGGCCAGTCTCCTATCACAAATTGGGTTGGTCAGAGCAAAGCTTCCCCTCCCCTTCCCATCCAATGCATCCAAACCCCCACCTCGGTGTTCCAGCGGCAGCAGGCACTCTTCAAGTGTTTTTCCCCACCCCGGGGAGCATTTTCCAAGTCCCTCACATCAAGAAGAAAAATGATAACAAGGCTAATTCAGACACTTGCAGACCCGATAATTAAAACCCTGGAGCCCTGAGGGGATGAAGTAAGGACACAGAGGAAAGAGGAAGCATGGATTATCCCACATCCACCTTCAGGTGCCCTTGTCTCCAGCAGCAAGCAGCAGCCAGGTTTGGGGAGCATCGCCTCACCCGAGCAGCTCCTGCTCCAGTCACTGTGCTCTCTGCTCCTTCAGCCACAAAAGGCTTTATTTTGAGTGTCCTGCACGCACCAGCCACATCACAGAAACCCTCAGAAGATGGGCAGGGAGAGAACAGGGTCACCCGCTCTCAGCTGACTGCTGTGACGTGCACAGGTGCCCAGGGTAAAGTTGAAAGAAAGGTAAAAAGGTCCCATCATCAGCACCCCCAGGTCCCGGTGCGGGTCACCCCTTCGAGCAGAGACTGCGCAGGGCTCTGGCACAGCCACAGACCCACCAGCCCCCTCCTCTCCTCTCCTAACACCAGTGGGACAGGCTCAGGGCTGACCCGAACGCTGGGAGCAAAAGCAAAAAACACAGGTGGGGAAAAACAACCAACCAACAGGAGAACACAAAAATGCAGTTTCTGAATTAAAAAAAAGAAAAAAAAACCAACAAAAAAACTGGGGCATGGGTGCTCAGTTACTCTGGAGCTACTGTCACAAACGTGTGTGGCACAGAGGGAGCGGGACTTTAACTTCACAGTACAAGTTTAAAATCCAACAAAATGCAAAAAGAAAAGGGGAAGACAAGGGAAGCCGGAGGGAGAGCGGAGGGGATGCGGGTGCACAGAGCTCACCCCGTGCCAGGGGCTGGGGTGGATTTACCGAAAAGCTCGCATCCCGCTTGGGTTTCTGAGCCCAGGCAGGGCTCAAGCCCTCTCGGCACCCCCAGCCCAGCACCACTGGCTGGATTTGCAGTCTCACAACATGTCAGGCACTTCAGAGAACCTAGTCCAGGTAACAGCAGGAATCAAGAGCCTTCAGAGTGCTTCACCTGCCTCCTTCCTGAGGGCACCAGCTGCTTCACTCGAGGAGCCTCTACCAACACGACAGCCGCACCTGGGTTTGAGCCAGGCCATCCACTCCACCCAAATCCCGAGCCCACTCCTGCAAATACCCCGTGAAAAGCTGTATTCTGCTGCAGAAGGGTTTGTAATCACAACCCAGCGAACCCCCAGCACCAGTTACCAGAGAGCAGCAGCCCATCCTGAACCCGAGCGTGAGCCTAAACGTCGTGCCCAGCGCTACGGGGGAGCTGCTCTTCCCACAGCTCCGGCTCCGCGCCTCCCTGCGATCCAGGGAAGGGACCACAGGGCAAAGCTGGGTATCCGGTACAGAGCACCATGGGCAACAACTGCATTTCCACATCACTCGGGGAAACTCGCAACGGCAAACTTTCCTCTTCCTTGAAATCTTGCGCAAGAGGGAATTCTGGAGCTGGTTCTGGCAGTCCAGGCTCGTGCTGTTACAGGAGGGACGGGTGCCACCATTATGCTCTGTCCTCCCAGTGCTCCAGGACTCCAGCGGGGCCAAGGGAGCAGAGACAACAACCCAGCATTCAGCAACTTCTCCAGTGAGAGGAACCAAGCTGTTATTTAGGTCCCACCATCCCTTTCTACCACAGAATCCAGTAACAATGCTGCTTTCCCTCGCAAGTCCATCACTCAGAGCAGACAGCTCAGACAAATACTCATTTTAATTAAAAGCAAGCAACAAAGACTACGTTCCTCTGGCACTAGAAATTAAACACAGCTCGCAGCCAGACCTTGCCTCAGCTGGCTTCCAGACAGGCAATGCTTTGGGATCCTCTACCAGCAGCCTTCCGCCTCCTAACTGGAAAAGATGACCTGCCCAGTGCTCCTCCCTGCCCAGCACTGGGACCAGCATAATTTCCTTTGTAAACCCACAGCATGGCCCAGAGGTAGAAATCCTTAGCAGGACAGCTCGATGAAAAGGGGACAGTACAGGAGCTCGCGGAGGCGGAACAGTTAATATTCTCATCCAAACCCCCAGTCTGTCCGCGGCACCGCTCCGAGTAACCCCCCGCAACGCTCGCGAGCTACAACTATCCGAAACATGCCCTCCTGCAGCCTCCTCGCGGGGCTCACAGACACGTCGCAAAAGCCCATCGCTCCGAGAGGCTGCGATCACACACACATCCTGCTCCGTACCCACAGCGAGCAGCAAACACCCTCTTTTCCCCGGCGTGCTGCTGCAGAGCTCCAAGTCTGGGAGTCTCAGAGCGCAAAACCCCAATCGGGTCGGAGTCACCGGCCGGCCGAGGGCAGGAGCTCTGGGTAGGAAGCTGGCAGCAGGAAACAATTCTGCTTTTTCCTCCGCTGCTCTTTCAAACACACGTGAAGGGGGGCTGGCAAAGGCATTGCCCACTGACCCGGTGGTCCGTGATCCACAGCAGACCCAGGGCAAGGCTCCCATTCCCATCCACCTTCCTCGCCCGGCACAGCTGCTCCATGAAGCCTTTGGGCTCCACCCAGGCATGGGGACCGGGACAGTTCAACGCACCAGGACCATAATTTAACAGGTGCCCTAATGCCACCTTCACTAGCCTGCACTCCACTGTTCACGAGACAAGAGTTTAACAAAATATTTAAAAGCAGCGAAGGATTCACTCCAAATTCTCTCAGGCACATGTTAAACATACACATAAATAGATGACGTGTATATCAGAGACACACGTTACATCACTGCCCGAAGAATTAGTGGCAATGTACATAATCAGCTGATTCTCAGCAGAGCAGAGCTGTCACGAAGCCTCAGATCAAACACCTGTTCGGCGCTCCTGCGAGTTGAGCCATCAGGTATGATTTTAAACACACCCTGGACAGACGGCTCAGCGCAAATCCCTTTTTGGTTCCTGGCTGGCGCACGAGGGACACAGCCGAGGCACTGCCTCTGCCCTCGTCCCCCACAGCAGCGGGACCACGAGGACTGCCAGCATCTTGCCTTCATTTGCCCAAACTCCTGGGGGAGCGTAACAATACTTCAGTTTCTGACACCAGGGTTATTAAAACAGGCTTCCAACAATATTTTTGCAATCAACAATCAGGTTAAGGCAAACACCCTCCGGGAAGTTCTGGCTGGAACTTCATGCTGAGGCGATCTCTGTCCCGAGCTCTGTGTGTACGGATCTGCGCAGAAGAGGGGAGCAGCCCCAGAGCAGCTTCTACCCCACACCTCCCGGGAAGCCCCTGTCCCTCCAAACCTCTCCGGCCAGAGGGCTGCAGACCCTCCGGGACACGCACGGAAAGCTCCACTCCAGCAGGCTTTTCCCACGCGGATGACAGCATCCCAGCTCAGCCATGCAAAACCCGCTGGGATAAACGCAACCCACTCCCAGCCCGGGAGAAAAAGCTGGGATGGGGGTGGGAGGCTGCGGAGAGAGCCAAGCCCACTCGCGGGAGGTGCGATGAGTTTGCCAGGCGCCTTACGTCCTCTTGAAGACCCCTCCGAGGCAGCTGCCGAGCAGGAGGCAGAACTGCTGGGAGAAGAAGACCCAGGTGATTTGGGAGAGGGAGCTCTGGGTCTGGCAGCGCAGGTCCAGCAGCGTGGGCCCCAAGAAGCCGATGCAGAGGCCGAAGCTGAAGAAGACGCTCCAGTAGGTAAGGGTGGGCTGCAGGTTCCTCCGGAACCGCACCGACACCCGCTCGTCCCACCACATCGTGGGCGGGGGAGGCGGCCACAGCGATGCGGCTCCCGCGCCGCCCGGCCCCGCTGCCGGTCCTATTCCTGGTCCCGGTCCCCTCCTCCTGTGCAGGATGTGGCTCCGGAGCCCGTGGCACCGCGCCGGGCGCTGGCTCCGCCTCCGGGAACCGGGAACCGCCGGGGCTGCGCGGGGCGGGG
>WHYT01015787.1:179084-198036 GCA_009806455.1 Tetrax tetrax
AGAAAAAAAAAAAAAAAAAAAAAAAAAAAAAAAAAGGAGCGTTATTGCACCCAGGCGACGTTGCAATTGTCAACACAAGGGAGAAGCGCCAGCTGGGACATCCAGCGCACGGATGCATTCAGAACTGGTCTCCCCAGGCTCCCGCTCACAACCAGTGCAAGCCCCCCCATGCCTCACATGTCCCTGTTCAAGGAGGTACCTCGGGGCATGATTTATTAACGGCTGGGCTCGGTACTGCGTGAAATTGTAAGCCTTAAACTCCTCATTGGATGTTATTCCAGGCCAGATGTCTTCTGTTGGGGTTCCTGGGAGGGAGAAAGAGGGAAACCCGTCACGCTCATTTAGAATCACAGAATGGTTTGGGTGGGAAGGGACCTTTCAAGCCCACCCAGTCCAACCCCCCTGCCAGGAGCAAGGACATCTCCAACCAGATCAGGTTGCTCAAAGCCCCATCCAACCTGGCCTGGAATGTTTCCAGGGATGGGAAACATTTGGTGCAGAGAGAACAGCCTGACCCACGCGAGCCCCAGCATCGTGCCCGCGCACCCCACGGGGCGGTGGGCGAGAAGCCCCTCGCCTTCATCCCTCTGCGAGCCCGGAGAGGGGTCGTTGGGCAGCCCCTGCCCACGCCACCGGGCTCCATCCAGGCTCCCGAGGCTGCGCCTTGCCACCGCTCCCGCGGTCAGCCACTGCCCTCGCGTGGGGATTTGGGAGACAGCAGAAGACTCACCCAGCAGCCTGAAGATCAAATGCAGCTCTTCCTTCACCGTGGAGCCGGGGAACATGGGCCGGCCGGTGACCATCTCGTAGTGGATGCACCCAACGCCCCTGGAGCAGCAGAAGCCCTGAGATCAGTGGGGGAGAAGTCCTGTGGGCACCCCACCACCCCTTGGCCAGGGCTGAGGTTCCTGGACAGGGAAATCAGCTCCAGGAGCCGTGTTCCTTCTCTGCTATGGGTCATCGTTCACCCCTGAGGTGGAGAGCATGCTCCAGAGACCCTGAGCCCCAGGGGACACAGAAATCGCTGGGAGAGCCCACCACCCTCCTGCGTAACCAGCGCTGTGGGCACGGATGGCATTTCCATCCATCATGCACTGGCAGATGGATGGAAATGCCTGACCCACCATCTCAGAGAGCCCAGGAAGCTCAAGTTTAGAGCTGTGACTCACCACATGTCGATGGGTGTGGAATATTCGGTAGATCCCAGCAGGACATCAGGGGGCCGGTACCACAGCGTGACCACCTCATTGGAATATGTTTTCGTGGGGACCGATTTGGCTCTGGCTAGTCCTAAGGACGAAGGGGATGGGCATCAAGGAGCTGCACCTCCTTGCAAAGCTGCATCTTTCCCAAAGAGGTCCAACCTACCGAAGTCAGCCAGCTTGAGCTCTCCTCTCTCGTTGATGAGCAGGTTCTGGGGTTTGAGGTCTCGGTGCAGGATCTTTCTCCCGTGACAGTAAGCCAGACCGCGCAGCAGCTGGAACATGAAGATCTGTGGGAAGGTGAAAGGGTTTGCATTTAGCACGGCAACACAGGCACCAAAAGTGAGTCTGTCTCAAACTTATGGCCAGGAAAATCCCCTCAAAGCTGGACGCACTGTAGAGAAGCATTTGGGCCCATCACCAGCAATCCAGAAAAGGGGAGGACCAAAGTCTGTGTGCAGAGTAATTTTATTTAGGGTGGCAGTGACTGGAGGAAAAGCTGGTGGAGTATCAGAGCAGGCTGAAAAAGGCCAGAGAAGGGTAAGAAAGCTCAACTGAAGAGAGAAAGGGTGTCCAGCCTCACCCGGTCCTGCAACACGCTGGACTGCATTCAGGGCGAGCATCCCACACACAGGGAGAGGCAGGGATACAGGCAGTACCGTCTTACCTTCACGTTGTGCACACTCATCAGGTTCCCGCAGTTTTCGAGGTACTGTTTGAGGTCGTTGTCCTGCAACGGGAAGCAGAGGTCAGCCTCTCCTTCCTCCACTCGCAGAAAGGCAGCCGCTCCCCAGTTCCCGCAGAAAGCTCCCCCCCCCTCCTCCAAACCCACCAGGTACTCGAAGACGAGGGTGAGGGAGCGCTCTGTGTGGATGATGTCGTGCAGGGTCACGATGTTGGCGTGCTTCAGGTTCTTCAGCAGCGACACTGCAAGGAGAGGAGACGGGCGGTTGGGGCAGCAGGACCCGGGCAGCGGCACGCTGGTGGGACTGGGGGTATAACCCCCACCCGTAAGCACCGCCCATCCCAAATCTATCCGTGACCTGGCACTGCTCACGAGGGGCTGTGATGGAGAAAAGCCCCTCCTGCCCTCACCTTCCCGTATGGCCGTGCAAGGTGCCCCTTCCTCGTGCTCCAGGCGGATTTCCTTCAGGGCAACCAGGTTTTCCGTCAGCTTGCTGCGTCCCTTGAAGACAGTAGCGTAAGTACCCTGGGGGGAAAGAGAGAAAATACATTTATCGGGGTGGCACAACACTCCACAATGTTTGCTGGAAGGATGCTTTGAAACTACAAGTCTGAAGTCCACAGAAAGACTTGGTCTAAAAATTGCTAGATATTGAAGAAATTTGGCGGCAGTCTGTCCTTTGCACTTCATTCTGCCTTTCTGACTTAATTTAAACCCTTACAGAGGTTTCATAGTCTACTCACCTCTCCCAGTTTGTCCAGTTTAACGTAAGTTTCCAGCTTCCCGAACCCGATATCTGACTGAAAGAGAGAAAGGAAAACATCACTGGGAGAGATCTTGTCCAGTGATGGCTTCACCTCCCGGGAGGAAGGCCAAGGACGCTGGACCCTAGCAGGGTTGGGGGCAGATCAATCGAGGCAGGAGTTGGCACGCAGCAGCCCAGCTGACCTACGCATGTGAAGTCCATTACTTTCCTGGAGAAGCAGAGCAATCAACCACAAAACCTTCACACCCCACGGGCTGCTGAAGGGAAATGGATGGCGCCTGCACCCCGTACCCGGGGGGCAGCTGCGTCTTCCCCTTCTCACTGCGATTCCCTCCTCTCGTCCCCCCTCGGACCCTGACACAACACCTGCAGCGGCCGAGTCGAACAGGAGCTGCGATTTGCAAAAAGCCGATGCCCTTTCTGAGGGAGAAGCCCGGTGAGATCCTGCTGCCCACGCCCAGCTCTTTTCTCGAGTGCTTTCCTACGTCCTGCTCTTTACTGCGACTCCGTTTATTTCTCCGTGTGCTGTTCAAATCAAGCGTGAAAGGGACATTTTCCCATTTGGAACAGTCACTCCCTAACATCTTGCTGCGCCCTGCTCTGAAAGAAGGGCAATTATTGTAAGATTTCGGTGTCACTCCTAAAATCCCCCTGAAACTTCAGATTTCTGGGGGGACAGGGCCACCTCCTCGGTTAGTTTGGATTATCCGTGTGCCAAGGAAGGGGATAGTTCCCAACACAACAGAACCCAGGGCAAATAATTGCTCCTGAAGACTAATAAACCGGTGTCGTTGTCCCACAAAACGTTTGCATCGGTGCAGCCCCAGGCACCAGCCCAGCTAAAGCTCCCCCGGCCCAGCAGCGCTGCCCTCCCCGAGCCAAGGGTTTATGCTCCATCAGCAGATGGAGCAGGATGGACAGCTGTCAATCAGCTGGAGTGGGATGGACAGCTGTCAATCAGCAAGGACAGGGGCTCTGCAGGGAAAGGGTCCCATGGGAGAGGCACTGAAGGAGCCCCCTGAGCTGTGCCCAGGGCTCCGCTCACCAGATCTGCCCCACGGGAAGGGTTTTTGGGTTTTTCCTTGCCACAGGCACTGACAGACCACCAACCTCTCCCAGGCTGCCCCACGCAGTGGGGAAGCTGCTTTCCTGCTCACGCAGGCTGGATTTGGACCAACAAATCCCAGGGGAAGATAGTGGGTTGGTTTTACCCTGTTTTGGCTTTCCCAAACCTCTGTTTACCCTGGAACAGCTGTGTCCCGAGCAGGGAAATGAGGGGGCTGCTGCAATCCGAGGTGCCGTACACCCCCCCAGGGCCACACTGAGTTTTGCAGGAGTGTGCCTTGTTCATGGAGGGGACCATGAACATTAACGGCACAGTGCTCTGGCTGTGTCTATTTTATCGATCGGTCTGCAAGCTCTCCTTTCCTCCTCCCTCCCCTGAACAGGCACGCCAGATCCGAGGACGCCTGCCGGGACCTCGCTGTTGCATCGGTACGGCGCCGAGCGCTCAGCAGCACGCACATTTGTAAAGAGGGCACGGTGTTTTCCCTTCTACAGAGGCTGATGCTCTGTGGTAAAGAAACTGAAATGCCACCATTAATGCAAAGGCTAATTCATTATTGATCAGCATTTGCATTTCAACGAGCGGAGGCTCCGACACTTGCTAAACCACAGGAAGCTTTCCACCTCCTCCAGTTTGGAAGGAGCCAGGCCAAGAGGAAAATCAGGTACGTGCAGAGGTGAGCAAAGGAGTGTGCAAGCACGGGGATTTGCACAGCAGTGTGCAGACGTGCGCGTGTGGGAGCGACACGGGGAAGTGATGCAGATGTGTACGGAGGGGGGACGTGTGCTGCTGGGAGCGTGCAGGGATTCACATGGGCAGGGACGCGCGTCCCTCCGTGTCACAGCATGGGTACGAGGGAGCTTGCACAGCAGGGCATGACAACATGGCAATCAGCACACGCGTGTGCTGGCTGACACTTGTATGTGTGAAGCAAGATGCCGTGCCCCGCGCTGCTGGCTCCGCACGGTGAGACTTACAAGGGAAGCCCGTCGGGACATCCTGCTGAGGGGCTTGGGGAACTCCGGGCTCTCCATCTGCAGCTTCTGCAGGAATTCGGGGGGCAGGCGGATGTCCATGGGCAGGGAGAGACGTTTGCTGACATCCTGCGGAGAAGGCCAGGAGAGCAGGGATGAAGGCATCTGAGGAGACATTCCTCACACAGAGACATTCAAGGGGAAGTGCTCTCTAACCAGAACTGGTATTAATGCCGAAGCAACGGGCTCAGCATCTGTGGGACCCTTAGTCAAAGGAAACGGGAAGGTGCATGCCCATGGGGATGTGCAGTGGACTTTGCCAGGTACCACAGGAGTCACAATGAGTGAACCCAAGAGGATGTCAGGGCTGGTGTCTGAGCCTGCCAGGTCCCCATGAATCAAACACCAGCTCTTCCAGGCAGCAGGCAGGTGACAACCAGAACTGGCCGCGTCCCCTCTGCCCGCTCCGGCCCAAAGCAGTACTTGCCTCCATGGAGAAGCGGCGCTGGTTGTTGCTGCGGTACCGCACGGCCATGGGGGACTGGCCTTCCACTTCGGAAGGGGAGATGGGGCTGGTGTCTGCTCGGAAGTCCCTGCCCAGGTGTCCCAGCTGCAGGTGCCCTTGAGCCAGGTCTGGGGACAAAGAGAAAGGAGAGTGAGCTGCTGGAGAGGCAGCAGAAGTGCCAAGGCCCTTGCTTTGGAGAAAGGAGTGAGAGCAGGGCAGGGAGACGCAGAGATGCTCTGAGGCCACAGCAAAGTATTCTTCCTTCTCTTCATCCCAGGGACAGAGGGAATTCCTGTGTTTTTGCTCCTGGCTGCTGGTGCATGACACCCCACAGCTCTGTTCTGCAGCCCCCCCGCAATGAAAGTCCCTGACAGACGGGGAGCGGGATGCAGAGAGGGGAACTGCTTCACACCCAAGGCCACCCAGATCTCCCACGCCCCAGTCCAGTGCTCTGCGTCCCAGGTCACCCTGCCCAGCAGCTCACCCCTCGGTGGCTGCACCACAGGGTTTTGCCAGGGTGAGCATTCACCTTAACATCCCAGCCTTATCTTCACTGACGTCACGTTGGACAAAGCATGGTTTGCACTTTAGGAACATGTAGGCACCTGACCACGGCTCTGGATTCCTCTGTGCTAGGTCTGACAAAACAAAACAGAGAGCGAGCCCTGCCTCCGAGAGAGCTCACACCTACCTAAATCTGCCCGGGGAACCACCAAAACCAACAGACATCGGGGGCCTCTCCTCTAAGGATGTGACCATTTCTCAGCAGATGAGGTTTGGGGTTAACGGCTGCAGAGTCACTTAGAGCAAAACAAAACACTCCAGGCTTTCCTGCCCCAATCCGCTGCACTTAGCCAGACACACAGCCCCCAGAAGCACAAAAGCTCTCTTGAAAACCAAAGTAGCTCAGAAAAAATAACTCTTCTCTTGGGATTCCAGGTGTGAAGCCTCACTGAGCCCAAGAAACCTTGAAAGGAGCGAGAAATCAGAACAAAATAAGCCATTGAGCTCCCTCTGGTCTCCAGTTTGAGGTTTGCACTTAAGCCTCCTCAGTCTGTAATTAACAGCTGGTTGGCAGGAATATTCTGGCAGGCGTAGACCCAGACAGCAGCACGGCAAAACACCAAGGAGTTCAACGCAGGTCGCCTGGACCCCGCTGGAGTGGACTCCCCTGACTCACAGGGATGCTCTTTCCAAGGGGCTGCTCAGAAGGAGGCAGGGATAACTGGGTGTGCTGGGATGGAGGAGGTGCATCCACCACCCCGCAGTGATTTCCCCAGAGCACAGAGGAACATCGCAGCAGGGATGCTCCCCAGGGAGGACCTGCCATGTCCCAGGCTGGGTCACCGAGCCCTGCCCCCGGCCAAGCCCTTTCCCCAAGCTGCACGGAGACAATTCCCTGCGATGCCCAACGCAGATCTCAGCGCAGACCCCACAGCGCTCCGGCAGCCAGCGATGATCTCATTGCTGAAGACCGGGAGAGGGAGGGCTGGCTTTCACAGGGCGGTGAGCAGGGCTGGGACCTGGCTGCAGTTTGCTCATCTGATGGATGAGAGATGGCAGGCAAGTGACCTGCGAAAAGATGTGGTTTCGTGCCACGGTCAGCGGGGGAGCAGGGGACCTGCAGGCTGAAGGGATGCAGGGCATCCTCAATAGACAGCCTGCACCCAAGGGATGCGTTCAGCCCCCACCACCGGGCTCGGAAGTGTCCAAAA
Source organism: Tetrax tetrax (assembly GCA_009806455.1). Lineage (NCBI taxonomy): Eukaryota > Metazoa > Chordata > Aves > Otidiformes > Otididae > Tetrax > Tetrax tetrax. Next base: position 185,998 of record WHYT01015787.1, read on the forward strand.
CAGTGCCGGGAGATTTTGGGCAGACAGGCAAGAAGGAGGCACAGGGTCACCCCTTCTCCCAGGACCGCAGCGGGATGCTGGCCCTTGTCCCTTTCTGGCCATCTGTCTGTGCAGGAACAGTCAGGAAGCTTACCCTGAATTAACCACAGGTATGAAATGAACGTGGATCAATTAAACTGAATCAAATCTTTTTTCACTTGCTCACTTCCTAAGCAAATTATCTGGAAAAAAACAAAGACCATTTAAAATTTGACTGAACAGAACTCAACTAATCCGCTTTAAAGGGGAACAGGATACACAAAAGATGCAAACTGCCCCAGGATGGGAAAAGCAGGTAAAGAGACTTGAAGAGATGAGGGGAATGGTGTTTTGGCTGCCCTGGGCCAGGAGGGGCAGGAGGGATGTGCCAGCCCAGTCTTTCCTGCGTCACCATGTGGTACCCACAGCACCTGGGATGCCCAGTCCAGAGATGCTCTCGCAGGGCTGGGGTTGCCCCTGGGCTCGGAGGACCTCTCGAGAGGAGATGTGAAGCTGTGGGCGTGCAAACGTGAGGGCCTGTTTGATTCTGCTCGGCATTTCATGTGGATTACGGTGAGCCCGACACTCTGCAAATAATGAGGCTGCATGGGATATCAAAGGAAATTAAAGTGAGACCGCAGACGCGGCGGCTGCCTTTGACAAGCCTCCCACTTTTTTTTTTTTTATAAATATATTTAAACACTGTCTCTGCCAAAAGAAGCTTTGATCTCCCAAGGAAAGGGGCCAGAATCCTTCACTGCTTGCCTGACTTAAAACTTTTAATTACTTTGCTAAGTGTGAACTCTCCTCTCAAAGCTCTGTCACACTCATGAGGCAGGGCTGCACGCAGATCTCCGATTATTCATCCTTCTTCTCCCTCATCATCACTTCTTTGTGGCCTTGCCCTCCAAAGGCCAGATCTGGCTCTGATTTATGCCCTTGCAAACTGGGAGTTACGCAGGCTTTGCAGCCTGAGCACCGAGACCTTATTTGGCCTCGGAGGACAGACCAGTAGAGTAGCTCTTTCGGGGCAAAGCCTTGGTGTAGATATGAGGTACTGCTGGATGCCACCAGCTCGTATCAAAAAGGATAAGAGAAATGGGAGCCACCAAGACCTGATGCCTCTGAAAATCTGGAGTATGGAGAAGAACATGTGACCGGGAAAGCTGACAAAGAGGGGAAAGAGCCCCTTAATGTGCAGCTGGAGCAGCCATGGAGAAGGTTCCCTATCTTTAAGGATGTGGAGATGGTGCTAGCCTTCGTCAAGGAGATCAGGTACCGCACAGAGCCCAGCCTGGGCTCCCCATAACCCAGGGGCTTTCTTCCACAGCTGAGCAGCTGCCGTGGGTGAGGAAAGGTTGTGCTGCCCAGGGGAGGGATGCAGGGGCAGCGGAGCTGCGAGCGAGCAGGGCTCTGACCGCAGGCACCGCCTTTGCCTCTCCGCATTGTCAGACTCCATCAAGGTGACATTGCCGGGGATGGGATGTACCCAGGCTGGAAAGCTGTTTGCTTTTCCATTTGTCAGCTCTGCTTCTCTCAGGCCTCATTTTATCAGCCTCTGTGGGTGAGGTCATGTGGATTACGGGATGGAGGGGACGCAGTGGGGGATTTCCCACTGCACCACCAACAAACAAGGCAGGTTCCCACCCACAAGAAGGCCTTGCCTTGTCCCGTTGCCAGAGTCAGAGCAGCTCTGCATGTGCTCTTGGAGCATCTCATGGGAAGATCTCCTGGCCTCTGCATCACCCTCCTCCCCAAGGACAGGCGGAGGCACTCACAGCCACCAAAGTGCAGGATTTGCAGCCTGCCATGACCTGTGAATGCTGATAACCTGTGATTTCTGATGCTGGAGGGGAAAAAAAACCAAGCAAACTACAAACAATTCCCTGAGGAACTGTATGAGGTGATGGAAAAAAAAAAAAAAAAAAAAAAAAAAAAAAAAAAAAAAAGCTATCCTTCCATTCAGCTATGGAGAGGCATCAGATTTTGTCAGCTTTATTCTGGACACTCTAAGGTGCCACATTTCAGTAAGGACATTTGAATGAGCCCATGAAAAATGAAGGAGAGCACACTGAGCTTTCAGCATCTAGAGAACACCATTTTAAAGAAAGCTTAAATATCAGACTTATTTAACTGCATGAAATGAAAACTGAAGTTGTGATAACAGTTTTCAGCTATGTCAGAAGGCCACTTCAAGGACTATGGGATGACCTGTAATTCATATATATAGCGAGTAGAGCAAGGAAGACTTTTAGGTTAGAAGGATATTTAATAGTAAGGAGGTGAAGCACGAGGGCTTATTTTCTGTGTAACATCTATATAAATAGCTATTAGGAATGCTACAGATATTGTTAATCTAGTTGTCAGGAACACGGTCTGAATGATTTCTAGAGTTCATCTGCAGTCCCATAAATCTACAGTGGTTTTCTACATACTGCCAGGCACACATGTCTATCTCTTTTAAGAGATACGCACACAGAACTAGTTTTGTTCTTTGCATACACTTCACTTTGTGTCTCTTAAACAGAGCAATCATCTTAACAGAGTTGCATGAAGACAAAAAAAAATAATTGCCGTACTGTAAATTAAACAAAAAAAGCAAAGATTTCCATGTTTTACATTATAATCCTGAAATCCTTTCCTGGATATAATTGCCAAAACGAAGCAGCTTTGTCTAGTTTAGAATATACAACTTGAGAAGTCACTACTGAAAAATTGCTCATGAAGGTTAAAAAATAAGGAAAATGAGATGTTTCATTAATGTAAACCAAAGCAAACTGAACAGATAGAACCATTAAAAAGATTTTTGCATGTATTATGTAGATGGGTTTTGGGCATGAAGAAAAATTAAGTGAATGAGATATGGTCAGCTGAGAAAAAGAAAAAAGAATGAAAAATTAAATATCTACAAGTACAGAACAGGCATTCCGTAGAGAGGAGTAGGTCTTATTTGCATTAGGTTTTTCAGGACAGAAGTAGAAGCAGGCTGAAGCTGCATCACTGGAAATGTCAGTTATAGGGAAAGTATTATTCTAGAAAAACATTAAGCATGGGGAAAAGTTGCTAAGTTGCTATAATTCACTGAAAGATTTTAAGTTGTCTTTAAAGTTTGAATCAACTGAACTTAAATAAAACGCTCATGGCAAAGTTTTATTATTCTGTAACTGAACTGAATTGAAAAAAAAAAAGTTTTAAAATGTTTGTGTTCTTTTCACATAATTTCTTCGTTATTGTCAAAGATCCTTTAGCCCAGCAAATTAAGATTTGTCATACCATTCAGGTATCTGTATGTACTAGCCAAGCTTTTTGTAACTAATTGATTGCAACACGGAAAAAGAGTTAAGTAGCATTTAGAACTAACATTTCTTAACCTTTTTCTAGTTAAAAGTTTAAGTGTCTGCTATACTTGAGAATTTATTGATTCTAGGGCAATATACAGTTCTCATATATTAACTTAGCATCTGTAACTTGGGCACAATGCCACATTTGTATTATGGTATTAACTTGTTCTTTACAAATGAGCGCAATCTAAATTAAAACTTAAGTTATCTAGACAAAAAATAAATGGGGTAGCAGTTAATCTTCATTTGTCAAAAAAAAAAATTCTTTTTTAAAGTTGTCTATAAGTGTGATTTCAAAAGTTAAAGTTGTTTTGGTAATTGTTCCCTGAGGCACTAGAATTAAGTGTGTATTATGAAGTACAAACTATGGAACTTCTTGACACGTGGAATTTCAATTCACCGCAGAACAGTGCCTCCCATAAAACACGTAGAAATTGTCCTAAATTTTAAAGTTTCATCTGTATTTTGTCTGGCAAACACATCTACATACTTCCTTTTAAATAGATAGGAGTTATTTATATGCATACATTAGCAGACAGTTTTTAAGCTAACCGAAACACAGACAAGCATATCACCATCTGTTTCATGTAAAAAGAAATTAACATTATCTTGAGTACAGCAACATCTTCTGACTCAGATATCTAACACTTTGACCTCTTCAAATTGTGCCTTTGAATGGATAAGAAGATAAGCAGAACTGACATCTTTCTGCACATAAACATTGCATGTATATAGCAACATGCACATATGGCCATACAGCAGATATCTAAATGATCTTTGGAGGTGTATTCACACTTCAAAGTTTTGCACAAACATATGCAAACTAATAGTGTTGTTGTTATATATTTGCATTATAAAATAGTATATAAACAACATGACTATGTTGATATGTTATACATTATATATTTTTATATTATAACATACTGTATTGCTCTTGCTATTTTATTTTTAGAAGTATTTACAAATGCTTTCTCCATTTTTAACTGTTGTCATCTTACAAAGCAAAACCCAAACCTCTGGATTTTTGCAAGTCAAGTTGCCAACAAGCTAATATCATGCTCCTCTAATGCAAACCATATATCATAAGAACTGCATAGTATTTTTCAGCACTCGCGCACGAAGCAGCTTGCCTAAAGCAAGGTCATATTCAGTCATCATATTAGAGAATCCTTCTGCATGAACATGTTAGCTATGTGGTGTGTCACTTTACATTTATAGCAGCATTACTCCACGTTTGATGTAAATTTTATGACCCAGAAGGTTATATCACTTAGGCACTCTGTCAAGTATCTTCAGCCATGATCAGTCAAGCTACTTTTTGACAGAAGAAAGCAAAGCCTGCACACAGTCGTTAGACTGAAGGGTCTTTGCTATTGTTTTGGTGTGGTGTGCCCCCAAAGGATGGAGCATTCCAGTTCAGTTAAGGAGTAGCCAGAGCAGTGCATACAGAGCACTCAGTGACCTTCTTTTAGAAATCACTTCTCAAGGTTAAGCCACATTTGAAATGCAGTGCATCATAGTAGCTACAGCCTAAAATAATGTCAAATGACAGGTGCCATCCTTTCGGCCACATCATTTCACAAGTTAGCCACTGGAGAAACATGAGTCATTTCTGTTGCACTGGGACAATGCCAGAAGCACTGCCTTTCCAGTTCTCTCTGGCAAAGGAAGGGAGAAAATACATAGATACATACCTACATACTCAGGCAGTTTTTCCCTGTGTAGTAGTGCCAAAATTGGTAAATAGGCAGACGTCAAGAGAAATTCAATACAGAATTGGAAAGAAAGTTTATCCCATGGCTCATAACAAGCAGCTGATCAAAACGAATGTTAGACTGTTATGAAAGCATTTTCATGTATCTTTTGTGTCATTTTATGTTTCTGTCTTTTTATCATAGGATATTAATTCCTCATCACACCTAAATTCATATGTTTCTAAGTCACTGACAGCCAGAGGATATGGAGGTCTGACTCAGGGAATCACATTTCTGTTAGCCCTGTTCTGTTAGCACAGTAACATAAACAGCAGCATGTGGAGAAGTGAGCTATTAGTCTATAACACAGCAGTGAAAAATAAAGAGTTTATCATTTTGGTTAAAACTATCTGCTGTACCGTTGAAGACTCCAGACACCCGTGAGATGAAGAAGAGCTGGAAGCACTTCAGACATACAAGCACAGAACAGGCACACACTCTTTCTTCCTGGATAAACTTTTGATATATTTTCAGGACTGTGTGAGCAACTACCCTGAAGGGCTTGCTGGTGGATGCTAAATAAAATTAATAGTATGTGGTAGAGCTTTTGACATGGCATGAAAAATCTCCAATGGTACTGATGATGTACTAAACATCAGAGAACAGGGATAAAAGATCATTTTTCTGGGTAAAGGATTTTATTTTACAGGCACAGAATGCATGACCACTCGTCCTTAAATCTAACTGATTTTAAATAAAATTAATAGCTAGAAAAGACAGAAGCAAAGTAAAAAGCTACAAATGCAGTATTGATGAACAATAAATTCCATAAAATGAGATATTCTTCACGTGAAGCAGGTTTTACTCGATCTGTGCAAATGATCAGCAATTTTAAACAGTTTTGAGACCAAATAAAACCAAAATTGCGCAAAAGAAGATGTAAGTTGTCTCACACATATAACTTATTGGAAAGAAAACCTGCATATGCAGAGAAATACACCTTTGCAACAATATAAAAATGTATGCATTGTTACAAGAGAAGCAGTGACCTGGAATGCTAAAGCTGCTGTAAGCTCCACCTTACCAGACAGGAAAAAGGTATTTGACTCCTGTGTATCAACTAAAATTCTGGAAACACTCACAAATCATAGATATTTAAATACAGTTATTTTTAAACAACAACAACAACAAAAAATCCCAGAAAAAAACTTACACCTCTTCCATCCTTAACCAAGTGACCACAAATTTCAGGTGGTCCAAGTTAATTTCCCTCCTTAAAGAAACATTAGTATCACAGAATCACATTTACTAAACTGTGTTCCTTTAAGACACAGATATTTTTCTCTATATTATGAGCACATCTCATACAAACTTTCATACGAAAATGCATTTATATATAAAGAAATTTTGCAAAATTCAGTTCATTTTTCCTGTTCATTGCTTTCTCCTCTTCTTCAAATATGCCTGCCTGTCTTGAGCTATTTTCTTTCCACTTCATGAACAAGAAAAGTAGCAGCAGACTCAAAATATCTTTTGCTTGATACTGCTCAGCAGATTCATTTCCGTGCATATTCATATTTAATCAGGATTCTGTCATTTGCAGTATCAGTATTAACCACTGCCCTTTTCTTTTCTGAGCACAATTATGAATGATTAACAAGACTTAAAGTTCATTACAGACTTGTAATACAAGCTATTTTTCCAGTTATCTGTTTTGTACATTCAGCATTATGTAAGGCTGGTGTGGCACTTCACAGCAAAACATTATTTGTACTTTAACTTTGCTATTCTTTTGATGTCTTCAATTATTAGAACATACAGCATTAATGAATAAATATGATGAAGTAAGAGCTAGGATGTAAAATGGAGTTCAAGGACCACAGTATCAGGGAAGACACAAAAAACACCCTATGGCTGGTGCTAAGGACTTCTTTTTAGAAATTAGAATTTTAACCATACAGCCTGATAAATCTGCAAGGACTAACATCACCTCGACAGTGCAGAGTTTATATAATCACTGCTAGTTTCTGATGCCATACCAGCACTTAAGAAAAAAAAACAAAAACAAACCAAAAACCTGACAAATCCAGATAAGTTCAGCCTCACCTTCCCACTTCCCCACCAACGACAATGAATATGTGAGAAACATCATGGCTCAGTGTTTTATGTTTTATGCTAATGCCTTGCAATATCTGAAACTATTTTGTGTTCTTAAAGCATTACACATGCAATACTTTGTAGGTCTGTGAGGTAAGAAGACAGCAAAGTAGTACCTCTACAATACTTGAGGTTGAAAGCCCCTTCCTTTTTAAAAGTCAGTTTTGCTCAGCTTAACTGAACTGCTGTGAAGTGTGGTGCATCTTCAGTAGCTTCACAGCAGGACTGGTGATGTATGGGATCATTTGAAGAGACATCAGCAATGTGGTTGGTTCCAACTATTCCTTGTGGATTCACTAATAAGCAAAGAGTAAGGAAAAATGTTACTCTTCAGACACACATGTAAAGCTTAATGTGCACGCCAGAATCCACCATGTCGTTCTTGCCATTGCCACACAGACTGGGACATGCAAAGCTTCTTACCAGGAGACAACTGAAAAAAGGAAACAGGAGAGTTTCACTGTGAAGCAGATGTGGAAGATACGTGCTCCAAGAAGAGGAAACATTGGCTAAATGTCTCACTAAAGCTAGCTCAGGCCTCTAGCAGACATGTCCAATTGAGGACCTCTCAAGGTAAAGGAATATGTCTTTTACCACATGGTAGTATCAATGCAGCCAGGAAAACCTTCTAAAATGCCAATGACTTAATGGCATAAGATAAAGATACTTCCCTGGAAATAGCAGCAAGTACTGGGGGAATGAGGCATTATATGTTGCAGAGATGGAGAAACGGGAGAGGAGAAAAATACTGCTCTTCTGGAAGAGCTTCCAGGCACTCAAACTTTCTTTCAGAAACCTGTCAAGAATTCAGGACAAAGACTATGCTTATCAAAGACTATTTAACATTTCTTTTACAAGCTCAGTTAGTAGCTATACTGTTAAAGAAATGTCAAAGATACTATTCCCTTGCTGTTACACTTAAGGAGAAAGGATGAGGTAGGGATTATGTAGGCACAGCATGATTCACTCAGACACTATCATACTCTACTTACAGCCACCACTGTGTAAATAATCACTAACACTTGGGAAGGAAAACACATACATGCACCCAACCGAACTCATTTCTTTTTCTGTTGAAAGAGGTTTGAAATTTAGTAATTAACGTTATTATTAATATCAAGATAAGATTCTTCAAAAGTAGTTCAGATCCTTAAAGAACTGTTTAGTGAAACAGTTCTGAAAATGAAGAAACAAAAATAACATAATCGTTTGTATAAAAGTAATACTTCCTTTCTGGCTGATAGGATTGCCTCCTACGGCTTCTGATTAACTCCGGAACAAGATTGAGCTTACAATCAAACAGCCTGTTCTGCAAGAATTTGCTAAACTGCTAAACATCTGCTAACATCTTCTGAACATCTTCTAAACATCTGCTAAACTTTATGAGGACTCCACTCCCAAGACCATTTCAGAGCTCAGTCACAGCTCCGCCAACCTGCTTCAACAGATTGCTCTGCTATAAAATGAAACTCTGCATAAACCTGTGAAAGAACTTCAGCCACCAGTCCTAGGGACTCGAAGTGGGTTTGGGTGTACATTCTCATTTTTCATAAAATAATATTTAGGAACAAGTTGGCACTTACTGAACACTGTTTCTGGCTGTGCACTGTTGGACTCTCCTAACTTTGTCATTGGGCATTGAATATACCTGTCATTGCAGTTTTTAAGTTCTTCTGTTGATTTTTAGTACTTAGGAATGAAAGAGAAATGAGAAAAGAGTGTCAGAGAAAACACAAAATGTATGCAGCTGTCAGCAGATTTCAGATATAAGATACCCAGATGCAATCCAAAATAGGACATTTTCATCATACTTTTTCTCATACGCAGCATTAACTATGTCCATTTATTCATAGCATTTCTTTGGAACTGCTTTTTTAACCTATTAGCAAATGCAATGATGAAAAAATATTAGAATTGCATTGACAATTTATTTTAAATAACTGCTTTCTTAAAAAAAAGTACATCCAATACTCCAGATCTAATCCACTACCACTAAACCACAAGAATATTCAGTTTAAGTCCATTACCACTCATAAAAGAGAAAATTACCATATTATGAGCAAAGATAGATACAGTCACCACATATCTCACAAAATCTTCAGTTCAAGCTTTTTGGAAAATCTGGCATTAATTTGGCAAACACTGGCTAAGCAAGCTAACAAACTGTTCCGTATAGCGTACTTAAACAGCAACAAAAATGTATTTCTGATGGGACTAATTCACAGATTCCAGCAGTAGCTGGAATTTGTGTTAACAAGCCAATTTTTCCTTTCTAGCTTTTAGCTAAGTTGAGACCATACAAGTAAATAATATAAAGGAGTTACAGCACTGTAAAACTGTAAAATTTCAGCATTTCTATTGTTATGTTTCATCCCTTGATGGCTGCACAAGGAATTCTCTACATGATATAATTTTTTGACTGAAGTTTCAATAGCTTAAATGTGTTCCTCTGAAGTTGGTCTAATTTTAGGCTCCTCTGCCATCTCATTTAGGGCTCCAAGTGACACCAGCATCTATTTATTCTTTTGTTCTCCTCGATTGCACAAATCTACAGTGTCATTGTAAGAAAAAGCTGTAGAACATTTTAATAATGTGGAAGCACTTTACTTGAAACTGTGAGATGAAATGCTAAAGCTAATTTAAATTGAAGCCACTGAACCAAAATCCCAGGCAGATTGTACTGTAGGCTCAGATTAAGGCCTCAGGCTTTATAGTAAATAATTTGGAATATTAATTATTAATTAATCTGGAATACGGATCTGGCTCCTCCACTGCAAGAAATCCAACTCTGATCAGCTGCTTAGAGATTATCTTTTTGCTCAATTCTGTCACTTATTTTCTGGTACACAGATAGCATTTATACATATTGATTACTTAAATTTTCTACTATCTCAATTCATTTCAGTAGCTTGAGAAGTTTCTTGTCACACACCACTGCTCTCCCAACCAAAACTAAGTTGTTCTGCACCAGTTTTACCACCACTTCAAAACACTTGTACACCATAGTTTTGTTTCCATTCATTTGAGTCCTGATTCTGCTCTCACTGTAATGTCAGAAGTACCTTTGCCATTAGCGTGAACATACAGATATCCCTTTCTTCTCTGTGTGTTTTTTCCTCATTTCCTTTCTAATAGCGGGATGTTATGTCTGGTTTTACTTCTAGTTTTCCTCTTAGTATTTCGTGACATTCTTTAAATTTTTGCACTTTGCATTTTTTTTTCCTCCAAAGTCCATATAAAGGTTAGACAGTGTTTTGTTGGTTTTTTTTTTCCCCAGTCTAGAAAATTTTTACTACAGAAATGTCATCTTCCTTTTTTCCTGCTCTATTTCCCTTAACTGTTCTTTGTAGCAATTTTCCACTGTAGATCTTGTTTCTAAAGACAGTGTGTCATAAAACAGTTAGTATGAAAAAGGAAGACAGCCATTAATAGCCATATCTATTATCTTACACCTCTGCCTACTCACAACAGCCATTATTATTTCCTCTATGATCATTCTTTTCAACAAAACTAAGAAACAGGAGCAGTGGTGTTCTTGTTTAGGATTTGACTAGATGCATGTAAAACTTAAAAAAGCAATCACATACATCATGTACTACCGCTCTGTAATAATGCAAACATTTTCTCAGAATTAAATACCACAAGAAGTGTCCACGAAGCCATCATGTTTTAATTCTAAAACTAAATCAGTTGAATACACCAGTATTTTTTCAACTTCCTCTGTGCCTTAGGCACCACTGTGTTGAGGTACGCTATTGAAGAAGAGTCGACTGTTATCAGAGTGACATCTTCAAGTGACCTCCAATTATTTCTTTATTAAAATGGCATTTTGATTAGGTTTAATTATATGGCAATTATGAATGCTGCTGTAATTACTGAAACATATTTACTAAGCAGAGTGCAGAACTAGTGGTAATCTTGTTTCTCTTTTTGTTAGCCAAAAAAGAAACTTAGGGAACTGGTTCTGAACTCTGTAAAAGTTCTCCTGCTTAATTGAGCAAGAAGTTATCTTTAAAATGCAGATTAATTTTTTTTGCTGTTGACCGAAAGGTTTGTTCACAATTGCCTGCACAATTTCCCATCCCGGGTTCAATTCCTGAAACACTATACGCATTTACTGCCCCATAAACAGATTTTCTTTTATGGCCTTTTGTCATTCACAGCACCGGCGTTCGCATCAGAGGAACGTAAGCAGCAAAACCAACTCTACCTACAAACCCATCCACATTAAAAATGTAATGAATATAAAACTTTTCAATATATTTTCTATCTTGCTCTGTGTATGCTATTATCATAAAAATGAATTACATCCTTATTCAAGAACACATTACATTAACAAAAATAACAAAACCCAGTGTTTCCTGCCTAAAAAAAAAAATTAAGAAAAAGAAAGCCTTGCATTTTGTTATTTTCTATACTTCAGACAGCATGGTGACATTTGGTGTAACAATTTAAAAAAAAAAATATACTTTCTGATTGCAGTCAATATGTGACAAACTCAAGATCAGTAATATTTACTAACATAAGCCCTGTCATTTGTTAGACATGGATTATTTTCCATTTGAACCTGGAAAGATCTTGAAATAGCTGTTAGATCAGAGAGCCATAGGCTCTCTACAAGGACTGTTGAAAGGGCAAAAGAAATTATTCAACTCCAATTCCTTTACAGTTACTATTAATTTTTTATCATTTTGTCCAGTACAGTATCAAATGCACTAAGTAAACATGCTCTGTCACCACATCTGGGATACTGTTAAGTGGTGAGTTTTACTAGCTTATCAGGACACTTTCCATAACATTTCTGCAACATAATTAAAAAAAAAAAAAAA
>WHYT01015788.1:24521-145691 GCA_009806455.1 Tetrax tetrax
TTTGTTTCTGGTGGTTTTTTTTTTTTTTTTTTTTTTTAATTTTTTATTTTTTTTTCCTCCCCCCAAGACTCAAACGTTTCATTTTTGGCTTAACACAAATGTACACACATACTAACTTTCTATTTCTGAGAACAGCAGAAATCAAAATGGATGGTTTGGGGCTGGGGGTGCAGGAGAGGTTAGAGAAATTCCTTTTCTGTGCCACCAAGTGAAACAGGTGTTCAAACCCCCAAATTCTGCACCAAGCATTTTTAGCTGGAAAAAAAAAAAAAAAAATGATGGCTTGGCATCAGGACTGCTTCCCCTGTCTCTGGCTAAGTCATTTTTTAATTACTTCTTCATTGCCGTGAAGAGCACTGTGTTCTCCTGCCTTCAGAGTAACAAGGGAACCGATCTCCTCGCCTCGTCTTCTCCCTATCCCAGACCGAGTGATGGAAAACCTTCTGGGATTTCTGTCCTCCAAGTGTCTGTCCCACAGTTTTGTTTATTTCTGTTAAATACACAAAAAGAGAAGTGGCACTAAGTTTAAAAAACTTAATTTGCTAGAGAACAACTTTAACGGCAGGAGCGTTGCTTTCCTTTTAAGTCAGCAGTTGTGGCAAAGGCGTGCTGTAAATTCAAATTAACCGTGGTAAAGCAGAAAGAAAGTCACTCCTGGAGTCCATCATGGCCTCTCCTGTCTCCTGAAGTTTGTCCTCCTCCTCCTTTGCGGATCGGATCAGAACCGGGGAGCTCAGGTGGCGCAGCGAAACCCGCGCTCCGTGTCTGCGTGATGCTGGGCTCTGGCTTTGCAGTAGAGGAGGGGGTCACCGGCTTGCGGTCGGCAGCTCAATTCTGGTGTCGTTTTGGCAGCTGAAAAGAAACAAATAGGCCATCGATCAGTTTAGCAACAGCCCGGGGCCTCTGTATTTCAATTACTTGTGCTCTTTGGACCAAATTCATCCCTGTTGAAACATCATCAACATAAATGAAACTCCACAGTGGAGGAATTTGGCCCAATTTTTTTTTTAGTGTGTATTATTGATACATCTAACACCATTGTGAATCAATTTTTATTTTTCTGTCTGTACAACTTTTCTAAGCAAGCTCACTCATTTTTCAGTGCTGTTTTCAAGTAGTGAAAAATGAAGAAGAGAATTTTTCCTCTTCAGCCCTTATTGAAGGAAGAATCCTTAAGTGATCACCTTCTGGTAGAGATGACCTCCATCCAGCTCAACGCTGCAGCGCTGTATTTAGCGTAAGAAAGCTGGTTGATTTGCTTGATTTACCTGATGGGAACGGTGGTTATCAGTAAAGTTACTGCTGCGTGTTCTCTCTGTGAGCACTGGACTACAGCTGAGAAATCCCGCCGTAAGATGGGGCTGTTTTGGGTGGGACCTGATCCATCAAAGGCTGGCTGCTATAGCAGCAGTGAAGACTAATTTTTTTTTTTTTTTTTTCCCCTCAACAATGGGTTTCTGAGAGACTAGTAACCAAAATACATCAAGAGTTAGGATTAAAATATGACTCTCTTTCTGAAGCATGCACAGGGCTAAGGGTGCAGGAGGCTTTCAATGAAGCGTCTGCAGGAGAAGCCTCTGCCTATTTGGGGAAGTAGTGCCAAAGGGTGCGATGCTCCCGCAGGGTCTCCCAGCTGGAAACTAATGGACCAGGGAGGGGAATCAGGCTGGGGCGGAGCGGTTGCTCCTCTCTCTGCAGTAGCCCATGCAACGAGGGTGAGCCAAGCTCCGGTGTCTCCAGCAGCGTTCCCAACCACTCACCCACCGTCTGGGAGCAGCCAGCAGCCAAATCCCCAGGGAGGACAGCTTCCAGGGCAAATGGAGCGGCAGAGGCCAGGGTGCAAAGCCACAGCTGCTGTCCTAGCTGGGTCCTTCCTCTCCTCCATCCTCCAAGTCACCAGGGTCAGAGCCCTGGAGGGCTCCCCGCCGATGCCGCTGCTGGAGGACATGATCCCAGAGAACATCAGCTGGGCTGCTGAGGAAGCCCAGGGCAACGAATCCTCGGAGCACGCGTTTTTCTCGCTGGACTATCAGCACGTTCAAGTCCCCTTTGAAATCACGCTCTGGATTATGCTTGCGTCCTTGGCCAAAATAGGTAAGGCATCTTGAGAGGGCAAGGAGGGATGAGGGTCTCCATGGGGAAGGTGTGGGCAGCGGTGGACTTTGCTTCGCCTCCTCTCCGGTCTTGGAGCCTGAGGACATGCCAGGTCCTAAGGATGCACCTATTGTGTCCCAGACATCCTGCAGTTTGGTTTGTTTCAATTTCTTTCTTTTTTTAACAACTCACCTAGAGCACTGGTAGCGGTTACCAGCATTTTTCTCTGACGCTGAGTGTTGGACAAGGCTGGCTTGATCGGACTTTTTTCAATGTTACCTTTAGTTTGAAGTGTTAATGATCAAATAGTATTAAAAGTGGCACCAGTTATAATTAATCAGAATGCTTTCAGTGATATTTTTTGTGTGTGGAACCTGTTTTGTGTTTAAAATGACCAGTTGCTATTTACATTAGCGCTAAAGATGGCATGCTAACTAGATCACATCACAAATAATTCCAAATAACTTTACATTTATGCAGTTATTTAGTTCTTTTATTTGCGTTACTTAAAAATGTTTCTTTAGCCTTATGCTGTGATGAAGTGCAGTCTGAACCAACAGTAATTTTGGAAAGTTTTCAGTATTTTCAGTGATCTTTCAGTTTTTCTATCCAATTTCTGATTGAGCGGCTTTACCTTAGTTGTGTGCATTTACTACCACTACTCCAAAGCGTGGCCAGCTGAAGGTGGGAGCTTGGGGAGCTTCCTCACCCCAACGTGGAGCTGGTTGGTGCCCTTCAGCCACTTTGGGCTGATGAGGTAACACTTTTTTCTTTTTTCCCTATTCATCCCCCTCCAGGGTTTCATCTATATAACAAGCTGCCTTCTGTCGTTCCCGAAAGCTGTTTATTGATATTTGTGGGACTCATCATGGGGGGAATCATCTACGGCTTAAACGACAAGTCACCGCCTGTTATGGACAGTGACATCTTTTTCCTCTACCTGCTGCCACCCATTGTCCTTGACGCAGGGTACTTCATGCCCAGCCGTCCCTTTTTTGAGAACATTGGCACTATCCTCCTCTATGCGGTGGTGGGGACGATATGGAATGTGTTTGGGATTGGCTTTTCCCTCTACGGGATCTGCCAGGTGAAAGCCTTTCGCCTGCAGGACGTCTCCTTGCTCCACAACCTTCTCTTCGGCAGCCTGATCGCCGCCGTGGATCCCGTGGCGGTGTTAGCGGTCTTCGAAGAGATCCATGTCAATGAGAAGCTACACATTTTGGTCTTCGGTGAATCGCTCCTGAATGACGCGGTGACGGTGGTAAGGTTTAGCCTTTATTTTGAGTATTTAAGGTTCAGAGGAAGGATGGGCTGGTGCTGAGAGGTGGGACGTGAGATCTGCAGAGGGAAAAGGCATCAACAACCTCTTCTAGCATGTTTTAGTGTCATTGCTACACGTGGCCATGTTGGTGAATGTCTTGTTAATGGCGGTTTTTCCTTTTTCATTTCTCACCCAGGTGCTCTACAAGCTGTTTCGATCTTTCTGTGAAATGCCAGCCATCAAAAGTGTGGATGTTTTTGCTGGAGTTGGAAAATTCTTTGTGGTTGGGCTGGGAGGAGTTTTAGTAGGCCTTACTTTTGGGATGACCGCCGCCTTTACCACGCGCTTCACCAAGGACATCCGCGTCATCGAACCGCTCTTCGTCTTCCTGTACAGCTATCTTTCCTACCTCACCGCCGAAATGTTTCACCTCTCGGGGATCGTGGCGTAAGTAGGTCCAGGAGAGCTTTCTGGCTGTATTTACTGAAAAATATTGGAAAAAGTTTTAAAGTTTGCTTGGTTGGAAATCTGTGTATGGCAGCGAACAGTACAAAAGCCTGACAGTCAGTCCCATACGCTCTTCAATCTAAAAACACGCTTTACAGCCCTGAAGGGTTTTCTCTGTAGAACCAGGGAGCAGCCTGGCTAAGCAAAATTATTTCTTTCTGTTAATTCAGTCTTTGACAAATTGTAATTTATAGATAATATAGTTAACTTATTTTTCTTTTGACTGGGTAGGTCTTCCAAAAAAAATGAGTAATTTTGGGCCAGATCCTTCAGTTGTGAGAGAGGTAACCCATCTTGGGGCACTTCATCGTGCATTTCACTTGCAGAGCAGATGCTGAGAAAAAAAAATAAGTGTAATAATCCTAATGGACAAAGAAAGCTTACCTTGGAAAGCAGAAACGGATGAAAACCAGAGGGAGTTGATTCAGTCCTGGATTCTGTGGGCTGATATCTGTTGCGTTTGGTTCTCCTGCCTAAAGTCACCTGGTGCTGAGCATCACAACCAACTCTTCAGTATTTCCCTAAAGACTGGAAAGTGCATTGGTAGCTGCAGTGTAAACAACGGTGAATCTGATAATAATGAAGTCAAAAAGAAAATAAAAATAAGTCGTGTACCTGCTAGACAGAGGAGTAGCTGGGAGATGTATTTTAAAACTGATGACACCACTTTGGCTGGAACCATTCCTGTGTCTGGCAGGTTTTGTTTCCTCGGATGGTTAATAGGAGCGATATTCTGGCATTACGGAAAACAATTCTACTCCGGGAATAGGTAAGAGAGAGGCTATTTATAGGAGCGTAAGGCAGAACAGTGAAATAAATACGCTGCATAATCATCGTGGAGCAGAAAACATTCCATCCTAAGGGTGTCTCCTTCTATCAATCACCATCTCCGGTACCCATTATGGAACCCATTTTCTGTTCTGTTGAATAATGCATTGTTTCTAAAGCAAAACAATTGCAAAGGCAGCCGATTCCTGCACTGCTGCTCTTATAATTGCCAAATTTTAAATGCCTCTCTTATATATCTTGATTTCAAACAATTCATTCATTTGTGACCAGGGATACTGCATCATAAGAAGCAGACCTTGGCAGTCTGTTTCTCGGAAAAATAATTTGCCAAAAAAATAAATTCTGCATAGTAAAAAAAAAAAAAACTGTGAATGCAATCCAATCTGCTAAACAGTTCTGCAAATGGTTTTTAGTTTGAATTTTTTTTTTTTTTAAATTTTATTCACTGTCTGTGAATCTGGTGTGAACCCATATCCTTTTCCCAAGAAGTGTTCCCAAACCACGGCTCTGGAAGTTACTTCCCATAAATAGTTGTGTTTCTTAGTTACTAGCTGGACCTATTTTGTCCACTATTTATTGAGGCTGATACAGAAACAGAAGAATTTTTTGTTTGGTGTTTTTTCTGTGTGTGTGTTTTTTTGGTTGGTTTGTTTGGTTTTTTTACTTGAGGTTCAGTTGCTGTTCCTCCCTCTGCCTCAGTGCTTTATGCAAAGTGGTTCAGTCTAAAAAGGGTAAATAAAAAAAGAGATTTTTGAATATTTTAAAGTATTAGTACATTTTCTTAGGAGAAGAAAAATAGGAACTCAACATTAGGTGAAAAAGGGAGTTGAATCCTAGTCTCACGCTGCTGGATAAAACAGGATCTCTTTCCCCAGTGAGAGCATTGTGGCTTTTCTGAGTCTGATCTTTCGTTTTCTGTGCCTTTACTACAAGTCTGCTCCCTGAAGTCCAGTTTTAATTTCAGACAAACCCAAATGTTTCACTCTCCTTCAAAAAAAGCAGGGTATTTTTTTCATGGCAGTGAAGAAAACCGATTAACAACTATTTTTAAGTGAAAGAAATAAACGTGTATATTTGGGGCTTTTATTTGATTGCAAGCCCCAGTAATGAGCAGCTCACAGTGGGTGGAAGTGCGTCTTCATTTGAAAAAGTTGTTTTTTGTTTTTTTTTTTTTTTTCTTGTAGTTTCTTATTTGTTTTTCCAACCTGATATCTGATAAGTACTTTCCCATAATAGTGTTGCTGATTTCCTTAGTGCTTTAAGTAGAACAGAAAGGAACATAGCTGTTGTTCATTCCGTTGTCGTGGTCAAACGGTAGATGCGGAGTCGTGGCAGTGAAGATGTTAGTGATTCCCTGATGAGCCAGAAGGAAAGTGGCCCTCACTCTGCTTTCATTCACGGGGTGCAGACCAGGAGCAGCAACAATGTCTTCCTGACATAGAGAAATAGTTGTGGAGGAGAGAATCAGGGCTCCGTACGGGTTATAGAACCGCAAGCACGGCACCGTCAGCTCTGCCCGTTTACAAATTGGCCAGATTTAGGTGCACTTCTGCAAGCTGAGGATCTGCTTCCCTGTGGGCTTGTCTGCGTATGATGTAAGGTGGAGAGTTACTGCCGTGTCCCCTGTGAAAGGAATTTGTAATGCAATGAAACTCCACGTGGCGTTACTCCTTACCAAACACCAAGGGAAATTAGACCTGAGAACCATAAAGCTGTTTTGCTATTGCTGGTACAATATTTAGAAGGAAATGTTTCCGTCCAGGTTAAAATATAAAAAATAAGCTTTGACTTTTTGAGTACTCAATTGTTTCGACCTTCTAAGATTGCTGCCCTGAAAATGTATTGATTTCGAAAGCTGATGAATTAGGCTAACCACATGTACCCTGTAACTTGAAAAGCCAATTATCCATGAAAAATTGCAAGGCAGATGTATTAATTGGTGCTCCGCACTCCTGAAGTGACCTTGGATGTGTGGTACCTGAGGAAGTCAAATGGACTGACGGTTGCGACAGAGTTTCTTGGCTTCAGCATTTTGTTGTCTCTCAGTTGCCTGGAGTCAACGGCTTCCTAGTTGTGCCTGGATAATGTAGAGCGGAAGTCTGGTCAGGCTTAGAAATAGACAGTGTGAAGTACGTCGTACGCTTGAGTTTCTCCAACTCTAGGTTAGCCTTGGTCCCTTGGGTAAAGGAGTACAGCGTTTGGGCTGCTCTTAAACTACATGGCTTACAAGCCCTTCAAGAATCAGCTGTAGTGACCAGGTATCAACCAAACTCACGGGAGTCACCTTTATGCGTTTGTCATGCTGAGAAACAAGTCTTCCATTCCCTCAAATGTCTTTTCCTCATCCAGGTTCAGACAGTCTGGTCAACCTGTATAGTGTCATCTTGTCCTGGTGGTCCTCCTGATCTGATTGGACTGATGTAGGCAGCAAATCTCTACCCAGTGGGATGTCTGCAGACATCTAAGACTTGATGAAGCCTGTTTTTTTGTTGGTTTGTTTGGGTTTTTTTTGATAGAAGACAATGTGTCAATTTTGTGTGCTTAAGTAGAAAAATTTGTTTCGTTTTCATTTTCTCAGCATCATTGCTTGTGCCATGGGCATGAAACGTTATGTGGAGGCCAACATCTCTCTGAAGTCTCACACCACAGTCAAATACTTCATGAAGATGTGGAGCAGTGTTAGCGATACCCTCATCTTCATCTTCCTTGGAGTTTCTACCATTGGAGAAAACCATGAGTGGAACTGGCCATACATTTGCTTCACTGTCATTTTTTGTCTCATATGGAGAGCACTAGGTATGGTGAAATCATAGATTTTATTTTATTATATATATTATTATTTGTGAAAGTGAAAAATGTGATTCCATTAAACGAGAGAATCCATTTAATTCCTCCCCCGCCTGCCCCCACCATCATCCTTTCCCGCTCGTGCTGTGTGTGTCGTTATCCTGGATATGAACACAAGGACTGGAGTGGACATCCCAGCTGATGCTTTCCTCCTCTCCCATCACTTGTTGAATAGCAACTCCTGCATTTTACTGCAATTTCCTAATCTGTGCGCTCACCACAGACAGCACTGGTGCTACATAGACATTCTCGTGACATCTATTTTATCGATACCTCTGTCTTAGAGCCTCCTTTGGTTGCCGTGATCTCCTCTTGCATTCCAGTGTGTCTTGGTCCCTTGGTATCTTCACAAGGAGGGAGGTTGTTAAGTACAGAGCTTGGGATCAGAGCGCCGTGTAAAACCATGACAGCATATTCTGAATTGCTGAGATTTAAGGGATTTCATTCATAGTGGGTTTGAGTACAGCAGCATCCTTGGGCCCTGGCCAGTTCCTCCTGATCGGTGTTTGTCAGTTCACTGATGTTTCACTGAAAAATGTATCATAAGACGATGAGTTTTGTCTAATTGCTCTTTTTGTTTGATGAGCTCCCATCTTCTTTCCTGCTTTTCAGGGGTTCTTGTGCTGACTTTCTTTGTGAACAGATTCCACGTGAACACCATCACCAGCAAAGACCAATTCATTATAGCATACGGAGGTCTCCGAGGAGCCATTTGTTTCTCTTTGGTTTTCTTGCTTCCTGACTTTCGCAGGAAGAAGCTCTTCATTGCAGCAACGACCGTTGTCATTCTCTTCACCGTGTTCGTGCAGGTAAAAACAACCTTGGTGTCACCAGCAGATGTAAAGAATTGGGATGACTTTTATTTTTTTTCCCCCAAACAACCAGTACTAACCCATTAGATGGGTTCAAGATTTTACTGGTCATTAAAATTTCCTCTCCATCGACTGGCTAGTTCTATAAAAATTGTTACAGAAAGAGGTGGAAGGGGTGAGAATGTGTCACACGTTCTCTGTGTGTTGGCTAGCAGTTGTTGACTTACAGCACGTGCTGTGGCACTATTCCATGATAACTTCTTCCCATTTTTGACCTGGTCCATCCAGAGTGGGGTGGCAGTGGTGAAAATTGTGAAGAATGATGCAGTAGCAGTTTTACGTGTTTTACGTGAGGGCAAAGCCAACGTAAATCCACCTCTACAGCAAGTTTGCTATCTGAGCGAGATAAGACCCATGTGTTATTGGAGGCCTTGTCATGAAATGAAATGCTACCTGAGTAACAAGGGTCAGTTTTCCTGATCTCAGGGCTGAGAAGATGGAAGATACTGGAGGTACCCCAAATCCTCTGGACATGGGCAGCAAGAATTTTGAGGTTTATGGTTTGGTCATCTCAGTTTCAGTTCACAAGTGGGACAATTTAAAGGGACCTAATTTTGATGGAGTGACTTCTTAATGTTTTCTGAGACTGGGTTCCATTTTATTGAGGCATCCAACAGCTGAAGCAAGAACAGCCATTAGTTGTTTATCAAAATTTTTTTTATGTCTGAGATGTTTTCACATTCATGCAGCAAAGCAGCTGCAGATATTTAATGATGATGCAGCGGGAAGTGGGTTGCTTTAACGCTTCACTGGAAAAAAAATTGCGTGTGTTACTTGTTATAAAAGCAAGCTCTGAGATATTTGGTTTATTGTTTAAAGCACAAGTGTACTGCTTGGGTATTTTTTTCTTTTTTTTTTTTTTTTTTTTTTCCTTTTTTTTTCCCTCCCCAAGATTGATTTCTGCTGGGGATGGTTTTTTGCACCTGCAGTTTGGAAGTGTACAGGGCTGCCACATCCGACCTCTGCCTGCAGCTGTGTAGGGGACAAGGACCCCGGTTGGTCTGCCTGCGGCTGGGGCAGGGGCACAATTTGGTGCTGCTGTTGCTCTCCTTACCAATAAGCTTTTATTTTTCATGGATTCTTAGTTATCAGCCCTCCCGGAGCGTGGAGGAGCCCTGGGGTGCTGGCCGGGGCGGTAAGGAGTTCCTCTGCTCTGGAGGAGCCGCAGCTCCCGGCATTGCTGTGACATCTGGTGGTAGAAGTGTTCCTGCAGCCTTCTGCGGGATGGAGATCTTGGGACGCGTCTCCCTGCTCTTCTCTGCCTGGTAGCAAGTCTCTAAGGGTGAGGCTCCTTTTGGGATTTCTCTGAAATCCACCGTTTCAGCAAATGCTGTCCATTTGAAGGAGGATGTGGTGGAAAAATTGAGGTCAGCTGGTCCCAAGGTCTGCAAGACTGATGTTTACCTGCTCTATCCCAAAAAGTTAAAAGTGGGTCTCCACAGGGCTGAAGCAAACAGGGTGGGGTTCTGGAAAAGGTGCTGTGCAGAAAATCTCCCCAGGAGCTCTTCTGCTCAAGCGCATGGGTCCAAACAGTGCTTTGGCATCACATTCCTTCAGCTTGGCCTTCCTGAACCTCACGGGTGTGGGTATTGGGCCCCCGGGTTGGGGTTGTCTCTCTATTTCCCCACTTCCACCTAATCTGCACTGTTAGGCAAAAAAAATGGTCAACAAGTGCTGATGGGCTCGGGGCTGAGACCCGCAGGGCAGCTGGAGCAGGCGCGGGTTTCAGAGTGAAAGGAGACAGCAGGGGCCGGGGGCAGGGGGAGCATGGTTAGGTGGAGGTTGACAAGTTTTAAGATGCAAATGCGGGTCAGAAATTGAAAAGATGCGGTCACTGGGCACGTCCGCTCATGCAGAGATGCTCTTGAGTCTCAGACAAAGGTTGTTCTACGGCAGCAGCTCCATTCTGCTGAGGCTTCGGAAAATCCTTCCCAGGACCGGGAAAAGGGCTTTTGTGTAACCTCAAAGCTCGACTGGTGATGTCATCTCCGCGCTAAAGGGTGAGAGTTAAACAGGGTCCCCCGTGGGTCTGTGTCGGCGGGGCGACCCCTTGACCTTCAGCCATTCAGCGGGAACATAGCGTCTACAAGGAGAGACTTTGCTCAGGCTCCAGGTACCTGCCCTATTGTGTGGCTGGGGCCGCCATGAGAATGGGGAGGGGGAGAAATAAACTTCCTTAAAAGCTGAACCAGAAAGATATTGCTGTAGCTGAGCCCAGAAAACACAGGTAAATATGGCAGAAGCAGGTATCTTGTCAGAGAACAAACCCACTTCATTTTCTTGGAAATTCTGACCATGTTGTCTGAAAAGCCTCGTGCTACGCAGACCACCAACCAACGTGTAGGCAGCTTGTCCATACATGGGTCTATCAGCGCGTTATACAACCCAGGAAACTCATCTGTTTTGGCATTTCTGACTCGGTTGCATAAGGCTCTTCCCACAACAAGCCTGGTTCATAATTTTGAGAAGATTGGCTGAGCAATTGTCAAGTCCTCAGCGCTTCCAGACAGGCCTGGATGCGAGCCACATAAACCAGAAAGTCCTCCAAGGAGCTGTGGGCTTGTCTGGAATGTCACAAAAGCCCTCGTTGTTCTGCCTTTCAGTGCGGTTTAAAAATGAAATGCCGCGTTCCCCATCTGAAGTTTACTCTCTCAGCCTGTTGGCCTCTGACCTCTTCCATGAAATTGTTAGCAAATACCATAATTGTGAAGAGAGGTTTTGTTTGTTTGCTACCAACGCTGACCCATTAGCTACTGGATCACTGACAGGAGAAAAACTTGGTGTGAGCCATGGCTGAGCTGTCGGCATGGGGTGATGCACTTCGGATGAGTTATCCCTGGTTGGGTGGAGGAGCATCACAGGGGACCTGCAGATGTGCTGGGAAATGACATGTGGCCTGAAAACAACACATGGGATTGCCATGATGTTCCCAAGGTCAGGAAGGGCCAAAGGAACTTGGGTGTTTTTAAATTTGTGAGTGTTGGTCAGAAAACTCCAAAATGCCACTTTTAAACAGAAACAAATACAGCTGATTATGTAGTGAAGGCAAGAGACCAAATTGCATAGTCTCTGCTTAATTTTTGTAATATCTGTTGTTTCTGAATTTGTGAGTTTTATGTTGTTTACTCTGAATAGCGATGCATTTTTTATTGCTATTAGCTATTAAAATGACACATTAATTGTTTTTGCAATTAAAAATGTGTTCAGCTATCCTCTGTGCCAGCATTTGTGACATTCAGAAGTCATAAACATCAACTACTCCATCACTTTTGCTGTAAACATGTCCTAGAAAAGTCATTTCATACCAAAGCCAGACTAAGAAATGCACCACAGCAGCATTTTAGAAGTTCTCTCGTGAGGTTTAAAGGACATTAAAACTCTTCCCTTGACCCTTCCCACCAGGTGGATGCTTGGATTAGTAAACTTAGCCACTGACTAGCCGTCAAAGACTGTTGGAGTAACGATCTGTGACACACAATACTCAAAAAGTTAGCAGACAAATGCTGGCACCGTCTACACACAGTGACGTCTCAAGGACTGTTGTCATTTTAGGCATTTGGACTTTGAACGTTTCAAGCCCCTTTCCATCTGGTAGGCTACAAGCAATACCAAACCACAGGCTTGACCTTGAAGCTATTGGTTGACTTTTTGTGGTCTTTGAGATGTCAGATGAGGAGAAAGGAGCATTTCTCCTCTCTGCCCCCCTGCATCCTGAAACCTGTATGCGAGCTCCTGTTGACGCTAAGAACACCTGATGTGCAGAAAAGCTGATTTTTGTGGTTTTGGTTATGCTGCAGGGAATGACCATCCGTCCTCTTGTGGACTTGTTGGCTGTTAAGAGGAAAAGAGAGAGTGCTCCCACGGTGGGAGAGCAGATCCATATTCGGGTAAGTGATGCATCCACGAACACACAGCCAGAGCTTTCTGGTATGCTTTGCTGATAGCAATGTGGTTCTTCACGTGATGTGCCTCCAGGGACTCTACAGATCTGTGGTTTTACCTGACTCCTCTGCACATCAGTCCCTTTCCATATTTGAAGTCCTATGCAGCTTCCCAACCATGGGTTATTACTTGCATTGGAGTAGCAGCCACCGACTCAGGCTGGTGTTGCGTTAGGTGATGCACCGGCACGACAGGAAAAGATAATCACTCACCCAAAAGTTTGTACTCAAACCTAATGCCAACTTTTCTGCTTCTCTGAAAAGAGTGAAAGAAAGAAAATGAGGCTTGGTTGCTTTCAGGGTTGGGATCTTCCATGTGTTCACCAGTCACTTCACCATGTTCAGTTTGGATGTTTTTGCCAAAAAATTTAGGAAAGGGAGGGTAAGGAAAACTGTCACCACTGAAGTCACCATAACCTAGAGGTGGAATTTAGCTTACCTTGCTCTCACCATCCAGCGTTGGCCTTCCTCGTTACAGAGGACTTCTCCAGAGAGCGGGCCAGCTCCACGGGGAGCAAGGCCCTCTGTGCTGAGGCTTTGCGTTGCCGGAGGGCGGCTCGGCTGGATCCCACCGCAATGCTGCTGGTGGGCTGAGGAGCAAATCAGAGAGGCTCTGCACCAGGTCTCCTTCGGCCTGGGATTTTTAATGTGGTGATACCCTGCATCTGGTGTAGAATAACATTTTGGAATCTAATTGTTTGTGCCCAGTCACGTTTCTGTAGGTATGGCTCCTTCAGGAATATTTTTGTCGTCTTTTTTGGGTAACTGGAAATAAAGACATTAGGTCTGAGGACACTTATGAGAACTGTTTGTCATCCTCACAATTAGGCTGTATTACAGGGCTTTGTCTGGGGTTAACAGAACCGTTCAATAGGCTGAAGAGGCTTTTCCTGTCGCGAGCAGGGAATACTTTCTTCTTTTGTTAGCGTGTGAATAGCGAATCATCTCTGGAAATGTGTTTATTAGGAAACGCGAGCGGAAAATGGCTGCGCACCAATTAAGTAGAGAAGGTAACAATGCAGATAGTTGGAAACCAGGCACACAGAAGCCAGAAGCAGTTTTCTTCCTCAAATTTATTTCTCTATCTGGATAGTCAGGACTTTCTTGCTCTCAAGAGCAATGATCAGTGGAGGGGGTCACAGCTGGTAACAGCAAACGTGAGGACCCTCGACCTGCACTGGACTGGAGGGCCGAGTGAGCCGCTTTAAATTTTTTCTGTCTTCAACCCTTCCAATTTTTTTTTTTTTTTATTTTTTTTTTTTAATTAGAGCTGGAGGAAGCTTCAGGAGCATCAGTACCCCAGTGTGGCAGGGCATCGACCCACGGTAGAACAGAGCCCTCTCCCAGTTCAGAGATGCAAGTAGGAGGGAAAACAAGTTGAGAAAATAGAGATTTAACTCCTAGGTGGAAAAATCAACCTGTCTGGGATTTTTAATGTAATTTTAAATGTTGTTTTTTCATGAGGCACGATATGGCCAATGGTTTCATTTAGTGGGCAGGGTCTGGGGGAAGGCAGTATTTATTATTCAACTCAAAGCATCATTTGCACATTATCTATATCCTGAAGATACTGATGATCTGAGACAAATTGTCCTCAAAAACCACGATAAGAGCGTTTCCTGCTTATCAAAGCCAAATCTGCAGGACATGCCAGCCATCCTGTATGTATCGTAAAGAGCAGAGCCACGTCCCAAACCACTCATTGTGCTTCCGGAGCGAGGGATACTCGTGGATGGGGAATTAGCCCGGCGTCCCCACTTCTTGTTTACCAGTGCCACGTTCCGCGTTGAGAGCATCTCCCGTTTTGTCTGTTGGCTTTTGATGTTTGCTGAGTGAGTTCATCCCGTATGCGATGCGTGCAACCGGCGTATAGCAAAATCCTCTCTTCTGTTTAGTTCTTGGATCATTTGCTGGCTGGAATTGAAGATATATCTGGACACTGGGGACAGTATTACTGGAAAGACAAGTAAGGATTTGCCAAAAATACAGCTGTGTACATGTGTAGAAAAAAATGAGGCTGGTTTCTGTTCCCTGAGTTTCCACTGTGGGCAGCTGAGCCTTGTTCATCCCTGTGGCACAAGGCGGGTGACAGAGGGGCGTCTTTTCCGTGTCCGAGGTGAGACCAGGTTCTTGGGTTGCTTCATCGCTTGCGGGTCGTCACGTACTGTATTTCTCCCTAGAAAGGCTCCTTTCTCCTTTCCTGTTGTGTTTGTCCCTTCTTGTCCAAAGAAATCTGCTGGGAATGAAAGGGCCATGCCCTCCTGCCTGTCCGGCCATGCTGGAGCTGAGGACCCCAACACAACGTGTGCACGCTTGATGTTAAAAAAATGAGGTTGCAGCGCTTGGAGGGTCAACTGCTTGTGGTGGACTGACAAATTACAGAGAATTTCTACAGATTTCTGTAGCAAAGTGTTCAATTTTCATCAAATTCTGGTAGATCATGCACATAGGAGGTTTTTTTTTTTTGTTGATGTTTGTTTTTAAATAGAAATAGCATAAAATATAGTAAGAGCAATCTACCAGGTTTAATTCCTCGGCTGTGCAGAGGTGCAGATAACTTCATGGTAGCTGATAAATGCAACTGGCAGGGATTTTCTTACATCAGTGCTTGGAAGTGCCACTAGAGGGTATGGGAACGGGTGCTGCTGAGGAGTGTCCGGACTCTTCACGAGCAAGTTTTGCGTACAGCTAACAGCTGCCAAACTGAGCACCAGTGTTTGACACCAGCTAGATGTTTCGCTAAGGTTGTGCTAAATTTGGGGGGAAAGTGAGGGGAAATGGCTCAAAAGGGAACCTGGGAGTGTTTAAATCTGTTGCATGACTTGGGGCTGCTGCAAGTACTTTTAGCACTTATAGTGGAGTTCTTGGTAAACCTGGTACTTTGGGGAGTTTTTATTGTATTTGGCAAAGTTTTAATATTTTATCTCCTGTACTGTTGTGCAGAAATAATTAGGGACTGACCTCTGGGAGTGTTGGCTTCTGGAAAGAGGGCAATGGAATATAATGGGACATGGGGCAATCACAGACTATGAACCTACTGGCTTGCTCGGGTCCATTTAGATGCTGGGGAGTGGTGGGAGGACGCTAAGCTTTTCCTATTTTGTTCTCAAACAGATTAGAATATTTCAACAGCAAATACCTGCAGAAGATCCTGCTTCGAGAATACGACCAGCCGAAATCAAGCATCGTGCTCCTCTATGAGAAGCTGGAGCGGAAACATGCCATAGAGCTGGCCGAAGCGGGGCAGCTGGGTCACGCCCCATCTCACCCGTCCTTGCTGTAAGTGCTCCGCTTTCCATTGCTCTTCCCAACTCTCCCAGTGGAAGGAACGGTTGTGAAAAGCTTTCGCAAACCTCTTTGCCTCCTCTGCTCTTCCCTGCTGGGCCATCCCATGGGAAGGAGCGATGTAGCTTAGACCAAGTGAATGTTATTTGAAGATTAGTAGATGGGTATTAAAAGTGATTGATCAGGTGGATGAGCAGTCTCATGGCAACGATGAACGTGGTTTCTGATCTGCTACGTGGGGCTCACCTGTGTCTCCCCAGAGCTACACAGAAGTGATGCTCTGAGGAAGAGGCCCTTGCACCTTTTTTTGATGGCTTCGCATCATTTTTTGATGCCTTCACACTGTTAAGCAAACTGAAGAAGCTGATGGTGGGCATGAGCCTTGGCTGAGACAGCAGGGTCAAATGACCATCTCATCTCTCACAGACGTTTCTGCTCTGCTGCGGCTCTGTTATTCACTTAACCAGGGAGCACATGGATGGCACAGCCCTAATGCAAATTCCCGACGTCCCTTCAGCCGTGAGCTCCATCTACAAGGATCAGCTGTTGGTCATGGGTGCTGGTGGTGGGATCTGAAAGGGCTGCTGCCAGCTCCAGGCTTTGGGGGTGCACTGGTGGGGCTGCTGTGCGTCTTCCAAAATAACGCGTTCTGGTTTTCTTTGCAGCAACAACGACAGGATTGTCATAACAGACAAAAAATTGGAGGATACTCTGAATCCGGACGTCCTGGAAAATATACAGGAAATATTGGCAAGGAACCTGTACCGAATAAGGAGAACGGTATAGCCCTTCCCTCACTTTGTGTTTTAGATGTCCAATAACAACAGTTATCTCGCTTATCCCAGCGGCCTGAGCAGATGCTATGAATATTTACACAATTACTAATGATGTCTCTTTGTGAGTGGAGAATAGTTGGCGGTGTGAAGCCAGCTCCAGTTTCCAAGTCAGTGGCACATTTCTGTTTGCAGCCTGACAGCTTTTGAAAGGTTCACCCCGTCAGCCTATAATTTCCTGAGGTATTTTAGGCATCAGTACCCAGAACCAGAAAGGAGAGAGGAGGAGCGCGTGGATCTTCAGGCATCAGGTTAGCGGATCCAGGAGCTGCAGCAGCTCCTGGTTACCTGCAGACAGTGATGTGGTTATCCTCACGTTGTGTTTTTCCCCGTAGAAGAGAGCACAGTGAGCTGAGAGCGAGAATTAATCTGCAGAGGTTTTAAAGCCGCTCGGCAGTTTTGCCGTGAAACTGGTACAACTGGTAAATAGTGTAGAAAACATTTTCTGTTTACGGAATAACTCATGAATAATCTGTGGAAGGCTTTACACAGCACCGGGGGCTGTGCGTTGTAATTGCTGCTTGTGTGGTGATACACGGAGCCTTATCCCTAAAATCCACCTAAGCCTTTGTTTTAGGGATTACACATGAAATACGGAATCCTTGGGGATGCGGCTGGTGTGGGTAGCTTGGCACAGGGGGATCAGCCACCCTCTCCTGTCCCTTTCCTGAGAAAAACAATCGAATAAGGCTGGCAGGAAACCTATAGCAAGGGTGAAGACGAAGGCACACCTCCTGTTTGCACTTACTGCTGCCTAAATCCGGCCTCGCCCTTTGTAGCGACAGAGTTATCCCAACTCCCGCTGATGCTCACGAGAGATTTAACTGTGGTTAGTTTGCGGCTTTTGAAGTGGGATTTACGGTTCCTGTGGGTTGTGTGGTTTATATATGAAGGTGGGGCTGATCTGAAATGTTGGAGGGCTGGGCAGAGGCACTGAGGCTGAAGACACCTCAAATGGAGTGGTTGCACTAGGTTGGTGTCACTGGGCTGATAGAGATGCACCTCAGTCTTGTTGTTCAGTGATCACTTGGGCAGTTTTGCATAAAAAAGCTGAGTTTGGAGTCCCATCTCCCTTTCTCGGCTCTTTCCCCTGATCCCCTTCTCTCATGCTTGGGTGGACCAGTTTATCCCATAGCTAGGCAGGGTGAAGGACCCTGGAGCACGCAGGCTCTAGGGAGGGGATGTCCCACCTCCAACAGCCACCTCTCTGGTGCAATGTGCAGGGGCCGGCGTACAACAGGCACACCCTTCCCGGTGAGACCGAGCCCGTGGAGCACGCCAAGGAGATCCTGATCCTCCGGCGCAAGAGCCTGCGGGTGGAAGCGAGCGGAGGCGACACGGCCAGCCCCAGGAAAGAGGTGAGAGGGAGCGGGGAAGGCGTGGACCTGCAGAGACCGTGCGTGGGCCGCTTTCCCCATGCGGCTTGAACGAACACTAGGGATGATGCTGTTTATTGCTGGTGGTATTTCCTTTTAGACACAAATCCTGTTGCCTTAAATCAAAACAAAAACAAAAGTGTGTCTCAATCTTAAATTGCATCCCAATGAGTAGGAAATACCAAGGAAAAAGAAAACCTGACCCAACTCCTGACAAACAAATGAGCCATCTTGCTTGCAGCGCTGTTCAGAGCTTTGTGAACACAGGCTTCCATCCGTGCTAGGAGTTATTTACTGAGCAAATGTTATTAATTGGGCTTCGGTCTGTGCCTTCAGAGGTCTACTTCTCCCATGTTTTCTTTTCTGGGAATTTTTTTTTGAAGGCAGGAATTTGGTATGCCCATTGTCAGCGCTCCAGATGGACTGTAAATATTTGAAACTGTTCAGTGGGTTTTCTTTTCCTCTCCAACTCTTTTGAGAGGACAGAAGCATTATTGTGGGCTTTCTTATTTATTCTGGGAGGTGAGGTTTTTTTTTTTTATTTTTAAAAGCAACTATGGTTCTGGGCAGAGTTGAAGAAAGTAAAATAGAGGGAAGCATTGTATACTGGATTCCTGGAAGAACCACTTGGAGTCCAAATTCACTGCTGGCACAGCTCCACGTCGGTTCGTGTCCTGAATTAAAGGAGAAACCAGGTAAATACAAAGTCTGTGGCTGATGAAGACTTTTGCTGACTTCTTTGGAAATCAGTGAGAGAACCTGGGTCAACATTGCCCCGTGGGAAGACGAAATGGTCCAGGAATGGCGCACAAGGAGCGGGTTTGGTCTTCTCAGTTCCTCCCATCCTCTGTAACTCCTGCTCTAGAGGAAGAGCAATTAACCCCCTCGGTATTATGCTCCCAAATACCCAGGTCAGCAGCAGCAACTGCTGAGCCATCCCAAAATTTCACCCACTTCTTCAAATCTTAGGTTTTGACAGCTTGAGCTAGAGTACTGTCCGAGTGCAAACCGCAGTCTTTGATCCGGGCAGCAAGGCACCATCACTAAGGAGAACAGAGTGACCTTTTAAAAAGAAATAATTTGTCTTTATTTAGATAGTAATTTTCCACGACAGCGCAAGAACTGGGGACTGCTGCAGGCTTTCTGCCACTCCAATTTCTTTGTTCAAATGCCAGTTGTTGAAGAGCCCACCGAGAACAGCAGTAACGCACCAAATGCCGCTGCTTCTCAGCCCTTCATTCACGGAAAGGTGTTCCGGCTCTTGCAAACAACTTAAAAGATTTAATTTGATCATTTACATGCTGATTGGTACTTACAATTCAAAATAGATAGGCAAGAACATGGCATGTTCCTGTAGAACATTCGGTGTAATTAAACTTCAAAAGAACAACATCAGACTAGGGCTGATTTTGAGGAGAGGTTGCACACTTTAAGGATGTTGGATTGTTAACCCTTGTGTTCCTGCTTTCTCCTTTGCTGTGGTAGTGATTTGGTAGGAAATTCAGCACCTTTGGGAAGACCGTATCTCCTGCGACTTCGAACACTTACAGCTGGCACTCAGAGATGAGATTCTATATTCTGAGGGGAATCGCAAAAGCGGCTCATGGATGGTGGCTAATGCCCCATGGACGTGGTGGACACTCCCATGGATTTATGCAAAATACCAGTTTGGTGCTGAATACTGATGGTCTCACAGGAGTCATTCATTGGTGCTAATTACACCTCTTCACAGCGGCTACCTTTGCTTTGGGCCAGTCTAAGTGAAGCAGACGTAAATACCGAGCGCTGATTCCAGCGGTGTATGTAAGGGTGACTCCAAGCCCAAGAAGCGTCCCTCTGCACCAAAAAGGAAAAAATCAGGCATGCTTTGTGTGACCAGCAGCTTATCTGCTAATGTTTTAGAATGGCTGCCTCATTTTAATGTGAATAGACATAAGGCAACACCCGAAAGTGATGGGATAATGTTCTGCAGGGGCCCTGGAATATTAAGGCGAGGTGGGAGGGTGGGTGAACGCTGTTACTTCATGTAGGAGGATGGATTGCAGAATTTGTCAGCAGAAAGAAGGAACATGGTGCTAAAAGCCCATTAAAAGCAGCTCGATATTTTAATTTTTTTTAAAATAAAGCTGCTCAGATTTAGTTTCATGCCAAGTTGACAAGCAACTGACATTTGCCTGTTTAAAAAAAGAGAATGAAAAATATAGCTAGTTCGTGTTTGAGAGTTTAATTCTCCCATACTCTGGGTTTTCTAGTTCCAAAGGGAAGGGTTTGGCCTTGCAGGCTTTGAGTCAGCAAGAAAAATCTGACTCACGTTTTTCTATTCCGCATTTCGCCACGAGGTGGAAGCATTACAACTGTGTTTGCAAACCCAACTGGAAATCAAGGAACTGTGAAACCAGCTTCAAGCAAAGGGCCACTGGAAACCCTCCGGTGCCGGTGATGTTCCTACGCGTCTTCAATTGCCAGTCTATTAGAGCAAAGTTTTGGTGATAGACTCAATCGGTTAGGTGTTATGAGCTGAGCAAATAATTAAAAAATCTCTTTGGTTCAGTAGAAACACTGCTTTTTTCAGCTCACTGAATGTCTGTACATATATTTTTATTTTTTAGAGAAGTTGCTTGGTCCTTTGCTATTGTAATGTGAAGCTGTTGTAGCTCGATTAGATTCATCTCATAACATATTTGGTGCTGGTTGGTCTTTTCCCCCAGATCAGTCACCACAAAAACAAGGTGTGTATGGAAGAGCATCTTCCTATGGGCCTGTGGCTCCACCAGGCTGGGGAGGAGCCAAGTGTGAAGATCCTTGCAAGGGGGTTGGACTAGATGACCTTTGAAGGTCCCTTCCAACCCTAACCATTCTATGATTCTATGATCATCTCCTCTGAGGGACAACCCACCTCCTTCCACAGCTGGTGTGGAGAAACCGGCTCCCTCACCAGGACAGGCACTGGTCCATGGCCAACACTTGGCTTCAGCTGGGATGAATCTCCTCTTCTCCCTAACCTGGGAGGCTTTGGGTGCCTTCGAGGCCTACTGCATGTTAGGTGAATACTTTTGCTCTTACAGTAGAGAGATGGCTCCTAGGCTGCCTTAGAAGCCCCTGCCAAGGAGAGGTTGGAGAGTAAATGGGGAAGGCAGAAAGAAGAAGTAAGAAAAGGATGATCCTCATCCCTCCCAAGCTAACGGCACAGGTTAAATTGTTTACACCAGACAGAAAAACCTTGGCAGAGCTATGAGGTGACTTCAGATCTGAACCATAGCCCAAAGGATTAACTCCAAGGCTATCTATTTCCAGCAGAAAGGTCTCCTTCCTCTGCCTAAGGACAAAATTCCTTCTGAAAGCTGCTGCTTCCTGGAGCTGTGCATCACACTGGCTCGGAACGCTGTCCGGATTTTGGGCGTGCCTTAATTTAGGCAAGGATCCAACACAGCGTACGCTGGCAGGGTGGTTTCTGAGACCCAGGATAGCTTTTATTTACCGCCGGGCACCCAGAAAATCCTTGCACCTGTAGGCAGGCAACTCCGTCCTCTTTTCTTCTGCCAAAACACAAGTACGCTGCCCCAGAAGGAGCTGATTTGGAGCTGCCTGGAAGCCGTGTGTGTAAATGACATACTGCCTTTGGTAATTATGTGGGAGCCCTTTCATGGAGCGTGCTCTGAGAATCGTTCAGTGCCCCTGGGAATGGCTTTCCAGGGAGCCGGGCGCTGCTGCCGGAGCCGGGAAGGCATTGTTATTAAGCCAGTCAATGAAAGTGTGAACAAGGGATGGAGGGCATCAGTCCTCGTTAGGGGAGGAGGAGAACAAACCGAAACAAAATGGAAAACCAGGCTGGGAGGTGTCCAGAGTTATTTTGGCAGTCTGAGTTTCTGGACTGAGATGCCAAATCTCAGCTGCATGAGAGACTTATTCCCAGTTTACAGAAGCACCGAACAATTTGGGCAGCCTTGTGCTACCTCTTTTTTTTTTTTTTTTTTTTTTTAAATTCCTCCTGAAGGGTGGAGATTAGCACTGGAGCAAAAGGACAGGGAGCTCATTAGTGCAAGCTCGTTACCTGCCTCTTTGGCCTGCAGCCAGGGTAGAGGAGCAGCCAAGGTGAGAACTGTCCATGTCCTGGCGATGGGCTTCGCCTCCTGCCCTCGCCCTCGTCCGTCCTCCCTGCTCCAGGGCTGCTCCTTCCCATCCTGTCAGCCGCATCGCTCCCAGAGGGCTCGGACCTCTTCCGCTAACTCCAAACGAATCAGCGTCTGTAAATCTTTCCTGCCATCTAT
Organism: Tetrax tetrax; assembly: GCA_009806455.1. Classification (NCBI taxonomy): domain Eukaryota; kingdom Metazoa; phylum Chordata; class Aves; order Otidiformes; family Otididae; genus Tetrax; species Tetrax tetrax. The sequence goes on from WHYT01015788.1 coordinate 46,595, forward strand.
TCGATCTATTTTTAGTGATAGTTGTTTTTGTTTTTCTTGGCAAAAATAAACCAAATGGAAGCGGAGTCCTTGGGGATTGGGAACGGCTTGTTTGTGAAGCGGGAGTGTCATTAGCAGACTTGCTAGCAATCTTCATCAATGCATTAAAGTACTTTTCTGCCTTAATCACAGAAGGACGACTGCTACCCGGCGCAGGGCGACTCCAGCGCGCAGCCCAAGCTCTGCCGCTCCTTCACCGGTAAGCTGGGGAGCCAGGGGTGATGTCCTACCTCCCCTGCTTGCCCTGCCGCGTCCCCGTGGGGTGGCCCAGGAGGTGACAGTGGGGATGTGCTGAGGTCCACACAGTGTCCGTTGGCAGGGCTGGGATTTGGAAAAGAGCCAAGGCAAAGCCTCCTGCCCTCCGTACCGCGCCGCAGGCAGCGTCGGGAAGAGCTGGGGTGTAGGTTGTGGGCTGGTGGCTGCAGGTGGGGTGGCAGGGGCGTCGCTTCAGCCCCAGGGATGAAGTTCCTTGGATGAGCATCGTGAGTAAGCAAGTAGAGCTTTCCCAGCCCCAGCTGAGCCGAGGCGCAGCGCGCACTGGGACGCGCTGGTGGCAGTGAAGGATCTCCAGGCAGCGGTGCTGGGGACCACGGCAGTGAGAAGCGTGTCCTGGGCTAGGCATCTGACCTCCTCACTGCCTGTGTGCTGCAAGGGGGGGTGTGAATTTAGAGTTTTTCAGTGTCCAGCCAGGCAAGCATTGGAAACTGGTACCGTTCTTTGTATTCCACCAAGCACTGAGATGTTGGACAGTAACCGCAGATCATTCTGCCTGTATCGGAGCTGATGCATAAACCAAAACCTTATAAAAATGAATGATACTCTGAAACATGAAGTTGTGCCCAAGTGCTTTCCAAAAATTAAGAGTTTTTTTTTTTTTTCTTGCTAAGTATTATTAGAATCTTTGAGTGCCCCATTAGCAGTGCTAGTATATCGATCCAGATACGTAACATATTTCAAAGTACAAAATAGGATTTAAATTGTCTCTTTTTTTCTTTTTCTCCCATTGAAACACTGATCTTTGTCTTCTGTTTCATAATTGAAAAGTGATCCTTGTAGTGAAATAGCTCATCCCCGATGAGCAAATGGCCACCTCAGTGTTCCTTCATCCCTGTCGGACCCACAGAGGAGAACACTTCTCATACCAGTTGGTGCTTTTCTCTTCCCGCAGTGGGGCATGTGGAAAAGGTTCGGGAAGTGAAACAGAACCGGTCGAAGTCGGTGTGTGTCATCCCGCCGCCACAGCCCAGCGCTACGGCCTGGGGAGAGAAGAAGGAAATGGAGAGAGAGCTGACTTTGGAGATGTAAAAGCACCAGGGATGCTGCTGGCTTCCTGTGAGGGATCTGACTCTGCTCCGCGGATGGCTGCTATACGTGTAGATAATGTAAATAAGATGCGTGTGGAAAAGGACAGCGTGGACCGGGCAAAATATCCTGCGTGGTTTGTATTGAAACGTGTGCTCTTCATGCGCGACGCTGGGTTTTTAATGAGAACCTGGGGAAAAGATGCACAGCTGAGCTCTGGGAACGCAAGGTGATGTCTGAGAGAGAATTTGTAAGAAGCGTCTAGGAAAAATGAGTCTGTTCAGTCTGGGAAAATTGCTGAAACTGTCTACAACTGTAAAAAAGGAGGTTTTAATAAGGTGAGATATCAGATCTTCTCATTAGTCAGTGGGGAGAGACTAAGCAGCAGGGAGCGTTTAGATTATATGTTAGGCAAAACTTTATCATCTCAAGGAGGGCTTTGTTAGGTGATGGAGTGTGACAGGAGAAACAGCGGAAGATCTCTTCCACTCCTCAGGAGCTGACGGGTCCTGACTATGAACATTAATCCCGTGAAGTCCAAAGTTGTTTCTCACCAGAGGGACTGTCCCACACCTAGACACAGTTCTCTTAATGAAAACTTATTACAGCTGCATTAAAAGGGGAAAATACATCCTCACTGATTTTTTAAAAAATATTTTTAAGGAATGGTTCACCTCAAAAAAGAAAAGGAGGACACTCCAAATCCAGTGGTGACACCAGGAGATGAGCATGCCAGCAAGCCTTGTGCTGTGGCTGGCTCCTTGCAGCAAGCCTGCAAAGGCTCTCTCAGGAGATCTCTCAGCTCTCAAGTTTGAGATTTGAGCTCATCTCCTCAGAAGATTCAGCAGATAGAGGGACCCAAAACCTGGCTTCTGGGGAGCTCTTCTGCCAGGAAAGGTGTGATCCCCTTTGCGGAACACGTGCAGGCAAACTCCAGGGATAGCACCTGAGGAAGACAGATATCTCCACGTTGGGGTCATTTTCTTTGAAACTGCAGGTAAGCCTTCCAGCCTTCAAATCCTTGTCCTTAGCTGAACCTGATAGGGTCAGGTTTAGCATTGCAAACATTGGCATTTTTCTTTCTCTTCTCCTTCATCTACATTGAAAGATCCAAGAGTATTTAATCTGAACAAGTGACACTTTCTGAAATAAAAATAAAAATCTGTAGGAATAGGCATACTCCCCTCCATGGTATTTTTTGATTTCTACAGTTGATCTCCTGTGTGCAGAAAGATTCCATTACGAGACCACTGCCTGGTACAGCGGGGTTTTAATTTAAATTAAAGGCAAAGTTGTCTGTATTTGCTTTACGATGATGTGGAGGTCTCATGTTCATCTGAACAAACTCCTTTACAATGTTCTGACACAAGCTGATATATTCCGTTTTGACGTGAAGGCCACTCTTCACTGCCCCAGTTCATTGTGAATGAAATGTGCAAGTGAATGAAATTCACTTCTTTGCAAGTGAAAACGGGACCTTTTAGCATCATGTGTATTTTGTGTGTATATATACATATATGTACGTGTTTATTGATTTTAGTATAAGTCCATAGTTGTCTTCAGTTACTTTATTAAAATATTTGGTTTCTTAGTTCAGTCCATCTTGCATGGGAGTCATGTGGATTTGTCTACACTTCTTTCAGAAAATATTTGAAAATATTGCGGTATTTCTATCTCAATTAAATATGTGGCATTATGAGATCATCTAAGAGTTGTTACCTCCTTGCATCCGCAACACGCTCGCGATGATGTCAGCGGATGCTGGTGACAGGCGGGGATGTCACCCCGCGTGACGTCGATCCGGCACAGCGAGCCCGGCAGAACAGTGGTGTGTTCAGCTCTGCTCGGTGCAGCTCTCGGTTGGTGATCACAGCATTGCAAGCAAGGCGAGTGTTTGTAATGAGGAGAATGGTTTCTCTATGATGTAAGCAATTGCGTACAAGTGAGAGGAAATAAAAAAAAATATCTGGAGATCCTTGGCTATCTGGGGTTGAAATGTCCACTGCTTACCTGCAGTTTAATGTCCACAATTTTTAAAATTTCTCCCGAAGTTCTGCACAGTAAAGAGCTATAAAAGATTTGCTAAGATGAATCCTCTTTATTCTGTAGCTGGAGAGCAAAAAGGAAAATAAATCAAGTTTCTTGCTGAGGAGTTTTTAATCAAGGATAGAAACTTTGTGAATCCCTTGGCCCATTCTTGCCTGGTTTTTTTTTTTTTTTTTTTTTTTTTTTTTTTTTTTTTTACTTTTGGCTTCTAAACTCTTTTGCCTTTGTACGAAATATCTGGATGTCTGTACTGTCTTTGTCTTGTAGATCATGCCTCATGCTTCTGGGTGTTGGGTACATAAATAAGGACTGTTTTGCGTTTGAGTTTCCCATTGTGTAAAATGACTTCTCCGCAATATTGTTTTGGGTTACCAAAGACCTTACCAAGGCGGGGGCTGTTCTGCCTTGTGTGGATTTCTTTGTAGTACTGTGGTAGGCAGCAGAAATGATTGGGAAAATCAGGACAATTCCCAGAAATTGAGCTGAAATTGTATCTGATGTGGAGAAAAAAAAAAGAAAGAGATATATTTTGCTTGCACTTTTTTGAAATTGTACATTTTCGTCTCACTTTAGCACAAGAGACAGTTTGATGCCAGGATCTCCCAGCTTCTAGCAATTCCAGCTGTGTGGCTCGTGGCCGCGTGGGTTCCTGCCTTGCTCTTGACTCCAGCCATCCCAGTGTCCCTCTGCACCGGCACTGGCCTGGTCCTGCCCAGATCCCAGCCCGTTAACCCCTTTCAACCCTGCTTTGAGGTGCTGGGACCGTAAATACCTCTCGGCTCTATTGACGATTTACTTGAGCTGCAGAGGAGACGATATTCCGTGCAGTGCGTGCTTTCCCAATGAGTCACTCTGCCCCAAATTTAACCTTCTAGACACTATGGATTTTTTTAAAAAAAGGTTCTTTACAAAATATAATAGCACAGCTAAAGCTTTTGTGACTTATTTTCCAGTTACTTAGTGTCCAAGCCCTCTGACTCGTATGTATTTCAGCCCAGAATACCTTTGATAATCTTTGCCAGTATCCAGTGTTGGTGGTCTTAAATTTCTACAACCGAGTGGAAAACTGTTAAATGCTCAGCCTTTGGAGCATGCCTAATTAATTCTTTGCAGGGTTTTAGTCCTTTAAAAAGTGTTAAAAACACAGATTCAGTGTATCATTGAATATTGCATGCTTCTGTGGAAATAAATTGCATCAGTTGGATTCCTTTAGTAGTTCAGAGAGTTATTGCTCTGTGCTCAGTCTGGAAGTTTGCAGGAGTCTTTTGAAAGTTCAGGTTAAAGTTGGCCAAAGTTGCTAATGATGGGGACTAGCTCAACGGCAAAGCGAGAGCCCGAAAACTACGCCAGAGAAGTCTGGGCACGTAGAGCAAGCAGCCGCGTTTACAGCTCAGGCTATAAATCTCCCTTGCACTCGCAGCTCCAGAAAGCATTTGTGTTCAGCACGTGGACTTTTTTTTTAATTTTTATTTTGACCAGAAAACCATGCTTCTGTTTAGTTTATTTCATGACTGCTTAAGGAGATTATAATGGCTTAATCCTGGAAAGTACTGGCAACACTTAAGAAGCAAGTGAGGCAAATTGAGCTTTTTTTCTCTCCTGACACCAAATTCTGGGAGTATTCTACCTCGTAAGAAACGCTAAGGATCTTTCAGCACCCAGGCTTATGTGCTTCTTCCAAGAGACATGTAGATGGTAGAGATGAAAAAGGAGTGTGTGATGGAGATAAACGAGCGATTATCGTTTTAATACAGAATTAAAGGGGCAAATGTCAGTATGGATATCTCATCCTCTCCCTTCCCGCGCAGTTCATACCCAGGGGTTGCCCTTTGCAAAACCGCCCAGGGATGTCGGTGGCATTTCCAAGGCAAAGTTGGTAGATCTTGGGTAGCCCTTGTCATGGTCTGAATGGCTTTGTTCTCCTTGGAGTCTTCTTGTTCTGAGGTTTGCAGAGACAACAGTAAAGGCTGAGATTCACAAGAGATATTTGCCCCATCTACCTGAGGAAACACTACGTGGAACATCTTGCAGAGCATGACAGATTGTCAGGGTAAGCGCCAATGCAGAAAGGTATGCAGATCTCCAAAGGGACTTGGGGAAGTCTCTGACGCCAGCCCTGAAATCACATCTGTTCATAAAATTGCAAGAAATCCTCTGCTTTCAGCATGAGAGACTGAAAATATGTTGATCTATCTACATAATATATAATCTTTCTGTGAGCATGGATCAAAACGCAAAGAATAACGATAACTCAGACTGCTGACGGAGACTTTGATCAATCGAAAGGTAAAACACTGATTCTGTGAAAAATCTGAGCTGACTAGATCCAGCTACTTACTTGAGTATGTGTGTTCTGGAAATTCACGATTCCAATTTAAAAGCTTAAGGGGGAAAAAACCAAACATCAGGGTCAGTTAGGAAATAAAGGTCACTAAAACGCCCAAGATAGGACTGCTCTTTCTTGACACCGAGGTCCTAGTGTGGTCCATGCTGGCACCCTCGTTCGATCTCTCTGGATAAGAAGGCAGCTCCCCACCGGCACCAGAAGAGGTGAGGGAGGAAAGGGAGGGTCGTTTTCCTTGGTAATTAAATGGTATTTGTGTCTGACTTTTGCACGGATAGTGGTGATGGTCGGTTAATACACCTGCCTAGATTTGGTGTGGTGCTCCAGAGATTCCAACGCAAGCTACAAAGGGCAACCAACATCGTTGCCAATTCCCATAGGCTTAGAAAGTGTGGCAGGATACGGTGGATTTGGTTTTGTGGGTTTTTTTAATTTTTTTTTTTTTTATTAGGATGGGAGGCCTAAGCCTGTTGCTATAGATGCAAAGGCAACGTCATAAAGCAGCCAGGGAAACACTAAGATGAAAAAATATGGGTTAGTTGATCATAATTAAAAAAAAAATATTACAAATTTTACATCAATTCACATATTTTATAATTGCTTTCATTCTTTGATAGCTGTTAAAAGGTGTTTTGCCCTCCAGAGTGGAACTTTTTCTTTGAAAATGTTGAAATGAAGCATTAAAAAATAAGAAACACCTTTCTTAGTTTTTTTCCAGAGGTACTCGCTCACCCCAGCCCTTCCTCAAAAATGATTTGGTGTTTAAACTGCACGTTTTCTGATTAGTTCATCAGAAAATCCCCAGCCCTCTCTAACTGCAGAGGAGGAGAGGGAGGCTGGAATGATTTATTGGTGGCTTTCTTGCCATTTCTCCTTTCTTTTTTCCCTTTCTGTTCTTCTAGTATGTGTGTGTCCTGTCTATTAACGAGGCTGTCTCTGCATTGTATAAAATCTATATGAATGAAATGCTTGCACAAAAGCAAACCAGAAACCTAATTTACACTTTGAAACCAGAATGGATTGGAATCTTGTGTTTAATAAAGATGTTTTTTTTTTTTTCTGAAGAGTAAAGGAACTAGCTTTTCTATTAGTCTAGTGCGTAAGACTAAAATGTCTTATGAAAAAACATTCCTATTATAAGAATTTTGATTTTATTAATTTTTTTCCTTGAGCAATGGAGAAACAGAGAAGCAAGGAGGTTGTGGAGGGCTGAGTGAGGCTGGAGGAGTTTGGTAGCGCCCACAACTTGTTGGGGTGAGGAGCTGGTGACCTTCCGGGCTGGCTGGATGTGATGGGGTTGAAATCTAATTAAAAAGAAAAAATTAATGGAGGGAAACATAGGGCTACAGACCCCTTATCACGTGCATTAACTGTCCCCAGAAATGCTCCCAGCTCCCACCACATGCTGCTGGAGCAGCTGCCCCGTCCCCGTCCCCGCAGCTGCCGGTGCCCCAGGCACGGTCTCATTGTCCATTGTGTCCAGGAATTTTTCGGATCCTAATGGTGACAAACACGTGTGTGGAGGTGTGCCAAGGAAAAGGCAAAGCTCATTGCATGGAAGAGATGGTTTGACCTTGCAAACTCAATTCCTAGTCCACAGCCTAAGAATTTGGAAAATGTTTGGCTGGGCACATAACAGCCCATGAGGAGCCAAGGCTGGGCACCAGCGCTGCTCTGCCGCAGCCACGCGGGGGTTTTCCTGCCAATGGGACGGAGAATTGCTGAGGACCCCTTCCAAATGGCAAACGGTGCTAACTTGCGAATGCGCATTAGCATAGATACAGCAATGCCAAACACAGCTGACTACAAAGCATACACATAAACGTGGAAGTTTACGTTAATCCCTTGTTTTTTAAAAATACACAAGTGCCCACTTTGCATTTTAATTTTAGGCAATTGCAGTGCGATCTGTGAAAAAAAGCCCTCGCTCCTTGTGTGCAAGCCCTTGTCTTCCCCATGCTCCTCCAAGCATTGCCAGCGCTTCCACTCAGCCATGCTCAGCTTGGACATATGGATCACAAAACTAGACAGCAACCAATTTTCCTTGTTGCTTCAGACAGGCTTAACCAGTATTGCATGTTAGTTCAACGGGAGCTGATGGAAATTACAGTTATTGATGATTATTTAGGTGATAGATACATTATACTTCGTATTTAATTAATTTTTTTATGTTCAATACAAAGAGGTCATCTCATTGCAGTAATTCGTTGCCTGCAGAGTAACCGGATGACCGTGAGATGGGTGTGTTAGCGCATTCAAAACTGTGGAAAAAGCGTGGATGTGCTGGGCTCCCCAGGGATGGGCTGGGAGAGGGTTAATAGGTGTAGAGATGGGATGAGGGAAGGTGTAGGAAGAGTTGGCCGTGGGCACCTAAGTGCAAACCCATTGCAGTAGCAAGGATTGCTTCCAGTGGAGATGGCAGCTAAATGTGAGAGGGCAAGTATTTTGACTTCCCTGAAAATGGCCATTGTGCCACAGCTGTCCCAGCAGATGCACATCCTGTTTGAAGGTCACGCAATGATATCTCTACTTGCCAAGAGCAGCGTTCAGCCCTGCCATGGGGACTTTCATCTTGTTATACTAGCATCAGAAGGTGTTCTTCCATTTTAACGACCAACGAAGATGTAAACCCAACCTTTGACACAACCTGCTGGCCGTGTTCTGGAGCTCTCCGTTGCCTTGCTCACCCATCACCTTGCCTCACCGTGCCAGATGCAACATCATCTTCTGTCTGTAACCTGTAAGTCTGCAACCTGTCCCATCTTTCCTTTCTCCCTGTGTCGGTGAGGGGACTCCTCTGGGCAGGGACTTCTTTCCTGAATCCTACCGGATGCCTCACGTGCTCGCGGTCGGGTTAAACAAACAGCTGCTCTGCCGCTGTGACAGTGAGGAAGAGAGGTCTAATGTATTATTTAAAAGCTATCCCAGCCTGCAATATTTAAGAAAGAAAAATGCAGGGGCTAGAATAAATTATTATGATTTAACGTCTATTGTGCTCATAGCAGAAGAGCGAGTGTGTTCATCAGTCCATATGCCCCAACAGTTGGCTACAAGTGTAGTCACAGTTCTACCCAGCCCTCTCCAGTTTGCCTAACCAGTGTGCGGTTTCTCTGACATACCCATACGCTCGCAGTTAAAGTTAACTATTCAATTCATTTGGAAATTAATTTGGCAAGGCAAAATTCTGTAGGATAAGGAAGTCAACATCTTTATCTATCTCCCTTCTTAGAACAGGTCAGGACTCAGGCTGAGGTTAGAAAATCAGAACCTGAATTTTCACTGTAATTTAAATTTCTTCCCCTAGCCTCCTGGCATGTCACAGGAACATTGTTATTGACCTACAGAAATTATAATTTTCTTAGTCTGGCATCCTGTTCCTGGCAGTGATCTACAGCAGATGCTCCAGCAGAAGACAAAAACATTAGGAACCAACTGGCATGAATGTCCTCATCCGCATGAGACACTTCTTCCACAGCAGGCTTGGGCGGTGGGAGGAGGAGAGAGAACATCCTTCTACAACCTTGTAACAAGTCACTCTAGGCATATTGGTACGTAAACCCGATTTCAATGCTCCTCGTCTGGCTAGATGTGGGCCTGCCTTTTTCAAACATGTTTGCATGGGCTGATGGCATCAGTTCTGAGAGCACCAAGGTTTTAAGAGCTATTGAAGAGATATCACTAATATTTTAATGTTATTGCTTGGATCTCTGGGGCTGCCTTCTGTAAAAGCTACATGGGTGTTTTGTTCAGAGCTGATGAAAGTCACGTACTCCAGAAATGCGAGGACATGGCTGAAGGTATCTCACAGCAATGGCTGCAGAAACTGTGGGTTCCGTGGCATGGTAAGGATCTTGGAGTTCAGATCCACTCAAGCCGTGCACAGCCTCTCTGCTAATCTCATGCACAAACGGGGTTTTAAAAACTCGCCAGTGTCGGTGTCGTGACCACTCGTGACCTACAGATGATGCCTGGCCGGCCAAGGCTAAGGGATCTCGGCACCGCTCTTCTGAAATGAACAGCCGTGTGTTTATTTGGAAATCTTCCTGCTCTGTCTCAATAGCTATTTGTCAAGTTCCTTAATGCCACAGCTGTTTGGTTACGCCAGGTCATCTGCTTTTATTAGTCCTATTCCCTCCACCCACTGAAACCCACACCAGCCAGGAGAAGATTATTATCCGCGTCCAAAAATAGCACTTCTCTCGTTCCCCTCTTCCAGTGACCCTGAAAACTTCAGTGCTTTTCTTCTTTTCTGATTTCCAAATCTGCTCCCTACCTGCTGCCCCATGAAGGCTGGCGTAGCCGCCCTCACCGCCGGGATCCTCGGTGGCAGTGGCGTCTTGCTCTTTCTCATCGCCTTCGGGACGGATTACTGGCTTCTAGCCACAGAGACCTGCGGCGTCTTCGAGCCTGAGAATAGCACTCTGCGGACCAGGGAGGTAAGCTCTGAAATCTTCTCTTACGTCAGAAGAACTGACTTGTTTAAATTTAAAATTTTAGATTTTTAAAGTTTTAAATCTGTGATGGTGCTTATGTTTATTGGAAGTGACTGCTGATGTAAAACATCAGCCTGAGCTAACTTGAAAATCCAAACCAGCATTTCTGTGGTATCTAGGATTTTGACTGAAGAAAACGTTAAGACAGCCGCTCTGTAATCTGCCAGGTATGAACATTAAGGAATGAAAGGCAAAAATGTAAGAGCTTTACTTGTTGACAGCGTTTGCCTCTAAAGACAAAAGATACCTCCTGATATTTGCCATTAAAAGATTTCTTCCTCTGTAGTTTCTTCATTTAAAAATGGTTCATATTTTAGAGCGTGGGACTTGGCAATCATTTACGTCTGAAGTGTTGTGACTGCAGCACCGGCAGAAAACAAAAGCAGAACAAAGTCAACAAGAGTTCCTGCCCATCTAACAAGAGATGGCCTATTTATTTTAAAATTGAGATTTATATAGAATTTTAGTTAATAGGAAATGTAATTCTAAAGGAAAATTTGATATTTTAGTGCTAGCTGCTGGTATCACTTGTTTGTAGCTACTTTCAGAAGTTTGGTGTTAGCTACACTTGCTGTTGTCCAACTCTTCAAAGAAATAACACCCAGATCAGTTCCCTGAGCCACCCACTCTTCAAAAACATTTTTGTGCTGATCAATGTGTGGCTTCCATTACGAAATGACAGGAAGATCCTTGTTGTGTGCAGACTTCTTGTTGCTTCAAAGTTCAATCCAATTAGGTTTGATTCTTTTTCTGGGGTGGTGAGTCACACTGGGTAAGCATCATGATGCCAGCAAGAAATATTTCCTTTCATTTCAAGTCATGTTTCCAAATTACTTTCTCTATTGAAAGAAAAAATTAGGCTAGAAAAACTGCCTGGCAGAAGACACTGTCTTTACTGGTTAAAGCGGCGTGGTAAAGCCCTGGAGATGGCAGAGAGTCACGAATGGAGGAGCGCTGCTCAATTTTTGTGCGCTCGGGAAATGGCAATGTTAATTGTTTCAGATTTTTGTTTGTGCTCTTGTCTTTTAACGTGGAGAGACGAGAGATGTGGCACTGCGTGACGTGAATAAGCATCTCAAACGTTTCAGATACGCTCTTGGCCAAGCCTTGGTGTGCCTGTCACTAAGGCAGAGCGACTTCAAATGTGCCAGGCAGAAATAGGAACTGCTTTTACTCTTTCCTCACATCTATTTTATTTCTATTTCAGTTACTGATTGTGTACAAGAGGCTGTGTTTTTACCTTCTCTGCCCTTTCTTAAACTGGCAAATCCTGTCCCTTACAGATAAGGATGGTCTCGAGTATCTGCCAACCAGTGATTAAGTGTGCCGTAGGTGCACCAGCTCAGCACTGTACGGCTGAGGAAGTTTGAGGGCTGCGTGTTAGATGATATTTTACCCTGAAAGTAAAAGGAGAATCGGGTCAGAGCTCTGGAAGTGGTCATAACACATAAAAACCTCAAGGCAAGGGAAGTACCTTCTGGCACCTCCTGGTTGGGTCCTGTCTCCTTTCTCCAGTTCACAAAATCCAATCCTGGATGGAGTTTTCCATCCTCCACAAAATGTAATTTTATAACAGTCATGTCTCCTTTACCAACTTGTATGCCATAAAGGCAAAATTTATTTTGGCTGTAGTTTTAATAAGCTTTTTGGTGAATAGTTGTGACTCAACTTTGCAATATCCTTCCTCGTGCAAAGACCCAACTCCTGTCCTCACCAGTCGGGTCTAGGGGTTGAAGCAGACTCACCAAAAAAGGCAAAATTCTAAACATGCCTATCCTGGTCTATGAGAATAATGGTGTGGGCAAAGAGTGATGTCACATGTAGGTTTAGCATAACTTCTACTGGGCTCAGCAGAGGGAGAGAAAGAAGAAAACCTTTGGGCCGCAATCACCAGGCTCAACGGGAGAGTTAGAGTTGGGCTGTCGTTTAGGGTTAAGCCAGACCTTACATAGATCTTGCACAGTAGAAAGGACATCAGAACTGTTGCATTGGGTCACCCCCAAAATTGCTTACCTGGTAATCAACCTGCTCCCAACTGGTTACAACAGCAGTAAAATTTACTTAAGGAAAGATTGTAAGAAGTAGAATACACCCAGGAGGCTCTGCTGCCTGGCTTAGCTGTCCAGCTCCAGCAATCAGTGGTTTAAAGACGTTAGAGAAAGAAGAAACTGTTTTTAAAGGTCTGCAGGATGATTTGTGGTGAGAACATTCTGTAGCTCTGATACAGCAGAAAGTCAAGGGCAGCAGCTGCCTCTGTGCTCCCTAACCCCTCCAAAACCAACAGCAACAAGTGGAAACCCCAACAAAAAAGGAAAGCAAGACCTGTCTAAGCCAAAATTACACACTTTCCACCTTTCCACCTTCCTTCTGTCAGCTTGGGCTTTCATTCCTCCACAGGCTGAAACACCAGCAGAGGTCAGGAAGGAGATCCTCACTTTCCATCATGAGGGCTTCTTCTGGCGGTGCTGGTTCTTTGGCGAGGGCCACGCGGAGTCCATCTGGACCTTCTGGTACAGTGAGTACCATGCCACCACACCACATTCACAGCATTTGGTCGCAGTTTCAATTGTAAACAGGCAAAACAAGGGCTCCCAGGGATCAGGAGACACTTGTCTTTATTTTATTTCTTTTTTTTTTTTCGTTCTCATTGTCTCTCTGTCAAAAGCAAACTTGGCTTTCTGTGTTCTTTTTTTTCATTTGGGTTTTGCTCCCAGGGGGTTGTTCACAGACATGTAGGAACCTCTTGATGCCATTTAATGTCACCTATAAAGTCTTGTGGAGTGGTGGCTTCCACCAGCAAGGCCAACTCTCCCCCTATACCTCTTGATGTCTGTGTTCAGCTACGGTCTGCGGAAGTTGAGCTCATGCCATTCCTTGGCGTTGCTCTTCTGTTAGCATTTTCAACCTTCAGAGTGTTCCCACCTTCCACTGATTTCAGCACGGGGAAGGTTGGATGTGCACGCCTGTGGTCTCCCTGGATGCTCAGGACCTCTAGCAGTGGGCAGTGGTGGGCCATGGAGAGTTGTAACCATGTGTGCTTATGCTCTTAAGCACACCAGACCTTGATCTTTAGCACTTGCCTGTTTTGCTTTTTAAGGTCATTGAAATTACATGTGCGAATAAACAGAGGAGAATGTAAAATATTTTTTTTATTTTTCTGGAAGCACATCCACTGTTCAAAAAAAAAAAAATTGAAGGAGAAGCCGAAACCTGTTCTGAGGCACCAGTTGGTGCTGACTGGTGGCCCACGTGCAGTGAAGTGTGGGGTCTTGGCCCACTGAACCAGGTGCTCCCACCAGAAAGAGCAAAGGAGTGAGATTGCCCTGCAACGCGCCTGGCACCGGCCCCTCGGGCGGCCGAGCCAGCGACCAGCTCGCCTGCTTGTGTGCAGAGTGGGTAATTAGAGGACAGCCTTTCCCTGGGATGCTACAACCCTCGGGAAGTATGGGGGATAAAAAAAGGAGATTTTTTTTTTTTTAAGAAGTTCTGCAAAGGTTTTAAAGACTGCAAAAGCCTTGGCTCATGTTTGTGCTTTGGTCCAGTCCAAGATGCTTACACGCCCATGGAGCAGCGTGGTCAGCTCGCAGGGCATTTGACTGCAAATAATGCAGGTTTCCACCATAAATTTACTCCTCAGTGATTGAAATTTCAGATTACTTTGCTGTCCCACGGTGCCTGACCTGTATTTCCTGTAAAATCTTGCAGGAACAGTTACTGCCACCGTTCAACTGAGCAACGTGAGGTTTCTCGCACAGACATTTTTGATAAAAAAGGACAGGCTTGAGCGAGGGAGTTTGCTATCTAATTACATTATATGGAAATACACGATATAATATAACGTTACCTGAAGTGAAATGACTCTTTCTGATAACTGGCAAATTTGTGTTACTTCTTTAGGTATTTATTATAATAGGATTGATCATGGCAAATTAATTTGCTGCTCTCGTGGATGTAATAATTAATTCAATAGGTATTCCGTAGTCAATTTAGCATGAACTAATGTCCACCTATTATAAAGTGTTCCTTTGAGCTGGGGAACATATTTAAATAAGTGGCCAACCATTAATTAATTCATTTAACATTCATTCTATTACCGTTAATCATGATAAGCCTCGGTGGTATTAATATTGATGGGGCACTTCCGTTCTCACTGTGCTTTCCCGTCTCACAAACCAGAGGTCTGGGAAGGCAGCTTGTTCTGGTACCCAAATACCTTTGTCCCTTCCAGGCTATTTAACACATTTTCTGGAGGAAAATAGCGATGGGAATATTTACCGGAATTTGAGCTGCTCCATTTTTCATGATTTATGTCCAGCCCAGACTCAGGGTATGAAGATGGAGATGTACGGGTAGCAGTCTCAGATCTGCCATGTGTCCCCTCCCTCATCGGTCTTATTTTCCTTTTTCTTTTTTTCTTTCTAACCAGGATTTACTACCTTTCTTTACTTCCCACCTTTCTCCCTTCAGTGAGGGTTGTGTAGGTTTTGCAGATTGGAACGTTGCCTTCCGAATACCTTATAGTACTCTGAACTTACAGGAAAAAAAAAAGCAAACTCTTTTTGTTGTTGTTGTTTTTGTTGTTGTTTTTGTTGTTGTTTTTGTTGTTCTTTTTCAGCCAGCCAAGCACACCCCAAGTTCTGCATGCATGGCTACCTCTTTCCCATGCCCATTGCTCTTGGACCTTTCCCCCATCCTTCCTACGACACAACTGCAGGTGGGTTTCGTTCCTGCTCCCCCAGCAGCTCCTTTCCCAAGCGGCCGGGCAGAGATTTAAGATGTGTGTCGGTGCCGTGGTTCTCCCATTGCAGATGCACGTGGTCAAGCATGACCAAGACTTTTGGAAAGCTCCTTTACAAAAGGAGAGAGAGTTGGGGCTGTTCAGTCTGGAGAAGAGAAGGCTCTGGGGAGACCTGATAGCGGTCTTCCAATACCTCAAGGGGGCCTACAGGAAAGAAGGGGAGAAGCTGTTTGGTAGGGCCTGTTGTGACAGGACGAGGGGTAATGGTTTTAAAATAGAGGGAGGTAGACTCAGATTAGATATTAGGAAAAACTTTATTCCAATGAGGGTGGTAGAACACTGGCCCAGGCTGCCCAGAGAGGTGGTGGATGCCCCATCCCTGGAAACATTCCAGGCCAGGTTGGCTGGGGGGCTCTGAACAACCTGATCTGGTTGGAGATGTCCCTGCTGCTTGCAGGGGGTTGGACTGGATGGGCTTTAAAGGTCCCTTCCAACCAATTAATGATTCTGTTAAAATGGCCTTGCTTAGTTGACTGCTCCAAGCCGTGAGCACATTGAGATGTTCTTCCACGTCTTCCCATGCCTGGCTGTGAGCTGTGCACCCTCCCGCTGGGTGCTTGATGCTCACTCCTATGAGCGAGGGTGGATGCTCAACCCACGCTCTTCCTTCTCCCACCTCTTCGCTCACTGGTAGGGGCTGGAGGCCAAAGAGTTCAGCCCCGTGGCCAAATCCAGACCCTGTGGGCCAGCAGCACAAATAATTTCTGCTGGGCTACACGCTTGTCCAAGTCCAGTCCTGACTGGTTTCCAGAGCCTGGCTTCCTGGGAGAGCTCTAGTGTTGATTTCTTTCAAGACAAAACAAACAAGCACTGGAAAAAATTGGTTAAAGACCCAGTTGTTAAAAGATCCACGTAAGTGACTGGCTTATTTTTAATAGACCGCATACGACACAGTTGGAGAGCTCACCTTTCAACTGGTTCCCTTTTTATTTATGTTTCTCTATATTTTCCGAGTTCTTTAATGAATCAGGAATTTTAATTTGCTAAATTGGTGGCAGCAGCTAGAATTAATTCAATGATCTTTTTTGAAATGAATTGATTTCTTTAAATAGTGTGCATCACTCTGCCTTGCCTCCAGGGATCCGGGGCAGGCGTACTGCACAAACAAACATCTTGACCTTTTCCTTAGCCTTTAGCAGTACCTTTTTAATTTTTTTTATTTTTTCTTTTTTATGAGGAATTCATTTAGAAAAAAAAAACAAACCAACATTTGTCAGGAGGAGCATGTGAGGGAGAGCAGCTAGTTTCTTTTGCTGTGCTGAGCAGGATTTCTGCCCCGGGGAATGCTCCTCAGTAAAATGGATACGAGGGACCTGTCGACGGTGGAAGGAAGAGCCTGTCCAGGCTATGCGCAGCAAACACAGGTTAAGCAGTGGTTTTTTGTTTTTTTTTTCTACTTAGGAGAGGCAGGCATAATGTCTAGTTTCTGAATGATCTTGCCGATAAACACAGTATTTTTTTCCATACTAAATAAAGGACCCTGGAGGCATCTGTTCCTGCCTGTCAGCCCTTGCTATGAAACCCTCTTCAGCTGCCTCCCGAAATGCCCATTGGGACATGCTGTGGGGAGGTGCTGGGGATGGGCTCTGCGCAGGGGCTGCACCCCAGGGTGCAGTGAGGGGTTCTGCCTTTAGGGGCAGCGGGAGCATTGGGCTCCTCTGCTGCACCAACCCCGTTGCAAAACATCGGGATGCTTCTGTCGTTAACGCTCATTTCGTTTCGAACCAGCCCGTCCTCATATGCAAATGATGACAAAACAGGAGGCCGTCCAAGAAGAGGGGTCCTCCAGCTATTACCTGCTCCCGAGATAATTCTGCCTTATCTGCATCCTCTTAGGTTCCCCAAGAGACATGGGTGACGGGAGGTTAAACATGAAAATGAATTCTGTGGTTTTGGAGAGTTCAAGATACTTATCTCTCCCTAAGTGGCTCTCCTGACAAAATGGTTTCAAATGAGTAAAACACATCTTCCCTGTGTCATTTTTCTTTCAAGTGTGAATCATTTCAGCATTACCTACTTGCTCCTGCTCAGCTCCAATCTCCGACGCACTTCGGAAAAACAACAGGCAGAGCGAGACAGGGTGAAATCAGGGGAACTGGGAGTAGGGGTCAGAGGGTCTCTGCCTGAAGACCACCAGCTTTGGCCAAGGTTTATGGCCAAAGAAACTTGGCCTTAAGAGACATGGTTTATGGAAGAGACCTGGCTACTGGGAGACTGAAATTAGGGGGCTACATCCCATCCCATGGGAGGTGACAGATGCAAGCTGGCTTAGCTCTGGCTGGTGTGGTTGCATGAAGTCTCAGTGCCATCGCCCTCTGCAAAAAAAAAAATAAAAAAAAAAATCAGTGGATGAAGAGGCAGCTGTTCACTTGCCCTGTTCTCTTACTTGGAGTCAAGCAAGGCCATTAATGGGGGAAATCATGAGGTCCTGTTTTCCCTGCAGTCCTGTTAACAAAAACCACCTTTATTTTAAACCAGGAACCTGGCACCCTCCATAAGTGTTAATTAAAATGGAACAAAGATGCGGTCTGATTCCATTTCTCCAAATTTTGCTATTTTCTTTCCTTTCTTGCCAAGCTCTTCCAGCCCCCACCGGCACAGCTAAGCACGGTGTCCTTTCCCCTCACCCCCTTTTGTGGCGTGCTTCCCTGGCAAACCCTTCCAAGCCCTTGTACTCATGCCAATCCCATTATGTAGGCCATGACATTCAACCTGAACTTGCACTGGTTCCAGGCAAGTTGCACTCATGCCACAGTGGGGAGTTAGCAAAGCAGGAGCCTCGGCTCTGCCTAACAAGAGTAGCGTTAGTTAAGCATGAACTTCTGAAAGCCGCTTTTCCCCCCTTTCCCCTAACTTTATTTTTTTTTTTTGACCGTGCAGTGTACAGAGGCTTCTGGACGGCGTTCATCATGCTGGCGGTCACTGCCGGGCTGGTGGGAGGGCTTCTGCTGGTGTGCGGCGTGCCCTTCGTCAGCCCCCAGTCCTACAAAGTCGGAGGCGGATTCCTCCTCGCCTCGGGTAAGGTGCCGAGCTGTGCTAACGGGATACAGCCAGGGCAGGAGCGCAGCGGCCATGCTCCGCTTCGTGCTGGCAGGGGAAGGGGAGGCAGCCAGGGATGGGGCGCTGCTGGAGAGAGGTGGAGGCTCCAAGTTGGAGTAAATTATTTCCCTCTTCCCCTGCTAGAAATAAACCTCTATGCTCAGTCAAGCTTTAGCAAGATAGTCCTTAGTCCTAGGGAGGCTGGGATTTGGGAAAAAAATCTTTCTTTTTTTTTTTTTCCTACTTTTCTAGTCAACGTGGAGGAGCAGAGCCTTTCATTTCACTAAAGTCCATCGCAGCGTTAACCCTGGGCAGCAATCAGCCACACTCTGTTCCTCTAAGTCAGCCTTTGCGTTTGGGCCTCTCCTGACTCTGCTGTTAAAGTCTGGTAGAGCTGGAAACCCACTGAGCAACGAAAGGCATACCCAGCAATTCAAAATGGGAGGGCTGGCTTAATAAAACCTGAAAAGATGAGTGGTGGCACAGCGGGAAAATGAATTAAAAATAGGCATTTATTCATTATTCCTGCTGCCATTACAAGTTATTCCACTGAATTATCACTTGGGCTTTTTCCTTTTTTTTTGTATTTGAGAAGGAATAACTGGCTTAACTAGTAGAAATACTTGATTTATAACAGTGACTCAAACTCAGAAGAAAGCTTTTTTGAGACTCAAGTGGCTAATGGCTGGAGCTCAGCTGAGCCACGCCAAGTGAAGAACTTCATTATGAAGTCAGGCCTTTCTCTGAAAAAACATTATTTAACTATGGACCCTGCACCAGGTCCTGCTTCCTCCTGCATGGCACGAATCAAACAGGAGCTAGTGTCTTCGCTCCTAGTTTGGGCTTTGAGTGCCCTCAAGTTTTTTGGGGCCAAATACATCAATGAAAAGATTTAACAAGAGGGATCCCAACACCAACCCTGGAGGAACTCCACCTAAACGCCTCCCAATCTCACCATCCCCTGCCATCATTGCATTCTATTCTTTTCCCCCATTATTTAGCTGCCTCTTCATTTTATAGCTCCTTTCGTAATTTCTGTCTCCTCTAGATGTACTAATAATTAACCATGTGATGCCAGCTGAGCAGCTTGTTAAAATGAAGCTAGATGAGATCTATCCATCTAAAAAATTTGGAAGACACTGAATCAATGTGTCCTTATGTCAGTAATTCGCTTTGCATTTTTTCCCATTTTCCATTTGCCTCCAGGTCTTCAGTTACTGAAGTGAGGGCAGCAAGCCTGTGGGTATCGGATTATCTCTCTTTTATTTAGTTTAATAAAGGCTTGGTTGGGCTTAGCTTTTCTAAAGGCAAATTTTGTGCGGTTTTACACACAATTTCATTTGGGAATGCAAGATGGATCTCCATCAGGCACCAATGCCTTCTGCTGAGCAGTGTTGGCCACTTGACATGCATGTGCATTGAAGTCATCTCTTCTGAGCCTAGGGATGAATATTTGAATCCTCTCAGGTGTGACACTCTGGCTACCTCAGTTAATGCCCTACCTCTTCAAAACACTCAACTTTCAGCCCATTTGGAAAAACTGAGACAGGTTACCTTCTGGCTCTGGCCAGATAAGTAAAATATCACACAGATAAGGATGTCGAGTAATATTGAATCACTGTATTCCATTTTTTCATTGTTTTTGCACTTTATTTGACTACTTCTTGATTAAAAGGCTGGGGCATAGAATGTGACACTTTTCAGAAGAGCTGATTATGCATCACATAAACCTCTTGGCATTAGACAAAGCTGCTGCTGTTTAAATTGAAGTTTGTATTAATGCAGTTTCAATCTGAACAGCAATCATTGTTATTAACTGTCATCAGGAGGAGCGAGTTCAGCTGGAAGTGACTTCCTGCTATATTTTCAATCTAAATGATAGCTAGGAGAATGTGATAGTATTTCAGTGTTTTCTGCAAAGTTTGCTTAGAGTTTCAGCTCTAAGATCCTTTTTTCTTGGGGAGGGATGTCTTGAACTCAGACCTCTGGATCCTGCTTGAGACTGGCTTCCTGATGGATTTGGGATGCATCCCTCCATGTTGTTGTTTGTTTTTTTTTTTCTCACTATCCCTTCTAAAAATATTTTGCATCATTGAGCTAAGCAGTAGGAACAATAGATTTAACACAGCTTCAACTCCCTAGCCATCCCTTTCCTTCAGATAGTGGGATGTGGAGAGACAACGCAGGAGAAAGCGCGTCTTGTCTTCTAATCATGGCCCACAGGTCAGTGTTAATTAACCTCCCTCGCAGAAATGATCTCTCCTTGAAGAAGTGTGAAAGTGCTGGCAGTTTGTTGAGAAGGAACGTGGTCTGGCAGTCGGATGATGAGATGGGGCACCATGGCTGCAACATGACCCGGTCTTGCAGGGCATCCTTTATATGCACCTTCATTCTGTCCATAACCTCCCTCTGCACCTTTCGGCAGAGGCCCATGCCAAGGTCGTGAAACCAGCGTCGTAGTTAGTCCCTGCAAAATGACGCAACATTTGCTGCCAAAAGGTTCTAAAGATATTAGTGCAAATATGCTCCCAAGCACGTTTATGGTTAACTAGCCTGACATGATCTCAAGGAGTTACTTGTGCCCCTCCATCTCCCGGGGAATTCAACGCCTAAGGGTGAAGACTGTTATCACTCAATTAGCTCCCTTTGGATTTCTTTCCAAGATGCCTTTTATTTAGTGTACTTTCAAGAGGCCACATCTGACAGTCTGCCAGCTACTGTAACAAACGTAGTGGTCGGTGGCTGGTGTTTCTGAGAGCCCTTTCAAAGGACTGGAGACATCCCCCTTGATTTCTTCTGCTGGGTGACTCGGGAAATACAGCCCAAGTCCGTCTGACAATTGCACGTCTACCTCATCGGCTGAGCGTTTATCCTTGCCAGCGCCCTCCCGAATTGCATGAGCAAATAGCCGGCGTGCTGCTTTCCTTCTAACATTTGCCATGTCAGACTCAGCTTTGGTGCTTGCAAGGGGAAGGCAGCTAAGGGCTGGTGACTGATTGTCCCCTTGTTTCAATAGTCAGATGACAATTTGATAAACTATCACTACAACGTCACCGAGAGGGCTGGGTGAACGCTGCACTGCAGCTTCTGGAAACTGAATTGCTGGGACAACTTTGCTTGTGCTCCTTGGTTTTCTGTACTTGTGCTCCTTGGTTTTCCATTGGGCGTTTCCATTTCCTTTGGGCGTTTCCATTTCCTTTGGGCGTTTTAGTGACAAAGTTCAGAAGTGAGCACGCACTTCATCCAGACCTAGGACGATCACTGTGCTGCCCTAATATATTTGGACATGTAGACTTAAGTTACAAAAAAATGATCTGAGCTCAACCTGGTGTCTTGCTCAGGGGTGGGGAGGCTGCTCTGGAGGGAGCAGGCAAAGCCCGAGTGTGTGGGCCTATGACTAAAACTGCTGAATTTTGTGCTCAGATTCCTCTTCCCAACTCAAGCATCTCCATTTTGGCAATCTCAGGCTCCCCATGTGCAATAAGGACTCACAGTTACGGAAAGGCAGCTGACGATCACCCCTCCATTTCCTCGTTAGTAACATCCTCAAGAGGCAACTATCGAGAAGGGCGAATGAGTCGAAGTTCATTTTTCCTGTAATTAGCAGATTACATGAAAGTTCAGTAGCTTCCACAGAATAAGAGTTAAAGATTGCGTTCACTCACCTGGCCCTACAATTAGCAGCTATAAAGGCATCACAAGGATATAAAGTGAGAGAAAGAAAAAGCCCGACTCCAATTTACTGACAACAAGGGTGCAGCTCTCCTGGGAGGGGGAGATGAAGCGCTGGGGTTCCTTGTCCTGCAGTTTGCAGTGTACAAAGGAGAAAGGTTTCATACCTCACTTCAATTTTCTTGCAATTAGCCCCTCCCTAGAAGATGCTGTTGACTTCATCAGCTACAACATGGAGTTTCACAGTTAATTTTTCCATACTGTCCTAATGAGCAGAGACAAAAAGGGAAAGGGAAAGAAAGAAAGAGATCACTTGATTCATTTTCCAGTGGTAGAAACCACAGGGCTGGTGAGAGGAGCATGGCAATGGTCTCGTTTGATGAGGTCTTCACTTACACTTACCAAAACCCAACACATGTCCTGCATCTCGGGTGTGTGTGCCAATGCCAGGCTCACCTCTTGGGCAGAAAACTAGATTTTTTTTTACTTTTTCATTTTGCTGCCCAAGGGAGGAAGAGATCTGTGTCTGTATACAGGAAGCCATTGGGGGCTGGTAGGAAAGAAAGATGACTTTCTGCTTTGTCCGAGACTAAAAGCCCCCAAAAGGAGGTGGTAAAGTGAGAGCTGTTCAAAAAATGAAAAATTCAAAATAAAATAGCATTTTAAAACAAAAATGCCAAACACTTACTTCGGTAATATGAGTGAGACCTCCTGATATTCTCATTCTGAAGAGTCTACTAATGTCTAAAAGCGTGACAGATTTTAGGCAGTTTCATGAATCCTTGTGATTGTTCCAAGTAAGCAATTTTTTTCTGAACAGTTTTCAGCAAGCTTCCCTTTCTGTGCTTCCACCATCGTTCTTCGCTTGCACCTGCCCTTTCGATTTTCTTTTCTCACCAAGGTGATGGTGTAAATCCCAGAGACTCCTCGTCACTCAGCGGTAATTATTCCAGGGAAGAAGGCTGCTTACTTTACATTTTCTTGTCATTTTCCTGGAGTGTGAAAATGTTCTTAATTTAGATGCCGTGGCTGTGCCATCACTTCCAGTACCTGTTTAATAATAAATCCTTCCACACTGAGACCCGGCGCTTCTCCTGGGGCCAGGGGAGGGACTGTTTCCCCATCCTTAGCTCCTGGTGAGCCTGGGGATGATGCCATGCGCTCGCGGGGCTTCCCGGCACACTTCTCAGAAAAAAAACCTGGATTTCTTCAATAAATTAGACTTAGGCCATTTAAATTTTCCTGGGACAATTCAACGCAAAACCCCTGGTTATTTAAAGAAAAGCAGGAGAATTCAGAACTGTGCCAATGTCCTCGTGTTCTCTGTCCCAATGGGGCTACGTTTTTACTTGGGTCTCTTATGGTAGATATTATAAGTTAATGAAATAGAAATTGATCTTTAAAAGAGCACTTTTCAAGGTTCAGTTGCTATCTAATTAATTTAATTTTAAATTACATCAGTAATAAAGACTTAATTGCCTTCTTATCAATATGTTGTATTTTGTAAAGGACATGCGACTATTTAAACACGCAATTGTTTTCTTATAGTAGAATAATTGGTATTTTAAGCATACAACTATCATATTAAGTGTAAAATATTTATTTGTGCACTTAATTTCAAGTGGTATCAAAGTCTCAATGAACATGCAAATGTCACAGCAGCTGCTGTTTAACTCCCAGCCAGCCTCGCCAGCAGACATAAAGACTTTGCGATGGAAGGGAGAGTGGCTTGAAACAAGAGCTTGTGGTGATGTGAAGCGTATTCATACGGTTACACCAAATTTTTTTCATTGTTAAGATTTAATGGGTGGTCTTAGGGCATAGGAGGCAGTTCGGTAGACATGACATCTTAGGCTGGGTAGCTTCAACTTCTATATAAGACAGAGTGAGGACATTGAACCTCTGTATCGTCACATATTTGGCTACACAACGTCGACACAGAGGTTTGTAGCAGCAGATGCACTTTATATCCATTACAAGGAGGAACGTGGTTGAACACCGTTGCGTTGTCTCTGACGGAGGTTTCAGTAACCGCCATTGCTAAGCAGATATATCAATGTCAAGCTTCACCCGCTTCCTTTGCTTAGCACAGGAGTTGGGTCTTGTAGTGCATGAGCTGCCAGGAAGCAGAATTAAATACAGCACAAACTGCCTTTGATTTAAAAATTGCAAGGGGAGAAATTAAATCCAGCAGAAGCCACAAAACATCCACAGAACTGTGTGGTAACTTGTCCACTAAATTAATTTTGAACTGCTCAGTTCTACTGTAAATATATATATATATAAAATTATAATTATAATCTGTGATATGTTTCTTTCATACATGTGTGTATGTGTGTATATCTATATGTTATACAGCACTGTTTAGATCATAGAATCATAGAATATATTAAAAAATAGCAAGCTTCTAGCTCTGAAGCAGCAAGATCAGACATTAATGAAGGGCATTCAGATCTGTCACCACCCCGTCACTCTTTAATTTTAATATATATTTACTTTAAAATGCGTTGTATCTATTCTTTAATGCGGTGCAGTAAATAATATTGTGGCTGCACTAGTTTTTTTGTCATCTGTGTCGTTCAGGGGAGATAGACCTCCAGCCTCTGACCACCATCCCTTTGAATTATGAGGAAATGAGGTTCCTACCAAGGCACCGAAACCCCCAAACCTGCCGTGGGCTGCACCACGTGCTTTTCAGATGTGACCGAGCTCTTCCTGCAAACGCTGACCTTTGGCGGGTGTGCGCCTGGAAACGGGAGATGGCGAGGTCTGACAGGAGAGGTCTGCTGTTTGGGTCACGGGCATCCCACATGGCTTGGGGGACTCTGAGGAGAGGGGGCCGTCTCCGAGCGAGATCCTGACCTTGTGCTAGCTGCTCAGGCTTGAGCGTGGCCTCAGGCATTCTCCTGCCTGGCTCCAGGGGAGGGCAAAGGAGCTCTCACTTGCCAACAAAAAAGACTTTCTAGCCTCATGGTGGTACAAGCTATTTATTATTGTTTTTATTATTCAGTTATTTAGTAGCCCATCCGAGATTAATATCTCATGGCTACATGCCTTTTCCACGCCATCGTGTGTTATTTCTCTGCAAAAGAGGACTGTCTGTATGCCTTGCCATGTGTTTTAGTACTTGACTGCAAAGCTTTGTTTCAGGAAGGGTAACACAAAATGTGGAGGGGAACTGCCGTGAGCTGCGGCAGCTGCTTTGGTGTCTGCGTGGGCTCCTCTTGGAGGAGCTGGGGATGACAGACGATGCTGGGTGATGCTTGCCATCAGCAGGGCTGATCCCTGTATCTTTGCTTTTCTGGTGGAAATTAGATCTGACACTAATTAGAAGGGTAGATAAGAAAAGGAAAAAGTAAGTTTTAGTCTTGCCTTCTCACTCATCCCAGACAAGTTAAAAATAAAAAAGGCAAAACCACCCACCTTTAAGACAGGAACGCAGAGCTAGCCTCATGCAGATCCCTGCTGTGACCATCAGCCGTGTTCATGGTGGTTTCTCCATGACTGTATCCGGCTGTAACGGAGCCCTTGGTAGCACTGGCAGTGAGAGCACAAGGTGTCAGCGGTGCCTATGGCTGGGCAGGAGCTGGTGGCGGTGGTGTGGGTCTCTCCCACAGTGAACCTGCAGAGCAATGGCAGGAAAAATAATTCTGCAACACCAAACTTCCATGCAAAGGACCTGCAAGATGGAAATCTTTTGTGATCTTTTCTCAATTTTATTTCTGTGTTTCGTATGCAGAGAATAACTTACCTTTGTCTCTCTTTCCAGGAGGCTTATTTCTCCTGCTCGTATTTCTCTTTGTGATATGGAAGGAGTTTGTCGCTGATTTTCAGAAGTACATCCTTCTGGAGAGAAGCGAGAAGTGCCTGGACGACGTACCCGTGCACGTGTATTACGGATGGTCCTTCATGTTCGCCGCAGCGGGAGTGCCCCTGGTTTTACTTTCCGGACTCCTCTTCTACCTGATCGGCAGAGACATTATGAAGTCCCTGGAGTAATGCAAATTTGGAGAAGGCCTTTGAGAAAAGTTGGTGATGAGCCTTGTAATGAAATGTACGCAAGTTTTGAGGACTAGATCATTTTTGTAGCTGTAATTGTCATGATTACACTCACTTCATTACATGGAGGCAGTATGGAGCCCTGAGCATCCAAATGCCGCTAGTCCAAAACCAGCCCCAGCTGAACGTCCAGCTTCAGCATTTTTACACTTTGGGGAAATTTAGATGTGTTCGTTTTCTCTGCAGCCCAAGGAAGAGCCTTCATTGCGAAAAGCGGCTCCCCCGACTGTCAGCAGAGCCTCACATCCATATTCAGCAGACCAGGAATTTTATAGCGTTCCCAGCATCCTTGTTTCTTGTAAAAGGTAATCGAATCTGGCTGTGACCGTGTACGCTCTAATGTCTATTTCTGAAAAGCAATTAAGGATGATTTTTTTTTTCAGTTGACTCTAATTGACGTCAAAGGACAACCATTTTAACAGGATGTTGGGAAATATAAGTAACTTTTTTTTTTCATTAAAAGCCCTGATTCTGAAGATACAAATGTACCTGGACCTAACCTAACTTTCAATAAGTGAATAAACCAATTTCTGTGTCATGAAACGGAACATGAATTAATTAGTATTTCTTTACAGCACCACATTACTCTGCATTTGATATTCTCTCCGGACACAGTGTTGTGGGGATTCGCAACCCAAAACTATCGAGGTGTAGGAGGTGAAGTAGTTTATATAGTGTGTACAGGTGTTTGTAAAGACACTGAAAAATGAAAAAGATTTGATCTTGTCGTGTTTTTCAGGCTGGATCTTGATGCTTTGAAGTAGTTTGTTGGGCTCTTGCTTGCTGAACTCGTTTGCATAAGTTTTAAGTCAAACTCCCTAAAAATGCACACTGTGCTCACGAATGTCATCGTTTGTGCTAAACATCTATCTCCCAAGCTTTATGTCATACTATTGACTCAGTATAGTTAATTAATAATGTAATGTAAATCTCTTCCAGAAAGCAGTGAAGATTGTTGGCAGTATAAAAATATTTGTTAATGCTCTTCATAAAATATTATTCAAGTCTGGCGTTCCTTTCCTTTTGGAGCAAGTTCTAATTATTCCTTTACAAGAATCATGCCATAAACACAGTGAGAAATTGTAATTCCCACATGTAAAGATTAGTTCTTTCATATGAATAACAAACTTGGTCTACAGTTCTTAAGCAAAATTCGCACTGTTTTCCCTTAATAAAAATTTTGGTTGAATAGAATTGGTATATATAGGTAAAATTATATATATATATATTTTTTTTTCCCAATGAATAGATATTTCATGACATTTACAAATACACAGATATTTCAGTATTTTATTTGGTCATTCTAAACTGGTTTTTTTTTCCCCCAATATCTCCTTGGATTATGCCTGTGCTCCATCAGTTCTTCAAGTGCTAATTTCCCAGTATAAATTCCCTTTGAATAATTTTTGTCATTTAATTATCTATTCAGTGTAGAGATGAACACTTATGGTCACGAAGAATAAAAGTATATAATCCAGGAGCAGAAGAGGTCAAGATTTACAGTCACTTGCCTTTCACTGATCCCATAAAACAATCCAAGCATGCAGAAATGATGATCCCATAAGAGACACCAGGGCAGAATGAGAATGCAGCAAGAAATCCATCAGACTTATTGATATCTGTGAAGCTGAGGATCCCTGAAGTTGTGAATACAGAAGTGAGTTTTATATTATAGCATGAAATATTTATTAACTTTCTCCATCTGTTCTTTAAAAAATTTAGTTTAATGTCACAAAAGCATTTATGAAATACATTTAGCTTAATCATGCATTCATGCCTTAGGGAGTAAACCATCCCTGGAGACTTGCTTATTCTGGATCGACTCTAGAACAAGCAATAGTTTAAAACTCCATCATTCTTTGGAAAAACACATGGCTTTGAATCATTCTTGAATGGAGTTTTGTTTTTTTTTTAAAAAAAACCATAATTCTAGTATTGATCATTCTATAACAGTCACAACAGCAAGGATATGGAGAATGCGGTTATAGACGAGCAGGGTTAAATTAATTACCTCCTCCATTAAAATGCAACATTTGTAGCCAGCACAAGTGTTAACCAAACACATCATTTTGGTGAACTAAAGAGGCTAATTCCCTTGCTCCTGAGTTTCTTGTAGCAAATGTAACTCAAGAAGAGAGAATTTTGTATGAGAACCGTCATTTCTGGAGGAGCAATTTCAAAACGCAAGCTAATAGACTCAGTGGTAGGGTTTGAAATTGCGGAAACCACGCTCTCTTTCATCTGTTGAATGTGAAGAAGTTTGATGAAAGGATATTATAGAGTAGTGACAAGGACCTAATTCTGATCCAAGTTTTGTCATTATAAATCATGAGTAATTCCAAAGACGGCAGCAGACCCTTATCACTGTTAAACATCTGTAAGTCAGATCAGAACCAGGACTAATAAATACATTCAAAAATGCATAATTAAAACAGTGCTTTCACATCACTCTGATGAATTTTAGTCAAGGATTTCTTCAAGGATGTTTTCCTCATATTAGCATTTGACGTTTGTAAGCAATGAATAATTCCATTTTTTCTTTCCAACATCTGGGACACTTCCTGCTTTATTTGCTACTTGATGAACACTCTGCAGGAAATATTAATGAACCTTGGGTGCTAAAAGACAGGCCTTGTGGGTCACGGTCAGGAGGCAATGTTACGCAGTAGAGGCCCTGTGTCTTGAGATTGAGGGGCTTGATTTTGGTGAAGTAAGAGATTCGTCGGACTTGTAGGAGATAAGGGGTTTGGGAACGTTACACAAAAATCAAGTCCCTGCAGCTCCTTTGTTCAGCTGTTCCCTCACACCACTAGAAGTGTGGAGACTTTTTCTTAGTAAATGATAAGGTAAAAATTCCACTGTTGGAGAGGTCTACTGGCTCTTCAGAGCAAACTGCAGAGGGGAGCTGGGTTGGGCACCGGAGGAAGAGAGAAATGTCCTTCTGTATTAGTGTGAAATGACCTTGGCAGGTCAACAGTTGGCCAGGAAAGCACCCTCTGCTATGGAAAAACAGGTTAACTGGAACTTAACTAAAATTCATTCCAGGTAGGTGCATAACAGCCCCTCTGGTATTGCTTGCTTTGACCCAGCAGGACTTAGAAAATTTCTGCTTTTTCTTTTTTGTCCAAAAAAAAAAAATTCATCTTATCTGAAGAGGTAGTGTTTTCACCTTGGTTAGACACACACCTGCTGCCTTGGTGGACTCACAAAACAAAATGTGGAAGTCTTGCAGAACAAGTTATCTCCAGCTGAGCTGCTCCCCAAGGCTCCCTACGTCAACCAGGCAACTCATCCTTGCAGCCAGCCCGTGCAACGCAACGGAAAGGTGAAGCACTCAGGCTTTATATCCCTATGGAAGATAATTGAGAAAGATTCCCATGGCTGATGTCCTGCAGGCTTCCATCGGGCAGCCCAGCCCTCATCCTGCTGAGTCAGCACCTTCTGAAATGCCTCTCAGTACTGATGCTAAGCAAAGGCTGCCTGGGGAGGGGCTGGTGGGAGAGGGCACAGATGCGGTGCGGCAAATTAAGAGACAAAGAAAATTAAAAATAAATAAGAAAATACAAGCTAGCTCCATGCTTTGTGCACTGGGCTGTACATTACTGCCGGATTAAGGCGTATCAGCTGGAGTACATGTTACACGAGTGCACAGCACCTCAATCCTATAATCAATAAGCTGTACATGCGGCAGCACAAAGAGCTCTTATCTGGAATACCACTTTGAATTTAGTGAATTTATTTAATCCCTGATGCCTGCAGAGCATCAGTCCTGTCTTCTGGGTTAATTTATTTATTCCGCTGATCTATTTTCAGTCTTCAAGTACTTGACATTTGAGAAGCGTTTTTTTTTTTTTTTCTCCCCATTTCCTAAAAAACATCTGAGGTGGAGAAACTTTATTTACAGAAAAGTATTTGTTTCCTGATTCACGCTCCACTCTTTCTCTTGGGAGCCGAAGCCCTGTTATCAATACTGATAATTGTGCACTGCTTGGCAAAGCTTGTTTCTAAGTCAATGCTGGAAATTCAGTGATCTTCTCTCTTTTTCCTCATCCTAAAAAATAATTCACCTATTTTTAAGGTATTTCCAAGATGCAGTGCTGCATGTAGTTTGGGAATTGTCATGAGTGCTGGTGATGTTCTTACCTTCCCGAACTGGATATTTCCAGGTGTCATTCCATTGCATGAACCCTTGGTTGAACCCAAGAGAACCAGTGGTTTAAGCAGCATGACTATGTAAGTGCTTGCTGTTAAAAAGAAATAACAAATGGAAAAAATTGTATACAGCCACTGCTTGGTGGTCTAGTAGTGATTATTATCAGAGCTGTAGAGAATGCACTTTAATTAACCCAACCAGTAGGTACTAAACATTTGGTTATGGAAGAGTAGATTGAAGCTTTATAAGCTTTAGGCTCTGCAAAGAAGGAAAAAAAAAGTCTCACCTGACCTTGGCTGACTAGATTAATGATGGCTTCATAAAAGTTAGAAAAAAGAAAAATAAAGTAGCACAAAGGGCAATTGTGTGAAAACAGGGGGTTAATAATATTTTCTCTCTCCATTTTCCAATAACTTACATTAAGAAAGGTGACAGATGCTGAGAAGAAAGACCCGCTCCTAGAATAGGGACATTACCCTGGCAAAACGTATTCCCAGGCCTCAGAAATAGCGTTGCAGTCACAGAATGTAATTGTTTTTCCATTTCAGATGTCGTTAGAAATCTTTTGGACTTTTCTTCTGGTTAAAAGCCAGTCTGTGAGAGACGTCCTCCACCAAACCGTTCAGATGTGCTGCTCAAATAACGCGGGCTGAGCCGGCTGCTTTGAGTTCTGAAGCTTTAATTACTGATTAAACCTCATTGGTTAGAGGCTGGAATAATTGCAGTGCATGGTGAATAAACGTGGCTTGTTCTGAAACAGAGGCATCAATTTTGAATCTGTGCCTGCCAAAAAAAGCAGTAAAATTTAACAATTTAGACAAGTCAGCCACTGAATTAGTCTTGCTGATGTGGAGGCAGGCAGAGATGCTGCTTCTCAAACCACACACCTCGCTTCCAGAATCAAGGTCGTTACCTCCTGAGTCAAATAATTAGCTCCAAAACCCAACCATTAACCAAATTTATTGCGTTGTTCTTGTGTCACATCCCCAAAATAAATGCAGGGGAGCTACAGCAGTGGAGGTGGGCATCCGCAATCACATTACTCCTAGGGTTTTCTTGCTTTCTTGGCGACGTTACGTCCTCCAAGCTTTAAAAGAGTGAATCCTGATGCTGGGAGACGGGAGAGCGAGTGTCACGGGCTCAACTCAATGAACCATTTCAGATAGTTTCCATCGCATCTTCAGGATGATGCTGAAACGACCTGGACTGGGGCAAAAGGCACCTTACGGGTGCTCTCAGCAAGGCAGATGAGGGTTTTTATTCTGCAAGTCAAGAATTCTTCCACATCTTTCCATGCACATTGTGGGGAAAAAAAAAAAAAAAATCCACGTTACCCTAACACTAATGCAGGCCCGCACACACTTCACGCATTAAATATATATAAAACGAGCGGCTTGCTCTGCAGAGAGCCGCTGCCTGCGCCGCAGACACTTCAAAGGCTTCAAAGCAGAGGTGCCTGCAGCGCGGGCTGGAGCTGAGCGCAGAAGTGCCGCTTTCAGCTGACACCGGAGGTTTCGGGATCTTAGGGCATGAAGCATTTTTCACTTATTTTAAATTAGTTTAATTGGAAAAAAAAAAAAAATGGAGGAGAACTAACTTGAGGTATTTTTGAAGGGGTTTGTTTTTTGTTTTTTTTTTTTTTTTAAACCGGAAAATGCCATTTTGAGATTAAACCTGCCTTTAAGTAGATATTTTAAAATTATATTCTATATAATTATTATTAAAGATTATTATTATTTATTATTAAAGTAGATATTATAAAATTATATTCTATTCTCTGCAGCCATTTTGGAGAAGAGTTTTTTTTCTTTCTTTCTTTTGCAGCAATCCCACCACCACTCCTCAATCAGCGTTTTGGCTCCGCGGAGGGCAGTGGCTGCAGGCTTTCCTTCTGGTGCCACTTCTGAGTTAATGTATTGGTTCTGCAGGCAAAAAAAGAGATATTTTTAGTGTTACACAAGCCGACAGGCTGTCTGCTGGATGGACGGATTTGTTGTACCTCACGGACAGGAGAAGAGGACTGATGCAAATGCAGTTTTACACTGGGATGCAGCACCCTGTGCCCAGCAGCATCCTGCACCTATAAGGGTGATATGGAGGGAGAAAATTCTGCTTTTTAAAAAAATATATATTTTTTTTTTCTCTAACAAAAGTGCTGAAAGAGAGGAAATACCTTGGTTTGAGTAGCCATAACATGGGAATCTTCAATATCTGCCTACTTAGTTGCTGACTCAGTAGTAACGCCTACGGCATAAACATTTCAGCTGAGAATAAGCGAGGTTTGGGCGTGATTTCTGGTGCTCTCTTTCCCTGTTTTCAGGTTGCTGGATGCCTGGGGAAGATGTGGGTGAACTTGGGGTTTGGGTGCTTTGTGGTGGGATGGGTAAAGCTCTGGCCAGGAAGAAGATAAGCTATGCAATCTTAAAGCCATCATTGAAATAAAAATATAACCATTTATGTAAGAAGAAGAATAATTAAAATGTTGTGAGATGGTGTGCATGGGCTTCATGGGGTGCAGCATCTCCCTGACCTGGTCCAGGGCCACATCCTGTGGTGCCCATCACAGGGAAACGTGGACCTGGGAGCAGAGCTTTCCTGGTTTTCTCAGCCTGACCAGCAGCCACGTTATCTGTGATCCCATGTGTCCCCCGTAATGCTGTGTACGCTGCCTTTTAGGCCAAACCCTTGCTGAGGGAAAAAAATTGGTGGAGCCTCACGACCGCATTGATTTAATTGATTGAGAGCGTCAGGCTCTGCCCAGCATCTCATCTCCACTCCCAGGCGACATTAATCGGTGCGACAGATAACAGGGTGCGCTCCACTTGCAGGAGGAATAAAAAGATTTCTTCCATAGCTGGCCCATGGAAAAGAAAAATTATGAGAGTGTTTTCTCTTTCTAGCCCCGGGTTTGCCAGCGGGAGCAGAGCTCAGCCTGGGACAGTCCCTCGGGAGCAGCTCGCTGGAGCTCAAGCAGGTACAGCCTTGCTGCCATGGGTTTAGGATTTTATCCGACGACTTCTGTTATTTTTATCCAGAAATACTATCACACATGGGTCTCCAGCCAAGGCAGTCACTGAAATTGGCAGCAAAGACACAAAATTTCATGGCTAGTGGATTTTGGTTTTTATTTTAACAAAACTCTTGCACTTTCTGGTGTGCAATGACAACATTATCCATTAGAAATGGACACCTGTGATAAACGGAGCCATGAACCCGGGGGTAGGCCGTGTTCGGGGAGGCAGGGCCTCTGCAGCAATCCTTCCTTCCTAAGCACCTCAGACGACTCGCCCAGAGCCACTGCCATCTCCAAAGGGTTGGTGGTTCCATCCCAATAATGAGCCATGCTCACGAGCTCGGTCTTCTAAAATCAAATCAGATTAAAAAGGTGTCTTTCACTCCCTCCTTGCTAAGGTATCCCTGTACTCCTGGTTTATGCTACCGATAAATCATTATCTTGGAGATGCCTACTGCTGGCTCATCTGCCTGGGCTTGAGAACATCCAGGAGGGCACCTCTGGCCTCGGCTCTGCTTTTTCTGTCAACCATTTTTTGAGGATGAGTAAATACATGAGGAGCTGGTGTCTTCCTATGTCTTGCCCAGGAACAATCCGGCCATCGCCTTCCCGCAGGCACGGAAGCCATGGGGAGCTGCCTCCAGGACAGAGAGACTGGGAACGGCGGGAAGAGGGCTTGTGCCTTTCCTTGCCTGAATGCGGCTCTGACCTGAATTAAACCAAAAGTAAAACTCAGGGTAAAAGCTGAATCGCTCACTTGATTTAGCGGGGAAATGGTGAGCGAAGCACTGCAGTACCTGGTGAAGGGCGCAGTGAGTTCTAATTATGGATTATACAGCTAATCAGTACCAATCAACATTTTACGATCTTGACTTAATATTTAATATAATGTTAATTATAATTGCTTTTGCCACAAACTGTGTCAAATACTAGGTGTGATTTCCACTCCTGGCATGCCTCGTGGCGCTGGGTGGGCTCTGGAATGGGGGATGCTGTGGGAGGGAGCATCTGTCCCCAAAACCCCACCCAGCAGCACAAGCCCACCTCCCCGCTCGCCTTCCTGCTCCTCTGCTTTGAGTTGTGATGCTAATTAAGTGGTGGTGAGTCTCAGTGTTATTAGAACAGAGTTTTTATCTCCTGTAAGTACCTTCCAGCTACAAACAGGGGAAGTTCATTTAATTAAAAATAACTTTAGTGTAAGTTAATGTGAGCACAGTTCAATTACTTTGAAATACGTTTAAGTTTTTCTTCTTTTTTCCTTTCAAAATCTGTCAAGAGGCTGCAGAAAAACTCCAGATAATCCAGATGATGCACTCAGGCCACACCTATGAATTTAGACCCCTGCATTGCCTGCTCTAATCCCCACCCTCTTGCCCCCAAAACACTGGACGCGATGTTAGAGAGCTCTGGCACCACAGAAGATAGCAGGTTTTGGTCAATGAAAATGTAATATTTTAAAGTACTTTTTTTTTTTTCTCTACACTGTTTTTTTTTCCCCCATCTTCTATGACCTGGAAAGATCCAGAGCCAGCTCTGACAACCATTCACTATGATTTTCAACATCCCTGGGAGAGCTGTCTCAGGAGGGGCACCGCTTGCTCAAAGCACGTCCAAAATTTTGCAGCAAGGGACTTGGGCAAAACACGTCACCTCCAGAAATCCCGACTTCCACAGCAGCTGGGGTGTCGCATCCAAAGGCTCCAACCCTGCCCCTCCCGACAAAGTTAAGCACTGACCAGGTAAAGCAGCTCTTGAAAGTTTTTTATTATTCTTTATGGTATGAAAGCACCTGAAAGAAAATCTATCTTTAAATAAAAA
The DNA here is from genome assembly GCA_009806455.1 of Tetrax tetrax. Taxonomy (NCBI): domain Eukaryota; kingdom Metazoa; phylum Chordata; class Aves; order Otidiformes; family Otididae; genus Tetrax; species Tetrax tetrax. The sequence goes on from WHYT01015788.1 coordinate 81,371, forward strand.
AAGAAATAAAGGCAATAAATGACTGCTCCAGCTGGTTCCTGCAGGGAAAGACCTGCAGCCCCCAGCTCTGGGGGGTCAAACCCTTCCTTTCCACCCCAACGCCTGTCACATGGGTTTGATGTCCGGCCTCTTGATCCTGGAAAACCAAGCTCACGATGGAAGGCAAGGTTCTTACAGCTAATAGCTAAGCCCATTGACTTTCAAATGCAATCTTAGAGTATTTTTTTTTCTATATCAATCTATTGTGTTGCACCCTTGTTTACTTCCTCCCAGCCCCCATTAACTTCAGTTAATATTACCATAAAGGAAATTAATTCCACCCCTCCTGTACGCACGGAAACACCTCCCATCAGTGTAACTTAACATCACTCACGTGGTAATGTAAAGTAATTATAGCGCCGTAATACCTCTGGTACCGCTACGTCAGGGACCGATAGGTAAAGTCCTTTCATCCATTAAAGATCTTATAACCTCTCGTTACATGTGTAGTTACAGATGAAGTCTTATTCCCAGAAAAGGTTAATTAAAGCCCGTAATTCCGGTACGCGGCGAAGGTCAGGCAGGAATTGCCCCTGACGCTTCACTTAAATAAAAATTAACCTCTCAGAGGACTCAGAAGCCCAACCTCTCTGTCTGAAAGGGGGTATTTATCAAACCTCCACTCTCTGTCCCCCCGCTTGTATAGCAGAGACTTAAAAAACCCATCCAAAAGCCTGTTGAAGACCTAGAGCCCTCCCTGGTGACCTGCAGAGACGTGTCACTGAACAGGGGCATTTCTGCACTCCTATTTGTGATAATTCCCAAGACTGATGGGGCAGTTTAGGGAGCTGGGGGTCTTTTCTTTCTTAAGGAATATAAACTAAGAGTAGCTGAATCCAACCGTCCCGCTGCTGGATTTTCCAAAGCAGATGGAGTAGCCATCCCACCACCAGTCTGTTCAACTCCAGCCAGAGGAGCACTATGCTCTTCAGCTGGTGGAGGGAGCCGATCCAAGCATCTTCAGTGGGCTTGCGTACTTGCTGAAAATCAGCTAAAAGGGCTAACAAACATCAGGTGCAAACAGCTGAGTGTCTCCTTTCATAGAATCATAGAATCACAGAATGGTTTTGGGTTGGAAGGGACCATTAAAGCCCATCCAGTCCAACCCCCTGCAAGCAGCAGGGACATCTCCAACCAGATCAGGTTGCTCAGAGCCCCGTCTGACCTGGCCTTGACTGTTTCCAGGAATGGAGCATCCACCACCTCTCTGGGCAACCTGGGCCAGTGTTCTACCACCTTCATTGGAATAAATTTTCTCCTAATATCTAATCTGAATCTACCTCCCTCTATTTTGAAACCATTACCCCTTGTCCTGTCACAACATGCCCTACAGAAGAATTTCTCCCACTCTTCAACGCATCGTTCTTTAACGCATCCTGCCTCCAATAATGCTGCTGCGAGGAAGGAAGACTCACAGACCAACCGTAGCCAACACACGGATGCTGTTTCAGTGGGAAAGCTCCCACTTATTTGTTTATTTGTGGGGCGTGAGAAGCAAAGGGGAATGTTCTAATAAACCAGAGAGCCCTCAGAAATATCTATACACACAGGCACGTGTATTTAATATAAAGCAGCGGAGTCGAAGAAGACCACCAACCTTCAAGCTCGCTTTTTGCCATCTTTCCTGCGTGCTGGCGGTGGAGGGAACGTGCGGCGGCTGCGATAAGCGTGGTGGTGCGGTATGCCATCAGTGCTACCTAAAAGCAAATGAAACTGGCATAAATAATTGTGCGGTAGAAAGCCTTTCTGTTGCACCTTGCCTATCACTGACAATTTACATATCTTAGGAAAACCTTTGTCAGCTTCTGTCATTTCTGCACTATTATGTGCCTTTCTGGATAATTACCAGTTAATGTGAAAAAGCAGATGGAAAAAACCTTGAAATTTCTGATAGAGAATCCTCAAACCTCTCCCCTTATCTGTGCACAGCAGCTTCCTGATTTCAAAAGAAGTTTGAAAACCTTTGTTAAAAATGTCCCTGATTCCCAGTTTGAATGAACCAAATGACATTCAGCTAAAATTATTCAGCTTTTTCCACAATTAAATTCCATTATCGTGAACTGCCAAACTAAAATGGAAGGTCTCTTAACTAATGTGTCGGTTGTTTGCTTGCATTTTTCGTCGCGCACATTTTATAAAGCCATGTGAAGTAGAAGGAGGATAAACAATAACTGTAATTTCGCATCAATGAGTGGGGCATTTTTAGGCCCCTCATTATGGGAACGGACTGGGGTTCATGGGTTTTCTCTCTTCCTTCCCCCCCCCCCTTTTTTTCTTTTTTTTACCTTTTCGTTAATTTCTTTTCCTGCAAAATTCCACTGAGACTGACTGAATGTTTCACCAAACTTAAGGAGCAGTGGCGGTTTGGTTTTTAGCCCCAGAAATTATTTCTTTATGCAACGCTCGGCATTGGGCAAGCGCACGTGCTTCTCCTCTTCCTCTAGCGAAGAGGCAGCATAGCAGCACACAGGGGAAATAATTCCATTTTTAAAATACCCTCCTCACAAGAGGTGGAATTGTCCTTGTGTCTTCTCAGTTGGTTTTTCCCTCACTCTTCTTGAAGATTTAAAATGAAGCTGCCCCTGCTAAAGGCAGCACCTTTTGCTCATTTGCAGGATGGAGTAAAGCACAAACAACCTCTAAAGCCACTCTGATGCCCACGGGGGTGTTATTTCTTCCGTGAGCTTCCATTCAAAACAGAAGAAAAAAAAAAAAAAAAAAAAAAAAAGGAGGAAACTTTCTGAATCCTGGTGGGATTTTCCATACAAATTGCATTTTTCAGGTTGGGTTTTGCTCTGCAAAGCGTTCCCTCATTTAAAGGCTGTAGGTAGCATCCCCACGCAGATGCATTCTACAGCCACGTGCTACTCAATTCTATTTTTCTAAGCACTGAAGACTCCTGGCCTTCACAGATCCTTTAGGGAAATGCATGTTTGCTGAGCCATTTCTGCCCTGGAGCCCCAAAACTTCTGGAGGAATGTGGAGGAGGTGTGCCGAGCTTGGGAGTGGAGAGAGCAGAGCAAGGAGATCTCAGCCTGGCAGGGTAACGGCACTGGAAAGAAGTGGGACAGTGAAGAGACGTAAGAACTGTTGCATTCCTGCTGGGACACCTGGTCTCCCACACAACGATGACACCAGGAACGCAGAAGAGCGGTGTCCCTACAGCACAGGCAGGTTTATGTTCACACCAATCCCACTGCAGAGGCATTACTCCTTCGCTCTTATGAGAAGAAAAACAAATAAATAGTCTAATGTGAACCCCATTTCTCTTCCCATAACACACATAAGCCCCTTTTCCATCCCTGGAAACGTTCAAGGCCAGGTTGGATGGGGCTCTGAGCAACCTGATCTGGTTGGAGATGTCCCTGCTCCTTGCAAGTGGTTGGACTGGATGGGCTTTAAAGGTCCCTTCCCACCCAAGCCATTCTGTGATGCTATGGTTAAAAAAAAAAAGAAAAAAAAAATTGTAACCCCATATTGGGTGACCTGAGCAAAAACCGTTCTCAGACTGAGCAGATTTCAGATTTCACCTCGCCCTTACCTCGTGGTTATTCATCGGCAGCCGAGGTTTGCTCAGCTGAAGGTATAAGACTGCGTATGCTACAATGGAGAAAAAGGTGTTTCCTGAGGAGTACAGAGAATGAAAGCAGGCGTGTTAGTGAGGACCTCTATAACGGGAGATGAGGTAACTAGGTATCAGGACGTTGTATCAGAACGCTCCATAGACAAGGCCGTAGGGTGCCCTGGCCGTCCTGCTGGTTCGTGTTGATGGCGCTTCTCTTGCTGACTGGCATTTAGCATCTACATCCCCATAGAATGACATTTCAGATACTGATTAAAATCATCGTCTTTCATGGCAGAGAAAGTTTGTTCTTCAAAGTCAAAAAGATTAAAAAAATGCTGTTGCAAACTGTGATGAAAAACAGATTTATAAAAACAACCAAAAAAAAAAATCTTAATTCCATTATTTTCAATTAGCTCTTTAAATTGATTTAAGTCATTTGCACTTGTTGCTTGTTTTACATCTCTTATTGTCCAGCATTTTATTTCACACATCTAACAGTATTAAATCAAACTGTTTTCTAGTCTTTGCCTTCTTTTGAAGCCCCTTGAAAGTCTGAAGAAGACATGAAAAACCAGATATTAAAAGCGAACTTTCATCTCCCTGCAGGTTATTTGTAATCGGACCTTTCTCATCAAGGGCTCGTTTCATGTGTTTGGGATCTGGGAGTTACTAAAACTGCCAATCCATCTCGTTAAAAATATCGCCCAGGCTTCAGTGTTTTCAAACTCCAGTATCACACTTGGAGTCGTCAGCTGTCACAGGAGACGTGTGTGGCACTCCTGGCTGTAGCTACTTGCATTTGGTAACGATGCAATAAGCCTACACTGGCTGTTATTTACATGATATCATACTCCATGTCGCATCCTCTTCATCCACTGCTTGGTTTTGAATGGCCGGCGGCTCGTGCTGAGGACTGGGGTATAAAATAATCTATTATTTAAGGGACAATACTGCTTTCCCCATTGTAAATTAACAAATCTTACCGTATATTATGGAGAAACTCATCACAACATGGCAGCTGAGCTACTTTCTCATGTTTCGCTGAGGAAGAACTCTGTAAATCTCCAGGGTAGCATCTCAGAGGCTTCTTTAATAAAAGGTACAGTTAGGACCGATGTCAATTATCACTTGGACCTTTCATTTTGTTCAGCTCTTCTTTTGCCGTTAATTTTTGCCATTTTCTTTCCGATATATTCACTCACTTTTCTGAGCCACCTGTTTATTATCTTGTTGGTATTTGAATGTTCTCACCTACTGTTCATAATGGCATGCCTTTTTTTTTTTTTTTAAGAGTTGGTGTTCCTTTATTGAGATTTTGGCTGATTAAGGCCTTCCTTGAACCTCTGATCCTCACAGTAACCATAACCCTTATCTCTTAACCTCTCGTCATCCCTTATAAACTTTAAAAACTTTTGGGTTTTCTACCAACGTTCCCATTTTCCACCCTAACACTTCCATCCTGCTGATTCAAGACAGACAAGCTATAGTCTGATGGATTCCAGTTCCCTAATAAGCTCTTGCTGCTGTTTGTGACTATTTGGAGCCCATCCGTGACATCCAGTTCCCACTGCAGAGCACAGCCACAGGGAAAATCACATGTTGCCAAAATGACCAAAGCTTTGGTCCTGGAGAATGTTGACCCCATTTTGAACGTACAACTCAAAGATAAAAATCTCTTCACCAGTACCTGCTGCTTACCTTTTCTCTCCACAGTGAAAAATCCCGTGCTCCTCTGACACCTCATCAACAAGCCTCTGCGAGTCAGGATGCTTTCGGAGCAGGAGCCCATCCAGGCTCTCAGCAGTGTCCGTGGGGCTGGGGATGCTGCAGTTTCCAGGTTATTATGTCTTTACCAACTGTAAAACTGGAGTAAAGTTGCATGCAAACACAAATGAAGACAGAACACGCAGTCTTATTTGGCTTCAGCGTACACTGATGCCGTTATCTTTCTCTAGGAAGCCTCAGCAGCTTGGTGATGTTCACCCAGGTTGTCTCACACTGCCTGCCAGGACATTGTCCCTGCTGTTAGGACTGATTTTGAAAGCATCAAGTAATGCAGATGGAGAGCACTGATGGTGGCATCTGCAGGAGCCAGTTTGCTTTTGGCATCAGATTTTACCAAAATGCCCACAAAAGTGTTTAAATGCTTCAAGTTTTCCCCACTTTGACACATCAATACCGGAAGTTAAGTGAGGCAAAACCGTTTATGAACTGCCCCTGGACTAATCTTCCTTAGCAAATTGGAGTTGGGATTCACTTTTGCAAGCACTTGCAAACCAGAAAGTTTTCCGTGGAGTTTTAAAATTTTCCCTTTTTAAAGGATGCAGCTTTGAGTTTAGTTATCTGTCAAGAAGGCAGAGGAACATCATAGACAGTGGGCTGCCTGCATCTGGCTCTGGAGCTGGGGTGGGTCCGGAGAAGGTCAGGCACAAAGTCTCACTTTGAGAGAAACATCCAAAAATTTGACTTTGCCCCCAAGGTTAAGCTCACCGGGAGCAGGCAGAGTAGGTACTTTTCTCCTCTTGTGTCTCTCAGGAGGAGGTGTCCCACCCAGAGAGATGTTCCCCGGCTGGTAGCTGTCCCCCTGAAACCCTCCTGCACAAAGTAGAAACCTTTCAAAGGAAAGACATCTTTATCTCAAAGGCAGCACTCTCTCTTTGATCTCCTGATGAATCAGGCTGGCTTTGCTCTCCTCAAACCCTCATTACACAGCACCTCTCTCCAGATAGGAAAAGCCTGAATTGATGCAAGACTTGGTGGTTTTCGGACTTTTCTCTGGCAAGAGCAAAGTTGGATATTTTACATGGTGGGAAGAAACCTTCACGTACCCGCCTCCAGACCCTTTAAGTCTCCCAGATCACGCATTTGAATTTTTTTAGGTTTTTTTTTCCACAATAGGAGGAACAGTTTAGCAACTCCAGAAGCCATCATGCTGCTGCAGAGGATCGGGAGATTGTGCGGTGTCGCAGCAGGTTCACCAAAGTTAATCCCACCATGAGCAACGCAGAGACGTTACCTTCTCCTGAGACATGCCCAGTCCTTCTGTTTCATTACCGCTCCATCCGCAAAAAGGCCCCGATTAAAACTGTGCTCTGTTGTTTGATGAACCAGGAATCCCTACATCCTGTAATTTTCCTCCCTCCATCCTCTTTCTCTGTGTTTATATGTCATATTCAGTAAAGTCTCTCTTTTATTGAACATCTGTTTGGTACGTAGCGAGCTTATTCAAACTCGGCAGGAAAGCACCTTTACTCCAAAATAAATTAAACCAATGTATGTGCCTCTGGCCAATAGATCATTGGATGGGAGTCACGAACGTACATTTGTGGATATTTGATGGGAAGTTTATCATTTAAATGATGAAAATACAGTACTTCAACATATGGATCATTCAGAGTTTCTCTCTTTCCTTTCCAGTTGAAGAATCATTGTGCACTTAGAGGAATTGGATAAAATTAAGAATTTTAAACTGGGCTGCTAGTAAAAGCTATAATCAAAGAGTGGAAATGTAAAAGCAAGATGTAGGCTTTGAGATGTGCGTGGATTAAACTGGTTTAGTTTTAGGTGGTGCAAACCATAAGCAAAGTACTGTAATAAATGAACAAAGAGGGAATTAAAAAGAGAAATAAAGAATTAAAATAGAAATTAAAATACAGAGAACCCCTCTGCAAGGTACATAAAGTTGGTATTTTAACATTTTGTGTCTTGTCTGCTGTTTTATTCTTATTATCAAGATGGGTCCAAGCGGGCTCTTTGGTAATCTAGACTGGATCATTGCCATAGCTCTAAAATATATAATTTTTTGGTCCTCTTCACACGCCCTCTATGATAATTTCCATAATGAGAGACGTTTTCTGCTCTGGAGAGGTGTGCTAGCAGGGGAGTCCTCCCACTGCTCTCAAGAGCATATCCTAATTCCTGAGGCAATTTAGCAGCAGCAAACTCTTAGCGCAATTATCAGGATATAAACACAAGTACACTGAACTCCAAAAAGTGATTTAGAGTAATCAAGGAATTCAAGATCATGCTGCTGTTTGATTTCCAGTTATTGAAACACCTTTTGGTATTTGACAGCATGAAAAATAAGTAGAAAATACATATTGTACTGCATTTCTCTCTTTAGCATGCTATAATTCTTTAATATGTCAAGTAGGAGTTTTGCTCACCCCTTCCATGATTTTCCCTCCCTGCGAGACCCCAGCCCTGCAGGACGGAGCGCCAACGGGAGTGAGGAGATGAGTTGGGGGCGGTCAGCACCTCCATCCCGCTCCCAGGCTGCAGTCACACCACCTGCTACAGGAAAATTCCCATCACGCTTTTGCAAAAAACCAACACTTTTTTTTCTGGAAAAGTGCTGCAATTTCAGGCAGTGTTTCATTAATGCTCCACCATGAATTTGTGTTTGTCCTTCAAATAGGGTTCTGACCGCGGAAAGCTGCATCCCTGGCAGTTTTTTCATCGAATTTGTTGTCAGAAGCATAGAAAAGCTGCTACCAGCCTTTTAAAGAAGACCTTGCCTGATAGTCCTCTCTACTGCAATCACTTTCCTGAGAGCAATCACACCTCTGCGGGGCAGGCACTTAATAGTCTTTTGTGTCATAATTAAGTTTGGCCATGTTTACACCGCTTGATGATGATGCATAAAGATTAATTTACCTTTCCATCCCCGTTGCAAGAATGTACTGCCACAGTACCCCATTAAAAATCGAAATAGCGATAAAGTCTCCAATTATTTTATATTGCCTTAAGTCTATCAGAATGCATCATTTTATGCACCGTTACTTTAATTTATTGGTTTATCATCTATTGATGTAGTAGCAGTTATCACAAGTCGTTCTGTATATGTTTTTAAGTGTGGTGATAGCATCTTCTGTGAAGAAACAAGCCATGATAACACCTTATTTGCAGTTTGTCAATTTAAGGAGGCCAAAGAAAGCTGAAGAATTGCTTTTGACTAAAAAAAAAAAATCTTCCAGAGAGGCAACTAAAATCATGTTCCTCTGACTGTCATTGGAGCTTAAAATTAAATGAGCCTGAGTTCTTCAGCATGACCCTGATGAAACGAAGTGCAACCAGGACAAAGACAGAAACTCAAATATACAGGTTGATCTTTACACTTTGATTATCTTTAAATATTGATGAGAGAACTGAATATTAATTAAAGATTTTGGCTCTGTTTCACCAGAAGACTGAAATTTGTAACTGGCTTTTGAACACATTCATTTTCTCATCAATTTTAGAAGGTTAGCAGTTTGCAAGTTGTACACGGGTCGCTTGCTCAACTGAGTGCCATGACCAGAAAAAGCGATGGTTGCATCTGCTGTGGGGGACTCTTGAAGGAATCACCGTGCAAGACACGTCCTTCAGCCCAGAACAAAAAACAAGTTCACCTTGATGCAATTACACTGCTGGGAGGGTCTTATTTATGTTTGAGATTGCAGAGAAGTGAAAGAAACTTCTCTTGGCAGAGGCTGTCTCTTCCTTCCCACCCATGGAGCACTGAAGGCCTTGAGCTCTTTTTGTGTCTGGTCTGGGACATCTCAGCAAGGTCTAGCTTGAGAGCTCCAGGGGCCAGGGAAGGATGGAGCCTGCAGACCTTTTTCGTTGCCCCAGCTGGGATAGGATTTGCTCCCTTAAATACAGATGTCTAAATTTGCCCAAGGCACCCACAAAACACCTTGGGGTAGGGGAGCACTGCCAAGTCCAGTGCTACGAGCCCACGCATCTAAGCAATAGTGATTAACGTACCCAGGAGCTGTGGTCACCGCAGTTGTGCCAGACCTTCAGAGGGTTTAAACCTTCTGCGTACAACTTCCTTAGAGAAAGGAGCACCATTAGCCCCTCTATTTTGATTCTCACTGGTTGTTCCCCTCCCGCTCTCATGTCCCACATGACAGCACTTGTGCTTCCTCCTCTGTGATTTCATACGCACCATTTGCTAGGGTGGCTTGGAGAAATGGTTCAAAAACTGTCACTTCTGAGTCCTCAAGTTGTTCTCCCATAAAGCTGCCGTTTACTCCGCACCATTTTGTGTGTTGAGGGATCCCACTTCTAAAAATCTGATTAACAGTTGTGTCGAGTGTTGCAATAGTGATTGGGAAAGTCTGGAAGAAAGCAGAAAAATACAGGTGGCACAATGTGGGCTGATTACGAAGCACGTTGCACGACATCTCATGACACCACGCACCCAAACTTCATCACCTAGCCACCACCTCGCTGCCCGCACCCGTTCAAGTTCGAGGACTCCTATTACTACAGTTTGGGAAACTGTGACCAATGGCACTGAAATACCATTAAGCTTTGTAAAGATGCAGATATTGTTGCCATGCTCATGTTCTCCTTCTTGACAGGGCATCTGGTTGGGAGGAGCCCATCTGCTTTACATTCGCCGAGCAAAGCAAGCAGCGGCTCTGCTGCCATTAGAACTCTTGTAGGGATGGGTTTCTCCTCCTGTCCATCACCATTTACCTTGTGTTTATTTGCACAATTCTGCCAGAAAAAGAAGGGGAAAGCTTAAGGTACGTTATTCACGTTTCCTACAGATACACGGGCTGTTTTACTTATTTTTAGGGGGCTGCTCACTACAGCCACCCCTTTTCTCACCCAGGGATGCCAGCAGGACATTTCAGAGCAGGTCAGGTTGTTTAACAAGAAAACATCCTAACAAACAGCCCATGGTTCCACGCCCGTTATCCTTGGTGTTTTATGGCGTCATAAGCAGCCGTACATGGGCAATAAACTTTTTGACCGTTTGTCACAGGTTTTATGAGCCGGTGTCAGCAAGCGCTCGGTCGGCTCAGGCGCCTCTGCAGGGTGCACCTACCAAGAGCCAGCGGCTTTGCAGAGCCACGTGCACTGCTTACCCAAGCCCAGGCAGCACCCAGCATCCACTGCAAGCTGGAAACCATGGAAGACATCTCTTTTATCCAATTCATGCTTTTTTCCCTCCAATAAGACAGATTCTTGGCTGCCCATTGAGTGCAAGAAGGCACCCGTTGCTTTGAGGATGGAAACCTGCCTGATCCCACAGCTCCTGTAGCATCACTGGATAAACACTGGTGGGATCACCCCAGCGTTTTTCTCCTTGCACCCATCTCCAGTGGCTTGGTCATGGTTTGGCAGCGCACCCCTGCACGGCAATTACAACGGGGACCTGCTGTTATACAACAAGCAGGTGACGGAAGAAATATAAAATGCCATCCACAGTATGCACAGCAGGGTAATAAATCCAAGGTGGAATAGTAAATCTCCAGGGAGTTACAGAAACCCAGATAGATACCCTGGTGGAGGCAGATTTTATAGATCTGTGCTGCTGCAGCAGTCCTTGGATAGGGCAGATATTTGAAAATACTATAAATTTCACCTCCTGTTTATTTCAGATTCATTGGCACTCTCTGTCTTTACTATCTCCTGGTATTTTATGCCTCAGTACTTGAAGAAAAAAATGCTTTGTTTGCACTAGATCTAATATGAAAACTCTCTCTGACATTTAAACTTGAGTATCAGTTTGCCTACAGTGTTAATATCACTGAAACTGCTTGTATGGATTAAATTGCCTACAGTATATAATGCCAAAATATGAACACAGCACACTTACTGATTCAAGCCCTTGAAAGAATTATTACCATTAAAACATTTAAGGTCACCTTTAGAAACGCAATAAATCAGGAGGACGTCAAACAGCGAGCCTTTAGAGCTCCCGGACTGGAGTAGCCCACTGGGAAAATGACGGTTGATTCATTGTCGCATAGAGAGAGGGGTTTGGGGACAACTCTGGGGCTCACGTCCCTTCTGGGCATGTAGGACCAGGGGGACACGACCACCCTGTAAGGTGGTTCTCACCCAGACTCTGCGGCTGCTCACATCCTCCCAGCCCGGTCCCACCAGCTCCGGAGGTCTTGCAGGAGGAAAGAGCAGCAAAACCTCATTTTTGTCATTAAAGTCAGAGGCAGCAGCTCAGCGTGCCCCCGGGAAGCAGAACTGATGAGTAAGAAGATGCCATTTTCACGCCGTGGCTTTTCTATGCCGAACAGCCTATTCATGCTACGGGTCCAGTTCTGCAAAAATTCTTATTGAGGTCAACATAATTTACTGATAATTGAAGTCAGTGGAAAGATTTGCTCCAGTGAGAACTGGCAAATCAAACCTATCAGACAATTTAAAAAAAAAAAAAAAAAAGGAAACCATCCTTTATTATGCTTTCATCTTAAATATTAGGATTCAGCAAATTTCCTGAGGACAACCACTGTGTAAAACTTTAATCTTTTGAGAATGGATTGGGACTGTAATTGCAAAAACCAACACCCTCCTCCCATACCACGTTCCCTCTCTCTGAATGTCAGCGTTTACTAGCACGTTATAAATGGGGTCTGAATTTGCATTTGGTTATTACTCATACTTTTATTTGTTTCCAGGTGACTGTTCTTAATGTTTAGCACAACACCCGTATCTACAGTGGCCCATCATAATTTACAGCATGAGGAGACAGACTAATGCTCATCATCATTTCCTGAGGCAGGCTAGGATGCTTAAAGATACAACTTTCTTTTTAAATTCCACACAAGCAATTAAAGGTGATAATTGATCAGTGCCTCATCTATAAAAAGCTTGCCAATGTGAATGGGTGGGAGGTATCTCTGAGCTTCCCAACCCAACGGTCAGTGGTCATTTAAGCAGCTCTGCAGGCATGTTATTTTAGAAGGACTTATGTATACTGATGCCAAAAAAAAAAAAAAAAAAAAAAAAAAAAAAAAAAAAGCTGAAGGAATTTTGAAGAGAGGCCTTACAGCTTAAATGCATAATTCCTTACTCGTGCTGGTTGGCAGTTTCATTATGCAGAGCGCAGCAGCCCGCGTTGCCGACTGTCCTGGCATTCCCGCTCTGCTTGACAGGGCGATTTCTTTCTTCTTCCTGCTGCTGCTAACATCTGCAGTGGGGGTAATTAAACTAACAGCGCTGATCAAGGCTGAGAACTCCTCTTAGTAGGTATTTCCAAGCCACCTTGTTGCTGCAGCTCCACAAGCAGAGATGCTGGAGGCTGTTACCATGTACCTTCTTCATTTTGCCCTGTAGTGCTAGAGGGGATTCCCTCCATTATTGCCAGGAAAATATTCTTAAAATTCATGTTTTTTGAGGGGAGGGGGAATGGGCAATCCAGCTTTACTGGATTGCAGATTTCTTTCCAACCCCAAGTGCCTGTTTCCTGTCTCCGCGGGATGCAACTAGGGATGCAACTTCCCTTCCCTGCCATCCCATCTCCTTCCCCTCCTGTTAACCCCAACTCCCACAGCTCTCCTGGATGCACCATTGGCTCCTGCTTTTCTGAAGAGAGCAGAGTTTTCCAGTCTGCTCGTATAATCTTTGGAAAAACCTGGTACTCGGCTCCCTGCGCTCTCTCTGCCGTCTCCCAGACTGGTTTGAGTCCGAATCACGGCACCGGGTGCTGTAAAAGCAGACAGTAAGAGACACCACTGCCATGCCTGCTCACCGACCAGGGAAAACACAGGAGAGGGAAAATCATGGGGAGGTGGAATGGTTTTCCCAAATGGTCTTTGAGTGCAAGATAAACATTTTGCACTGGTTATTAGGAGACAGCTTAACACCTGATTTACCAGTTATAAAGTACCCCTCAGTGAAGGTAACCTGGCTTTTCCTCCCAAACTCGGACACTTTGTTTAGGCACATAATCTGCTTTATGTATCTTGAAAAAGACGGATTTCTGGGAGCACTGGGCACATCCCATTCCCATTGACCATAAGCAGAAACCTGGACCGCACCAGGGGAAATCAGGCAGCACATTTGTTCTCTTCTATCCAGTTTTCTTACAGAAAGAGCCAGAGTTTCCTAAAAAATACTATAAACCTTAAAGAAACTCTGCAGTCACAGACCGACAACAAGCCTCTCCTGAGCTTCAGCAGATGCTTTGCAAGAGAAACGGAAGGCGAGTCTGACCGAGCCTTTGCGTCTCTGGACTTTCGACTCCTCTATCTGTTAGATTTAACAGTTGGCTAACACATTTGATAATCGAGCGTGTTAATATTTTGCAAGAGTGACTGACAAGCAGATTGTTGTCAAATCAAGGATCCATCAGGCTGAGGATATTGAAGTTGACAGAGTCCAATAATTTAAAGCTTTCTCCTTCAGCTTCTCATAATTTACGTTCCAGCCACTGAAGGGAAACCTGCAGCCAAAGAAAATTGATGGACTCATCATCCAGACATGACATCCCTGAAACTTCAAATTGCTCTTTTATACACATGTTGCGAGGAGGAATGATCAATGGGAACTTGTAAACTCCTCGTTTACAGGAACCCTGTGGAAGCTGCACCTAATTAGTACAGGAGTCTTCTCCCGTAGTTCACTGAGACTCGCTGGTGTACCCTGAAAAGTTTCTGTTTAACATTTTCTCTAAGCCAGGGGTCTAACGACACTGCACCTACTGAATCTGAGCTATTATTTTATATTGCTACAAGGTCTCAGTTCCAAGTGGGCAATGTTTTGGTAGAAACCACCCATCTCGTTGGCTGCGTGTTCTCATCAAATGGAACAACCCAGATGCAGAACAACAGAGTTCAGGCTCGGGCTTACGTTTCTTACTAAAGTCATGTCTTGATAAATTGTTTGGAAGTTCTCTATTGCACATCATGACCCTTAAATGGTGTCCATCAATCAAATATATGTGGAAGTCTATTCTTTTCAAATGCCATAATGCATACCTGTAATTATGGAAACACAATGTTTAAAAAAAAATTCCTCTTTTTCCCAGTGTTGATACAGGGAAAGAACTGAAGTTGGTGTAAATGCAGCCAGGCTTTACCCAAAGGCCCCGCCAGCTTCACAGAGAGGGTTTCCTGCAACATCGCTGTGAGGAAGGGTGGGGGAACTCGCTGCCCTTCCAGAAACACGCCCAGAACCTAAAGAAAAATACCACTGCAAATATTTTCCTAGAAAGGAAGTCCAGAGAGAGGTAGAAAAATCACTCGTTTGCTTCAACAGTGAAACGAAGAGAAGGGAATAAAGGCTTTGTTTTGCTTGCCAGCCCTCAGCTTGGCAGAGTGCTTTAGTACACACGCAATGGCGCACGGGTGTAAATATACCTGGTAACTTCAACAGGACTACAAGCGTGTTTGGATAACCTCAGGATGAAATGCCTCGCTGAACTGAGCTTTCATATGTATTTTGGTTTGTCCTGCTGCTTGGGGCTTGTATCAAGGTGTCCATATTCCTGCTTGTCGCGTACAACTGAACAAACATGTTGAAATGAGATGGTTGACAAGTTTGCCCTATTTTAACTGTGCTAGTCACTCATTGGCTCTCTTGCAATGTTGTTATTTATTTCTTGGAACTTCTCAACCCTAGTGAAGGTGATGTAGGATAGAGCAACCTAACCCATCTCATGGAAGAGGAGAAGGATTCTTACTGTCCACACACATAAGCAGAAATAATAAAGCAGAAACCCTTTTCTCTGAAAAATAGAATCACTCTCATTCTGACAATACAACCCTGTACCTATACCAACAGGCTACATTATGAAAATAAAAGGAGGAGTTTGGAAATCATGTGAATGCACTTGGA
Source organism: Tetrax tetrax (assembly GCA_009806455.1). Classification (NCBI taxonomy): domain Eukaryota; kingdom Metazoa; phylum Chordata; class Aves; order Otidiformes; family Otididae; genus Tetrax; species Tetrax tetrax. The sequence continues at coordinate 96,549 of WHYT01015788.1, forward strand.
AACAGTAAATACTTAACTCTTATTTCACTGAGCAATATCCATTTTACAGTGCTGGTCTCCACCAACAGTCAAACTGAATCCAGCTGACCTCAAACTTATAATGCTGCCCATTTAAAACATATTTTTCACAAACACTACACCTCACATTTTTGCAGTACTTCAAAAGGAATAAATGTGTTTTTTCTTTTTAATTTTTAGAGAGTAACTGAGGTGAACCCGCTTCAAAAACACGGTAAGCTTCAAATCAAACACCGCAGTTCTAAGAAATCCATTAACTGTTCACATCTAAAACTCATCCTTCAATGCTTCACCCTATAATGCACATTGTTGTCAATTTTTGTCTTATTTACCCCCTGCTAATAGCTGGGCTCCATTCCAGGAAACTTAAGACAATTGTGAAGAGATGCAGATCTAACATTTTTCAAGTTGACAGCCAATAGTTCTGAGCGTTTAATTCCCGAGACGGAAGAATCTCCAAATCCTGCTTTTGTAATTCACCCAGGAAAATGCATCAGAGCCAAACCACGTCTGTGCAGCCCGAGTAAAAATGTTATTGTTTGATCCAAATTGTATCTTTCTTGGCAGATTTGCAGGGATTGATCCTGGCTGACACCGGTATTTTAATACGAAGCTAAGTACTCGAGAGTTCTTGATAAATTAGCATCGGTATCGTAACCGTAGGCATTCTGTCCTCAGCAGTATATCTTAGGTAAAGGTTCATTTAATTTATCCCTTGTTAAAGTTTAAACAGCTAGGCCAAATTCCACCAGACTTGGCATGTGTGACATGACTAATGACTCCGCTAAACTTTGAGTCGAAAGCTTCAATTTCGAAATGCATCATCTTTATGTATTTGCCCCTGAGCAGCAGCACAGAGCGAAAAATAAATAAATAAAATTATCCCATTTGCTCAGGTTTGAGATTCAAGCAGCTAAACACAACTCTAGCAGTTGTACAATATTTATGCAGGGATTTGATAAGCGGTTTGTGCTCAAAGCAGAAAGCGCGAAGGGTCAAGGATAGAGCCAGCACAGAGGATCTTCCTCCCCCCTTTAAGAAGATAACACCGCCGCAATAGCCCCAAAGCGTTGGCTTGGATATTCTGAGCGTGGCACAAAGCGCGTGCCTCAGGGCCGAGCTTCAGCCAGCATGGGTCAGGCTGGGTTCACCTGAACCTTACGTCGTCCTTCCGCTCATCTTGTTTTCCTCCTTGTCTCTCTAGTCCTCCTGTTGATCTTAAGTCACCTATTCTGGTTCCATACCATTTAAATGGAATTATTCATTTTTCTTTCCAAGCTTGATCAGACATATGAGTGCCTAACCATCTCTGCCTGTTGTTCCTTTAGCTTGTATGTGTGTCGTACTGACTTTAGATTCACTTGCAAATCTCCCTGTGTGTAAGCCTCCAATTTTTTTTTTTCCGGCATGATACTGCTAAAATGTGGCTTTCTCCATTCCTCCATACAGCAAACCATTAGCATTGGACCCGTAAGGACCTCCAGAAGGCACCCAGGCCAGTCTTCTGCTCATAGCAGGTCCAGTCAGAGCAGGTTGCTGAGGAACTGGTCCAATCAAGCTCTGAATTTTTCCACCTCACCCGGTCCGATGTTGGGAGGCCAACAGTTTCAAAATCACAATTTTCATGTTCATCCCAATGACCCTACACACATCGGAAGAGTAACTGGATTCTTCTTTAAATCATTCTGTAAAATGTTCCTTTCTTGGGACAGCAACAGAAAAAAATGACACAGGTCAGATTTACGATGTGCAGGCAATTAGTATTATCCTTGGGATTTTCTTGTACAATGCTAATTGCATCCCTGCATTTCATCCCCCATTGAAGCTTGCTGTCGTGTAGCACTAGCGCAGATCCATCCCAGGCCATAGCTAGAGCATCCACGCATGGGAATACTGAAAAACCACTAATCAGACAATTTTGCAAGTGAATCATTAACTGCTGATATCGGTTTTACTCTAAATTCTGTGTTTCTAGGACACTTCGTATCAGCAGTTGGAGACTCTGATTGGCGTTTTCCTTATTTCAATATCATGAGCTGTATTAATTTTGCACGCTTTACACCTTGTACAATTTAGTATCTAGAGAGATTGGACGGGTTTTTTTCTGTGTTTGTGTAGGTCCATGCTTGCCTGAAACATCTGTGCAGTGCTGTTACCATGCTTGCAAACACAGAGGTTTAGTGTCTCCTGGAGGAGCAGCAAACTCTAGCTTCCATTCCTATTGCATGGTAAAAATAAAATATTTTTTAAATTTACCTAAATTAGGGAAAGATTTAAAATGAAACATTCAGGAGCCTATAAAATGTTTTGCTTTGTCTTATAATGAAATCAAATCTTTGGTTTGGAGGAAAAGAAAATCAGGCTCAATCCTTTCTAGAGCAGAATATGGCCCATCAGGTTGATCTATGAGAAACTTGCCCTTCTTCCTGGCCTTTGCAGGAGATCCTGTCTTCAACAGCTACTGATTCTTGCTGGCTGCACAGCTTGGTGTATAAAAATTAATATATTGTTGAAAATCTGCCAGTTGGATGCCTAGCCCACCCCTGGGATTCCTTCCTTTGATGAAAAATAAATATTTACAGTTAAATAAAACCTAAAATGATTTTTTGAATAATTCTTTTCAACAGCAGTGCTACTGTACAGTATGAAAGGACTGCAAAAACTAACTGGTTCGGTTTTTTAACTTCCAAGTTTGATGGATGTACCTTAAGTCCAAGATAAAGTATATTTAAGCCAAAAGGTTTGAAAGGTGATCTCTGATCTTACTGCAGTTCTCCATCATCAGTTGCTAAAAATACTTGGCAAGGTATTCAGTATCTGTTGGTCTGTTCCTTTCCAGACAACTGCGTTTGTGGGGCTGAGCCAGTTCCTAGGAAAATCATCAGGGAATCTGGCGCTGCCTCACTGCACATTTTATGTAGGAAGTAGGAGAGAAAGGGCTGCAAGTTTCAAGCGGTGGAAATCAGCATCGTTCTGTTAAAGTCAGCATTTGAAGTCTGTTCCCGGGTATTTGGGGTTTATCAAATAAACTCTTCATTTCCTTGAGAAATGCCAGGACTTCGGAACCAAATGAAAATAAATGTGGTTTCTGCTGAAAGCCAGCTTTTGTCAAAGTCACCCCTAAAACTCAGTATTGCAAGGTGCAAAGGTATTTAAGTCCCATCAGCTATGCCTTGGCTTATTCAATTGATATTAATATCTTGATTTCACCAAATACACTGCTGAAAGAGTGGTTAAATCTGCCCTTCAGCTCTAGGCATATTGGCATAAAAAAATTAAGAAGATTAACTTCTCATTTCTGATCTTAAACATCCTTAATAAACCTAGCAACGTTGAATAGCTTTCTGTGGTCCTCAGTAAATGGCTAGCCAAAAGAGTCGATATAACGGGTTCCACGCTCGCTGCCCTGAGTGGATGAGACTGATACCTCATGGCATCGTTGATGAACAGTATGAAAGACTTTCCGCCACCGCAGTGAGATGGCTCAAGGTGCCAGATAAGAATTGTGACATCTACTATTTTCACCTGAAGCAGATGTATCAGATTTTCTTTTTTTTTAATGGCTTTTGCTGACCACAGCACGTTCACAGTGGTTGTGCACCCACTCCCATTAAACAACCTTTGATCCTATCGGGTCTTTACAAAAACTAAGATTTTCTCTCTAGGAACATGAATGCTAAACTTGGAAATATTTCTTGCTATTATAGACAGAGCTCCCTCACCTTATCTCACCGTACTGTATTCTCTTAGCAGAATCATCATTAAATGAAGCTCAGAGATAAATCACGAAGAAAAGGTCAGATTTCACATCCTGGAGATTTGAAGGACTTCTGTATTTCTTGCTGCTGGATTAAATGCTCAAGATTTTATACAGGTGGTTTCTGAACAGCATTTATGGATCTCTGAAGGGTCCTCAGAGTCACAGCTTGTTGGGTGTATAGATTGTTTGTGAAATAATTGCCCGTTTGAAGAATTTATAGAGCTCCTGCCCAAGAAGAGGATCAGGTTGTGGGTGATGATGGTTAGATATGGCCATAGGGAACTGTCAGCAGAACTGGACCCAACAGCAAAGCTGACCAAAGGGATGCTGCTTTGCATCTCACTCTTCTCCCAGAACTGGAGGGTCTATCATCCCCGAAATGGTATCCATCACCCCAAAGGCAGCACCGAGAAATAGTTCTTATACCCAAAGGTTTGGAATATCCCCTTAATTACGTTTACTAAACACTTGCTGTAGATCTAGTGTGAAAAATAACATGATGACAACACATTATCTAGGATGAGAACAGCACAGCAACCTGGGATGAACTCTGTTGTCCTAGCTCAGAAACGTTGCATACCCATGGCTTGGCCCCACGGCAGGCAGGCAGCGGGGGTGGGCACGGCTTTGGCACTTGTTGTCCTGTCAGCCACACCGTGGCATCACTCTTGGTCTGCACTACGTACAAAGCAATCAAGACACACCAGTGACAAGACCCTGGCAGCAGAATAAAAATACTACATGGTTTCAAATGTTATTTTTCAGTTAAAGGAATGAAAGGAGATTACTGACCACCAACTCGTTATCTCAACTCGTCACACGCAGCGGTGTCTCTCCAGGACACAGCCCTGCTGGTGACAAACAGCTTCGCTATTAATGCCAGCTGAGAATCCGGCCCACGGCACTCACGGTTTGGATTTCTTTACATCCATCCCTACACGCTGGCCGTTTAACCCCTTCGAGGCTTGCGGGAGTTTTATCCCCCTCAGGTTCGAGCACTGAACATGTGTAAACTAATTTAAAATTAATATTCAGATTCATATATGTTGCTGGCACATGTATACATATAAGAACGAGCAGACAACATATAAATAAATATGTGTGTGTACTGAAGACAAAAGATGCTTGCAAAATACACATAGAGTTCACTGCTCTCTTGCACAAAAAAAAAGAAATTTCCTGAAACAACACATCTGAAATACCCTTACAGATGTTTCTCTGCATTACCAAAAAAAACCCGTCCCCTGAGCTAAAATGAAAATTGATTTTGAAAAAAAAAAAAGCTGAAGGATATGAGTGGATCATCATAATTGGATCAACATGCTCCAAAAGCTTCAGGCTACTTTGACTTCATTTCTTAGCTGACAGCTTTCTTTTGGAATTCTTCAAACCAAACACAAAAGGTTTGATTGCAATATGTGAAACATTTGACCATCATATCCTTGACAGTCAGCCCGCTGCAGGGGAGATTTGATAACTGTTGTCAAATTCATAACAGCCAGGCTAATCCAGAGAACCAACAGAAAAACACAGGAGCTGCTTCAACAAAACCAGAGCCCATATTAATGGGAAATGACACCATTTACAGGGAAAATACAGAAAAAGGCTGCAGTGGGTCTTTTCCAAACAGTGCTGCAAGCACACGAACGAATATTATTGGCTCTTAATTGGTAAATACAAATTAGAGATGTTAGAAATCTGCTCGGTTTTCCATTCAACAGTCACGTGAGAAATTAAAGCAACGACAACAGCAAGTCACTCAAACTGAGCGTGCACTAATTTACCAAAGGTATTGTCTGGGTAGATTAGAGAGAATTTTTTTTTCTCCAAAATGAAAAAAAAAAAAAACCAAAAACCCATCACTGTTACAGGGTATATGTCGGGGCTATTGGCAAATTTCCACATGTTAATACAGCTTCCAGCACCAAATGGATGAAAAAAATAAAAAAAATGGGAGAACCACGTAAAAAAGCAATAGGAGAAAATCTAATGGTATCTTCTCTGGTTATTTCTATGACAGGCAACAGTGAATGCTGCAGCACTCATTGGCAGAAAAAAATTGAAGGCTATCATGGATAAACTAATTACTGGATGTCAATATTGTATTAAAGAGCTAGTAAGAGGAGTTTTAATAAGTACATGCTTTCTGAAGTTGAAGCTTCAAGATCTTTATCAAAATTTTAAGGAGGATTTAATTCTTAGTCCTGGAAACAGCATTTTAGGAGAAAATGTACTTGACTCTCACTGTAGTTATGCTGGGTTAGAAAGAACTGCAACTTAGGAGCTTGTTTTTCAGCAAGTGAAAATTAGTTTTAAAAACAAAAACCTTTTTGCTGGCAGCTCTCAATCTCACAGTCTCAATCAGAGCCAGCTACAGGGAAAGTGATAACGATTAAACACATCTCTCTCTCCATGGAGGTTTCCAACGCTTGGCTTCACCAACACCAAGTGTCTCCAAGACATGCAATCAACCTCTCTCTTCAGTGTGATGACCTTGCTCTTGCACCTTGCCTCCTTTCCGCTTTGGCATACCCTCAACAAACATACTTAGTCCAGAGTTTTCCCTTACACAATTATTGCACAGCAGTGGGCTGGGGTTTTTTCTTTCTTTTTTTCCCCTCCCCATTCTTTTATCTGTTTCTCTCTCTAAAAACTCAGGAAGCCAAGGGGATAAAGTTTAACAACTGTTCGCCGTTCGGTGTCCTGCAAAATTAGAGAAACATCTGGAAGCCGTTTTTGCTTCAGGATGATTTTTAACTCACTAAACGGTCTCGTCTGTGGTGCTGGGTCGGCTCATGGAAGATCGAGAGCCAGCAGTAGTTGCCCCCTCCTTCCTGAAATACACCACTAATCAGATTCCAAGGGTTTTTCTAGCTCCTTAAATCCTCTGGATTTTTTTCTTCCATTTAGGATGAGCATTCATTAAACAGCCATAAAACTAAATTAAGAGAAAGCAATAACATCTGATTAGAGCCAAGAAAAAAAAAATCAATAGCTCAGCATGAATAGCTAAGTAATAGAAAAGTATTCCAGACACTTCCAAAAGAAGAGTTTTAGCATAAAAATCTCAGCTCATGGGAAAAGAGACGTTATCTGAGCCTGCATTTGGTTTGAACAACTGGGATTAATAAATCTGCGTTCTTTAATTCCTTCTCTAGCTCTAACTGCCAAGCATTTTTCATCTCTAGTACTAAACTATGGTGTGAAAGAGCGGCACAACATCACCCAGTTTGCTTCTCCACACCCCACTTCGGCTGCGCGTCACCAGCACGGAAAGGATGAGTTTCTCCTTGGTGTTTTGCAGGTACCCTGTCCCTCAGACCCGTCTGGGTGGGCTCCTCTGCAAGGCATCCAGCATCCGAGTCAGACTCTTGCAGATCGAAGATTAAGACATAAATACAACTAAATTTTGACATTCCTTGGGAATTTCAGCTGAGGAAACCACCCAGGATAAAGGATGTTAAGGAAATAGACCTATAAAAATTTAAAAGCTTGTAGCCAAAAATTCAGGACTGCAGCCTTAAGCATTTGGGGGATATTGTTGATGTGATAATACCGAGAAATAATTTTATTTTGGGCGTAAAAAGAGGTTTGACTGACTTTTTTTTTTTTTTTATACCACTGAGCCACAAGACTGGAAAGCTGGGCATACAGATTCAAGTCTAGGATTTTCATAACCTGTCTTCATCAGGATATATTTTCCCTATTTTCTGATACTCATGTTATTAGTAAGATTGTCTTCCCTTTTTGTCACGTTCCTTTGCTCTTTGCTCAAGTTACCGTGAAATCAAAATAACACTTTCTGGCTTGTCTGCACGTTGGAAATCTCTGTCATAGCCATCACCAGAGACATTTTCAGGTGGGACAAGGTGGGAACTTCTGCCTGGAAGTATAGGGAGAATAGATTTACTCTGTTACAGAGTTTATTCCTACCAGATGGCACTAGAAAGGACGATGTGGTGTTTCTGCTCTGGAAAGGAACTTTCTTGCTAAGCAAATGTGATGGCTGTGTGTAAAGCCCCAATGTGCGGAACACATTGCCACGCCACCTGACAATGGTTAGCGTTTGCGAGCACGTTGTCATACGAGACTTCAGGGAGCAGAGGCAGCACATGGCTGGGGCTGCCCTGTGAAAACATCTATCGATTTCATGATAAACAGAGACCAGCAAAGGGTACCTGCAGGAAACCCGAAACTTCAGCAGAAGGAGAACAAATGAAAAGCAGAGATTGTTTTCCACTGGAAGTCCCAAAGAAAAGCACCGCATCTCAGTGAGCTTGGCTTGCAGGTGATGATGAAACTGCCTGAAGCACAAAATGGTACATTGTTGTAGATTCAGTCTACTGCATGCTTGGGCTGGTAGATGAGGAAGCTTATTTGCATTTCAAAGTTGGCCTATATTTTGCTTATAGAGAATAAATAAGGCAACATACATTGGTATTCATTGCTCAGAGGTAATAGAAGGTCAGATCAAGATAGGCCATTCTGTGATGACTTTAACTACGTTGGGTGGTTTTCCCCTAGTTTGTCAGAAGATGTCCTGGTGTCAGAAGATGGCAAGGTGTGAGGTTACCCACACCTGGAGCAGCAGGAGCCGTGTACAGTGGCAGCAGGGATGGCTGCTGGGTACCAACACCTCCATCTAACAAATCTGAAGATTTGAAGATTCCCAATACCCCCAAGCTCAACTTAGGGCTGTTCTCTTGACAATGGCATAGACGGACAATTATTTATCCAGAACAATTTATCACTTGCATTCTGATGAAAATTAATGAATTTCTTGGTAAACTCCGCTTTGAAATTAATTATGCTAAATCCCAGATATTAAATATAGACCTTGAGAACCCATGATTAAAAAGCTGTGAGGTATTTTTATTTTTGTGACCTAACAAAGATACATAGTTATCTATATTTCTCCTAGCCTCAGTTAGTTTTCCTCCTACTCAAAACGTAAAATTGATTTCTTGCATTGGGAAATAAACCACAAAAAATTATGCTTATCTTAGTTTGGTTATACAGCCATGATAAAAATTAATTGGTCATCAAAAATTTGTATTCAACACACGTAACACTCAGTATGAAAAACAAATCTGCTAAAGTATCTACCAAAAAAGTACATTTGAAAATCTTATTCTAGAAAGATAATTCACAGCACCAAGTTTACTAAGGCATTATTAAGGTTCTCGATGGAGATGGATATGAGGTCAGGTATCTTGGGAGCCTGAGTAAACACTGAGTGGAAATTTAACAAAAAGACTTCAGGTATGAACTCAGCACACTGGGGTGGTTGTTTTTTTTTTGCGCAGTCTCAGACAGGGCTTTGGGTCATTATGACATTTCAGATCCAGGTTCTGACACACGTGGTGCAGACTCCTCCTCCCTGCTGTTCTCCAACCCTCAGAAGCAATTTGGTCTCTGCAGATCCCTCACTCAGTGTACATATAACGTCAAGAAAGCCAGGCAATCCACCACGATAAAAGGAGAGAAATAAATACAAATAAAATAATTCCACTGGAATATTAATATACTCGCTTTGGGTTTTTTTTTTTTCCAAACTAAACCAATATTTAAACATTATATAAAGTGTCCACATTTTAGGATTTTTAGGAACTAAAAGACAACATCATTTAAGGGGGAAAAAGGAAAAAGGCAAATATCCAGAGATTGGTCCAAGTGTACACCAGTCATGCAGCCTTTAGGGGAATTATCGCAATAAATGTCAACGATAGCTCACTCCAATTATATTTAAGACAGTATGTTAAAACTGCATTCAGTATACGTAGTGGGAATATCCTACGAGCTTAAATAACGCACAGAGCTTTGAAGCCAAGGAAATTTTAAATCTCCAGAAAAAGCCATGGTGGCTCAGAGATGGTCTCAGCAGCCACTATGGGGGTCTGGCTTTTTACCCGTAAATGCTGGAATTTTTCTTTAAAGTCAGAGGAAGTCAGAAACAACAGACTTCAGGGGAAGAAAAAAACCTGTAACTCATGGACTGCCTCTGTATTTTTTCTGTCTTAAACTGATAAATTCGTTATTCTTCCTTATGCCTATGGCTCTCGCTCATCCGTACAGTGCCCACCTCTACCCCGCTGTCACCAGGAGCATTCCAACAGGGAGACATCAGGGTTTCATTTTGGTGTAGGAGGGACCTTATTCATAAAGGAAGTACACGAGGGTGTTAAAGCAGCGCAGCAGAAGCTGAGACACCTGCATCTGTCAGCTAGGAAGGCTGGAGGAGCTGGAAGCTTTTATCCAAGTGGGAATAGTTGAAAGAGTTGATGCATCTGAGTAGGTTTGCCTATAGGAGCAACCATGAATAAATTGGCTGAATTCAAATGCCTGCTAATCTGTGCAAGCCTAACGAGGCGGTGGTGGTGGATAGGCACCCCTTGCCACTAACACAAGACCCTCTGGCTGAATTTCTGACCTCTGCAACAAATTCAGTGCTGGACTTAAAATCATAGAATCACAGAATGGTTTGGATTGGAAGGGACCTTTAAAAGCCCACCCAGTCCAACCCCCTTGCAAGGAGCAGGGACATCTCCAACCAGATCAGGTTGCTCAGAGCCCCATCCAACCTGGCCTTGAGTGTTTCCAGCAATGGGGCATCCACCGCCTCTCTGAGCAACCTGGGGTAGTGTTTTTAAAATGCTTTTATCTGAAGTAATAATATCAGCTGGTGCCCTTCAACAGCAGCTTTCCGTTGCTCAACAACTTGAGTTATATTTATTAACCTTCCATGATTACTAATTTTGCATGCTTGTGGCAACATAGCTGGTATTACAATTTCTCTTTTAGGGTATTGGGGAAAGATCAGCCAGAGCCTGGTCTCTTTGCTAAATTTGTCCATTTAAAAAGTAATATAAGAGAACGTTATGTATTAAGTATTACCTAACACAAAGAAAGCAAGTTAGCCTTTTTGATTTGAACCTTTCACACGTGTATGCAGTGATAAGTATCTATTTTTGTCGTTTAAACCCTGCCACCCCTGTTGCTGCTCCATGAACCACACAACAACGCGTTGCTGCGGGATGCAAGGATCCAGCATGAGGGACAGCAGACACTTGGTTTGTGAGCACTGTAAAAAACATATGCACATGTATGTATACACACACTCAAAAGAAAAGTATGCAAAAAAGAGGAAAGAAAAAGAAGAAAAATTATAGATTAGAAGAAAGCCACCAATGCTAGGACCCATCAGAACTCTGCCTTGGGCCATCTTGCAATCCTTCCTGCTGCTCCTCCTGCCAGTGGCTGGGAAATTTTTTTTTGACTGAGGGATATTACTTAAATGTTGAGAAGAGATATAGTGAGAATGCAATTCAGAAATCTATAAACAGGGAGCATACAGAGTTTCTTATCATACATTTCTATTTTCCCCACCACCTTCCTCTTTATTCGGGAGATATTATAGGATGAGAAGATGCAGGCTGATTGCAAAGGTACAGACACGTACATAAATATATATACACGCACACACAATATTATATATAGCTTTACAAATCTGATCTGTTGGCACTTATTTTACCAAGAATTTCCAAATCCATTTTAACCCAAATTAAGAATTCCCCAATCCAGATTCGCACTGGAAAGCAAGAGCAAAAGTAACCTAAAGATGTAATTTGAAAGGTAATTTGCCAAAGTAAAGGGCCCGTTGCACTCAGAGAAAAGCAAAGGGCTTCACTGTAAGTGGGAAAGGATTAGGCCCACAGAAAAGTATTGCTATAGCAACAAAATAATTCATGAGAATATGTGTAACAAAGCCAGAGCCACAGAAACGTGATGGGAAGAGGCTCGTTCGCTTTAATAACGTCATGCTTCCCTTTGTAATAACTGACATTGCAAGGAATGAGCGCATTTTCATTTCAGAGTTTGCTTTTTCAGCCCCCCTTATCAACACTATTTGGCAGCTCTCAATCGCTGGAAAAAATACTGTGCCTATCTGGGTCGGAGAGAAGAGGCAGTGCCATTAACAGATGCAATCCCTTGCTCAAGGCATCCCCCCTCTGATGGACAACCAGGGACCCACGAAGTTTGCGTGGACGTTCACAAACTGCCCGTTAAGACCCCGCGCAGAAACATGAGCGATAGCGCGGGGCGTGCAGCCATTCATCACGGCCATCAGACGCCCTCCCATCCTGGTCAGCAGTCGCTTTTAATGTATGTTTTGCTAATTGGAAATTACAGCCACAGTCTGAAGTCCCAGCTGAGCAGCTCTTCCAGCTCTACAACGGTGCTGGAAAAGCTTTCTGCATCTTCCTTTGGAAGACTGGTTTAAAAGTTAGAAAAATTTAGTATCATCACCATTTATCCTTTAAGGCTGTAAAAATCTGCCAGTGAAAGCCCCCCAAAAGGCTTAATGCATTACCAAAGCGCTAATTTTATTCCTCGTTATTCCTCCAAACCTACATTTGAAACTGAAGCTCCTGCTCTACCGAGAGCTGCAGTTTAATGTATTTCTGTGTGTAGATCCTTGACAGAGACCATTTTTCTTGCCTCTCAGGTGGCTCGTATAGCGAGATTTATGTCCATTATGCATAAATTCCTTGCAATATTGCTCCAGCATAATCAGCAGAAAATCTGAGACAGCACCCACAGCAGCCACAAAACACCACCAGAGATGCTTGGACTCGGGCCACCTTCCCAAAGTCACAGGGGCTTTCTTCCCACTGAATTCAGAGCCTTTATTTTGGCCCCCACAGGTCAGAGGGACCGTGATGGTCCCCTCGCCCTGCTGAGCCCCAGCGTTGGCCTGGCCTGGATGAAAACATCACTGCTGAGCAGGACAGCCCAGTTTAGTATCTAAGCTGGATTTTGTATCTAAGACTTTTGTTAGATCTGGCCCTGAAATTCTGCAACTAAAAATAAAATTTAAAAAAAAAAAAATTACTTACCGTCCCTAACGCAATGTTAGCATAATTATCTCTGGTTTATGTTTATTATCTCTTAGTTACGCTTCCCCATATCCGACCGTGAGAATGCCTGGCTCCTTCCAGCTCAGTGTTAGAGGGCAGGCCAGGCTTTTCTCATCGTGCCAGCAGAGACGTCCCTCTCTCGGCATTGCCAGGGTTCATTTCCAGGCACATTTGCCTACCCATAACGCGCCGTCGCCAGCCCAACGGGCTTTCCTGCTGCACGCACCGCCTGCCCCCCGTTGAATGCCATTGGCTGTTCTCATCTCCTTCAAATATGTTCTTTTGCTGTTGTATATAAAGACATATAAAATTAATTCTAACACTTCTCTTTCAATAGTCAGGGCGCAGCCAGGAGCCATGGGGGAGCCCCAGGTTAAGACCACGCAGCCAGGGCCAAGTCCCACCACCCCAGAGAGAGGACCTCAGCTAAAACATCCGCAGGCAGAAGAATCAAAATGAAATAAAGGAAAATTGAAGAGCTAAACTCACCCTCAGCTCTCCTCCTTCAGACTGGCAGAAGAGAGACAAGTGGCCAGGTAAAACATGTCCTGCATCCGTGCTTCTCTTCCCTGGCGTGGATCTGCTGTAGATGGCACAAGTGGCACAAGGACAACTCCCCCAGCACCTGCATCGTGTCCCCTGCCACACCACCCTCATGTATCTGCTCTCCCAGAAGCAATTGCCCAAACACAGCACTTGGGGGCAAAGTCAGAGCATCTTGCAATTGCTTTTATGGCAGGAATGAGTACTCAGCAAAAACACCAACTAAGCATTGACTTGTGGTAGTCTGATTTACACCGCAGGCAACGAAAAAATAATTGTACCCAAATTGTTCTTGGCTTTTCCAAAAATTTGTTAGATTATTTATCAGCAATGTTGCCACTAGATCTTCATGGAGATCCTTAGTTTTGCTGACTGAACAACCATAATTCAAAAAAAACCAAAAACCAAAAACAAATTACGTTCAGGCAATGGGAAATAATCTCAATGTAAATAACTGCTGTGGTGAACAGGATTCTTCACTGCTCCCCAGGGAGTGGCTAGTAAAAGCCCATGAAGCAATTGCCAAGAGGGAGGCGATGAACGCCCCTAACTTTGGCCACCTGAAAATCAGGCACCTACCACCCAGAAGATCACATACCATGGCTAATGAACACACTCCTCCAGAAGACAACTCATGCCATCTCTCAGCTGCCTGTTGAGGAAGCCTTACTCTAAATTTTACGTGGCTAAAGCTGGTGAAACAAATCTCCATATTCCCCAATTAAAGCGAGGTCTTTGAAAGCCGTACTTGACTCCTCACAGAAAACCATCCGCGTCATTCAAATTCATGGGCCGCCTTCCAATTTCTGCAGTTCTCTCTTGTGCCTCTAGGAAGACTGTCCTTTACAATTTGATTAAATTTATTGATTTATATTTATTTATTAGACCTCTTTGCTTCCCAGAATTTCAGTTCAATATCAGGTCAATGGTGCCACAGAACGATCATCATGGTTGCCTGGCCACTAAATAGGGGAAAATAACCACTGCTCTTGTTACTGCAAAAACTGAAAACACAAACTCTCCAGAAAGTCCACAGAGGTGTCAAATTAAACTGCAAACTCAAAATTCACCTCGATTAATTATGTTTCAATACTGCATCATAGCAATTAGAGCTTCTGGTTTTCCATTTCAACAAAACATTGACATAAAAGCCTGGTATTCCACCCAATTTTCTTCTTCACTCTCTGCTCTGGGGCACCACATCCTTGTCCCCATCCTGTCCCTACGCTAAGGCTGCATCAAGGATCCGCAAAGCATCCAGCAGCCCCCTCTGGAAGGGCATCTTTCCCTGGCAGACAGCAGCCTCCACCTCCAAAACACCACAGAGGAGGGCGATGGGCACAGCTGCCCCGCCTGGGACACGCCACAGAGCAAAGATGAGGCCGCTCGGATCTTCATCCATACAGCAAAACCACGCTGGCCTATAGTTCAGCCTCCTCACAGCCCAGATAGGAGGCAGGACTTTAATTTCTGCCAGAAAATGTTATTAACATAAAACTTTTAACCTGTATTTTCCACGGGCATGCACTCAGTATTACGTTACAGCCTCCACAAGCTTAAATATCTTTTTTCTCTGATGCAGGCTTACTGTCAAAAGGAGGCTTGCAGCACATGCAGAGCCTCCTCTGCCAGGGGACGGTGGGCTCCATCCTCATTACAAGCCCCTAGAGGGAGACATGACCCAGATTTTAGGAGAAGGCAGGAATGGGAGCAGCCAGCAGCTCCCAACATCCCAGTGTGACCCACTGGGTGAGCCATGGCAGAGCAATGCTCCCAGTCACCGCTCTGCCATGAGCCCTTCTCACCACGCAATGGATGTGTGGTGCTTGATGACCACCTGGAGAAGTGATGGGCAGTGCTGGCCTGATCTACCAGCAGCCATGAAAGACGCAGGACGAGCCCACGGCATAGAGCATCCCATGAAGTACTGGAGGAAGCAAACAGGCAGGCACGTGTGGGAACGGGAGAGGATGGATGGTGGGAAGAGCAGTTCCCAGCCAACCTGGGGATGTGGCAGCTCCAACTTCCCCATCCAGAGAAATCATGGCTATAGTAGCCTACAGTGTGCCTCTTTTTTAGCTAAATGCCTGATGGTCTCCTTTATCTTCTTGCTCACCATGATAATTATATCAAAATTTGAATTTAAAAAAAAATGGTTTAAAAGTGCCACAAATAGAATAGGACTGGATTATCAGTGTATTTGCATGGACAATAAAATATCACCAATTCATGAAGATAAACTACATGGAAGATTAGTCTGAACTGCCAATTTCTTAAAATGTTTCTCATTTCTTGGTTATGGCTATTTTTGCAAATTTCCCTTTCAGAAATCACATTTCTTTCAAATCAGATCGTTGCCCTAGGGTTGTTGACCTTTATTTCGCCCATCTGGAAAACAAATGAGGCAGGAAGGATAACAATATGAGATACTAATCAGAAGTGCTGTTTGTTTTTTTGGAAGCTTGATTTCCAACTTATGTATTTCCCCCTAAAGGCACTGCCAGCAATACACTGGATAACTGCTCCGCAAGGAAAACCAGCAGCTTGGCCAAAAGTCTTTTTCTGGCATCTTATCAGGGGTGAAAAGAAATAAAAAAAATCCCAAACAAATGAAATAGCAAAAATGAAGGCAGATGTGGCTGCAAGGGCAGGTGAGGTATCTTGATGTTGAGTGTTGCCATTCCAGATTTGACTTAAGAAGTTTAATTGGAGGTTAGCTAGAGCGACAAGCAAGGATGAAACAACCTATTATTGTTAATTTTGGTCAAAGAAGCGCAACATATAAAATAATAATCATGAAGAGAGTTACAAAAACAAGGATTCATGGGGAGGGGTTCACTGAGATGACTGAACCAGTGGGAAAAGGAAGAGCAGCCAAACACCGAAGGCCAACCAGCTTTGGTTTGGTTTTCTCACCAAGCAATGCCAACTCCCAAGATGCGGGTGCAGATGAACGGTGCATTTTCTTACACCTGAAGAGGAATTCATTAATTTGGGGGATCTGCATCTCATAGCCCTAACTGGTGAATTTATGAGTTCAGTCACGCTGGAAATAAACCCAACTTGGGGGAGTGATAGAAAGGCTTTAAATATTTTTATTATTAGAAATCTGTGGGTAGCAAAATCAATAGTTTTTAGGCAGCTCTGTTAAAAAGGGAATAATACATTTCAGTGTTCATTAAATGCTATTCTTTTCTCAATAATCTCATTGTTTTTGTCACCACTGCATGTCACCCAGGTACTGAATTAGCCTTAAAACACCATGCAGGTCTTTGGGGAAAAACATTGCTGAAACCCTGCGCAGCAGACCCATGGAGCAGCCATGGCTGAGCAAGCACTACCTGACCATTCTCTTTATCTAAAGAGAATAAAGACTAGAGCAAGGAAAGGACTTTGGGGAGATCCACCCCGATGGAAATCCACACCGAGTTAAACCTGCCCAGCTCTCGGGCTGTGGTACCCAACAGCAGAGACATTACGCATGCAGCTCCTGTGCCAGCACACAACCTTGAATATCAGCATCTTCTTGTGATGATAAATAGTACAAACGGTGGCTAGGACACGGAGCTACCAGGGGATCATTAGCGTCCCCCCGTACATGCCACCGAAGATGAGCAGAAGGGCTACCCATGCGGAGTCTCCTCTGAAGGACAGACTGCTCATATCCCACAATAGTGGCTTCCATTTAAAAATAGCAAATGATAGCCAGAGGAATAATAAAACCTTGAAAATCATACCAAAACCCAGCAATACATCAAAGCCATTTTAATAGCTCTTAACGCAGACACTGACATGGCTACGGCACTTGCAAGGCTGGATGATGGAGCAGGCAGAGGTTTCTGGTTTTACCTTCACTTCCCCCTAAAAGCTTCTGGTGCTCTTTGCATGTAAATGACAGATAATGATTGTGCTGACAAGAGGTTGCACTTAGCTGACTCCACTACAAGGTAAAATTGGACAAAATACCTGGTTAAAGGAATTTTTTGCATTTTTTTTCCCCTTGGAAAAAAAAGACAAGATGCAAGAAGTTGATTGCACAGAGCTTCTCACATCTCTTGGCTGGCTACCGAAACCGTGCCATAACTCAGCGCTCCTGGATCCTCCGAAGGGAAGCATTATTTGATGTAGTAGGGGCAATCCCACGCTTATCAACTCATCTTGCTTGCCTGTAAAGTTAAGCTCCAATTTATGATGTTTTATGAAGCCACAGATTGAGCTAAGGCTATAAAAATTGGAACTTAATATTCAGGAATAAAAATGCATAGACTACCACCGAAGTGACTTTTTTTTTTTTTTTTAAGGACTTGTATCTTCCTTTCATTAAATATAACCAGAGAGTGTGACAATAACGGCATGCTGTCCACTGGAGAACACATAAGACAAACAGCACAGGTTTGGGATTTCTAAAACACGGGCACTTGCTGCCGCGCACGCATTAAGGCAGAATGATGGGTCATATAACAGAACAACGGCTAATAAACCACCGCGCACCGCACAGCCCTGAGCGAGTTATCTTCATTTTTATACATTTTCCCTCCGAGAAGGCAGAGAGAAGTCCCTCAGAGCACATCTGCCTGCCAGATTTTTTTCTCTTCGAGTGACCAAATGCACAGAAAGAAATGGAAAATTTCCATGCAGCTGGTTTGAAAGCAGTCCTTTCATCTACTCACCTGAAGAAAAGGATGAGCTTCCTTTTCATGTGCCCAAAAAATGAAAGAGAGATGGAAAATTTTCTAATCCATTTCTGCACCCTCCAGAACCACCACTGCATCCAACACACTGTCCTACCATGTTCTCCCACTGATCTTTTATTAGAATAATTAGGAGAAGGCACCCATCTACTTAAATTATATCTTCAGGGCTCTGGTGGAGCAAAGTACTTGTTTGGTCATGAAATCACAGAATGGTTTGGGTGGGAAGGGACCTTTAAAGCCCACCCAGCCCAACCCCCCTGCAAGGAGCAGGGACATCTCCAACCAGACCAGTTGCTCAGAGCCCTGGCCAACCTGGCCCTGAATGTTTCCAGAACGTTAGACATCTATCAAGGAAAACCTTTAAGCACTCACCTAACTTCCAAAGGTGTTCGGAGGACTTAACAGCTGCTTAAATTACTGCTGTGGAGAGCTGAGGTTATTTACGTGCCTTATATTCAGTGTACAACTGATGTCATCTTCTAAATCAAGGTTGAAAATCCTGAGGAAATATTAACCAAAATATTAACCATTATACAGGAATTGTTTAAACATCACTTCATTTTTACTTTGAGATTTTGGGATTTAATTAAGAAGTTGGACTGACGTGTTCAAATCCGTCCTGCTGGATCCCCAGGGATGAGTGCTGACTTGCTTAAGCTGGTTTGAACTGTCCAACCTTGATCATTAAAGCAATGCGCTAATGGCAGATGTGGGCACCACGCAGGCTCAAGGAACCAAACGGCTTGAAGCAGGGAAACACCTGAAGTCACTCTTAACGTGATTTAAAGACATAACAGTGTTCAGTCTCTTGAAATGTCTTAAGGACATGCACAGACAGTCTCTTTAGGAGCAGCCAGGGCCAGGAAGAAGTTGCTCCCCCAGCTGCTCATTAAAACCCGCTTGCTGGAGGTTTTGAGCAGAACTGGTGGCAAAGCGGTTCACACGAGCAATTTAATTTTCTTCAGGCAAAAGAAGAAAAAAAACCAACCAACCAACCAAAACAAAAAAAAAAAAAAAAAAAAAGGAAAAACTCAGCTGGGATAGCTGGAACTAGTCATCCAAATAGTTTAAACCAACCTGGCTGAGAGGAATCAGGAGCATGAGCACACACAACTTGATCAGCAGACCGACAGGGATGATAGCATCAACCAGCCCGGGTAGATACTGCCTCCGCTCCCATCCCTCTTTCATGCGAGTCAATTATTTGTCTACTCAAATTAAAAATATTTACTACAACACAGTCCCAGAAACACTTACTATATTATTTTCAAGAGGTTTTCCTCATTAAATTATTATGATAAAAATTGCACAAGACACAGGGAACGTTGCTCAGGAGACAGGATCCTTTGGATCCAGTATCGCTGCCCGTGACTCGCTACGCAACCCCAGCAAAACTGAATGGATTCCTTGAGCAGTCGTTAGCAACCTGCAAACCAAATTACCAGGTAGAACTCTGGGGCACAAACCCTGTCTGAGGCTGCCACTCCATGGATGAAGCCCTGGCTCTGCCGTGTGAGTTCATTTGCACCAGGTTGAAACTCCACCCGCTAACACAGAATCTGTGCATGACACAGGAGGCATTTGGGGCCAGGGGGCCATTACTCAGTAACAAACAGGGTAACTGAGCAGGTATCGCAAGTATCTTTCAGGTAATATTTTTGTTTCCCGAGTTTAAAAATTTGTGGATTTGTGGCAGAGCTGCATAGTCAGCATATACAATCCATTATTTCCTTCATGTTTTTTTCCATGTGCTTCCCTGGATCCCACAGGGCTGGTTAAAAAAAAAAACAAACAACAAACAAAAACCCAAAAAACCAACAACAACAAAAAAATCAAATCCGTGCTGAGGCAGAAAAACAACTCACTGAAACACCATCTAAAACCAAGAGGTTTGAACTCATTGAAACTCTATTATATGCTTGGGTGACTCCTGGAACAATTGAAAGCTGTGCCTGATTACGTAGACAAGTAGAAATATTCAAGGCAGATGTTGTCCTTACTGCCACACATTAAAGTCCCTTCACTGGCCTGGATGCCCTCTGCTCTGATTGTCCCTCTGAGGTGGTCATGCTAGGGTAAGACTGTAATGACGCGTCTTTCAGACAGGTACTCCTACGTTTTGGGAGTTCAATTTGACTAAATGCAAACTTGGTATAAAAGCAAAAGTATCAGTGCTGGAATATCCCTGCAGGAAAAGAAACCGAAGCTCTAGGGCTGCCTCAGCTCCACAGAGCAAGCGTGATATTTAAGAGGAGAAAATGGGCTGCTCTGTAGTCTGACCTACAACCAAAGGGCATCCTATCTCATTTCCGTTGGGTAGAGTTTGCTTTGGGTCTCCAGAACCCTGTCATATGATAGGCACTTCAACTCTATTTCACTATTTTTGGTTTTTAGGTTTTTAAAATTCCTCTTCAGTCTTCTCCCATAGCAAGAGAAGTCTCTGAAGAAGACAACTTCCAGTAACAAATACCCACTGCTGCTCTCTTATTTTGAGCAGATTTTCAGCTTGTGTAAGCTAGCATAGCATTCTTAGATATTAGTGGACAAATACCAAAAATACTCCACAAAAACCCACCTGGACACGGAAGCGCAAGCTGCAAAAGCACACAAACTCAACAGAGTTCTCAGGAAAGGGATAAGGTTGTCCAACTCTATGTTGTCTCCCATTACCTTGTAAAAAAGATGACCGATGGTCACAGCAGCGCTGTCACCAGTGGAGTGACGGTGGTGGAGGTGCTTTGACCCTATGTAAGGAGCTGTATGGCAACCCTGCGCACGGTGGAGTGCCTGTGCCACCTTGCTGTGGTTGCACCTCTCCGAGAAAAAAAAATCCAGCAAAGAGAAATGCTGAGCACGAAATTTGCACAGGCTGCTTCCCTGGGTAGTTCAGACTCAGCTCACGTTATTCCTTTCGTAGAAAACTCCGATCAGGGAGGAGGTCCTGTGGTGTTTTTGTTTTTAGTCACACTCACGTCTTTTATTTCAACTAAGGAATGAAATGCAACTGCTCATCAGCACGGTGTACATATATATACGTATCGCCTAGCGATGCAAACGCCTGCCTGCAGCCGTTCAATAAACCAGAAAAGCACTACCTTTGTTCAGGTAGTCCATCACTTCAGAAACCCAAAGAGTTTATAGAAACGATTGTCAAAGACCCCATCATTTTGCAGTTAGTATAATTAATAAGGTGTGCACAAAAATCCAGGAGTGTTTTAACACATGTTTTCAGCTGAATTGCATTATTGTTACGTTATAATAAAAGAGAGCCACATGTTAACAGAACACCAGGGACCCAATCTGATGCAACCGTTAAACATCAACAGGAAAATCAGAGGGGAAATATCAAGTTTCATTTAAAGTCATTTTGGTTTTCAAGAGCTGTGACTTTTATTGAGTAGATTATGTGAAAGAGCCTCTGTTTATAAAAATTATTGGGTAGTGTTGGCTGTCAGAAAACATAAACAGGCAATTAGTGCACTAAGAAGAACGATACAATGAACTCCTCCTGGCAGTCTCCTATCTGGAGCCAAGCAAGGCCCTGACTCAGTGAACAATTAGGCATGGGTTTAAGTCCACAAGATCATTCTAGGAGACTACTGGGACTACTCACACATTAAAGTGTGTGCAAGTGGTTTGTAAAGCTCAGAAACATCTTTGGGAAATGGAATTGCAGGGACGGTCAATGATTTCCTTGCAATGTGGCACCACCCACAGAAGCCATCTCAGAAAGCCTCCTAGAAGCAGAAAAAGGTTCTGCATGCAATTTGTGTTAACTTTAATGAATACAGGCTATTTAGTGGCCTCAGAAAGACTGTTTACTTCTGTGTCTCCCTACTCACCAGCTGAATTCTGCACTGCATTTTTCTACTGAGTTTCGGTGGTGGAGACAGTTGGCTCTGCCATGAAATAACAGTGAGTTTTGGCCTTTGTAGTGAACGTGGGCTTGTGGTCTGTGGAAAGAGACGAAGGAAAAAACAAATCTTACAAGAGAAATGCAATTAACTGCACGATGTCACCCAGTCATCCTCATTTCTTCCACTCTATAAAAATCAGTGGCCCTAATTTCTTGAGTGGAAACCTGACCATTGGTGTGTTCTGAAGCTGCTCTCATTATCTTTGCTCCTGACCTGCACATGTTCAATCCTTAAAGTTACTCTGATGGACCCAAAGGCAGCAAAAAAACCCTGCTAAAATTAACTCCCTTTGCGATGTCCTAACATATTTTTAAAATTATTTTTAGAATGACTGGGCAGGACCAACACTCTTGGCACTCTGGACACCTGCCCCAATATTGCTCCAAAAGGACAGTTCTCCAGAGCTTTTTCTCAAGAAACGAGGGTTGTTGTGGGAGGCACACATGAGGGATACTGAAATAAATTTGGAGATTAATAATTCTGAAACTGAGTTCTTCCTAAGGAGTTCTCATAACAGGGAAATGTTCTGGAGGAAACTTCTCATCTGTTGCTGAAAAAGTGGGCAAAATTAATCAACAGAGGAATAAATGCTGTCAAGAAGAATGTCCTTTCTTTTTCCCCTCTCCAAACAATGCATACAGCTAGACATTTTCCTAACACAAGTCCACCAAAGCCAGCAAAACTATTCCTGCTGGCAGGTTGTGTGTGACAACATAGCTAACCTAAGTCTTGGTTTTTATTTGAGTTGAAGGGAAGCATCTGACAATAACAACAAGGGCAGACTCCTCGCTTCTGTGACTTCTTACTAACAGGTAGTACCAAAGAACCATCTTCTCAAGCCCATTTGATCAGGCAGCTTTACCTCCCAGAGAGGATAATCCAGGAGCAGGGCTCTGCGTGACCTTCATTAGCCGGGAAGCAGAAGGTAGGCTGACTTCTGCCACCGAGCTCCTTCCCATCCCTCTGTGTTTTGTACATACTAGAAGTTGACCTAACAGGTTCATCCTGATTCTGATTGGAGCCTTTATATTAAATGCAAAAGTACTCATAACGTACACTTAAAAAGGACACAAGTCAGGCAACGAGGCACAACACTTAAACCCTGCTCGTCTATAATATATATTCCTACGTATGGAAAGCGTGGACAGTGTCAGATGAAACACGCAATTAGTCCCCCTCGAACAGCGAGCAGTTCAAACTGTAGCATCATGCCAACCGTGATTAAGAGTGATACAGCACATCATCATTGTCAACACTATTCAACCAATGTAAACCTTAGTTAGAAATGTACTTGTCAGAGAAAAATGCGCCTTTGATTTCTATTACACTTTCCCCAGTAATTGCTGTCATCAGTGGCAGGTTATTATTACAGTTGAATAGAGTTTCAGTAATTACTTTTGCACAGATTCTAACAGCTTTTAGATTGAATGATATTCTGACAGTTTGAATACTCTTGACAACAATTACCTTTTTCCTGGTTAACACTGATTCAGGAAAATTAAAAATTAAATCTGTTCAGAGGAAACACTTATGTATGGCACTAGTAAGTGGGTTGATACAAAAATGTGTAAATTACAGAATGACTTAGAATAAAAAGTTCTTTTGCTCTTCCTCTTATGCTTTTTAAAAAATCAGCACTTAGGGTACACGCAGTACATGCTGGTTAGATTACCAGTAAATGATGTGAAATAATTTAAAGCACTTCTAAATCCACTTCCTACTGATCAGCTTGAAATGGAGAAAACACTATTATGGAGGAAGGCTTGTTGCTCCCAGCCTAATTTTTATCTTGGGTAACAGTCAGATAATGGCTTTTGGCTTTCAAACTGTTATTCTTAATCTCACATCACCAGATTATTAAAAAAAAAAAAAAGAAAAGCCAAACCAAGAACAAACAAGCAAATTGTCTTACAGTGGCAGTCTAAAGAAAAGCAACATGTTTGTTATTTCTGAAAAAAATTATCTAGTGTTGCAGGGGTCATAACTCAAACAGTTTGATTAAAAAGTCTCACGCACAAAGCTTTCCAATTTAATTTCCCTCTTTGACAGGATAACTGGCCTTATGGATAAGGGAGACACCGTCAATGTGATACATCTTGTTATTAGGAAGCTTTTTGATACCGTTTCACATGACGTTCTTATAATAAAACTAAGAAAATATGGTCTAGGAGTAGATAAAATTACCATAAGGTGGAGGGAACAATTGGCTGAAAAAACTGCTCTCAAGGAATTGTTATCAATGGTTCACTGTCAAAGCGGGAGGAAATTTCAGGTGAGACTCCTCGGGGACCTGTCCTTGCTCCGGCTGTGTTCAATATTTTCGTAATGACTCAGTTAAAGCGAAAAAGAGATTACACTTATAAAATTTGCAATGTTGAGGAGCTGGGATGGTGGGAACCCTTGGGAGGCCTGGATCAAAATCCAGGAAGATATTAACAGTTTGGAGTGATGGTCTGAAATTAAGATGAAATTCAATAAAGCCAAGTGTAAAGCGTTACTCTTAGAGGAGAAATCAAATGCAAATGGGAAACTGTCAGTAAGGGAGCTGCCTACAGAAAAGAGTTTCAAAGTTAGAGTGGCCTCTGAGCTCAGTATCAAACAAAGGAATGAAACTGGTCCAGAAAAGGTAATTTCATGGATTTGTTAACAAAAGCATCTTACCCTGAGACCACTGTGGTAGTTATCCTACCCCCGTTAAGCTGAGGCCTCATCTAGAATGCTGCACACATATTAACTGCCCTCGATGTTCTCCAAAAAAAAATTCAGATAGAGACTTTTTTTTTTTTTTTTTTACAAAGAAGTTGATTTTTTTTTTTTTTTTAAGGTTTGAAGACCATTTCCATGACATAAAAGCATACAGAAGAAAATTAGCACAAGCTGCTTTCCTTAGAAAGGAGGGCAGGACCAGCACAGCCCCAGTGCTCGTGGCTACTGGAGCTTTCCTTGCTCCAGGTTGGTGGGAGGAGCAGAACTACCAAAGGAGAATTACTACTGATAAAGACAAAATAATGCCATAGTGCCCATGGAGTAAGCGACAGACATTGAACTAAACTCATGTAGCTACCATACTGGCTAAAACACACATTTTAAAAACCCAGAAATATTGTCAATACACGTTTAGAAAGGGTGGGTCAGAGCATACAGAGCAATGAGACTTCTCTGAAATTCATTACATCTTTTAAAATTTTCCTTTCAGATTGTATTTCCCTTCTACTCTCCGAGATTTTCATCCTTGGATCACATTTCCTCTGCTTCCACGTTAAAAATTACCAAGGGTCTGTAGCATCGTTTTTATGTCATCAACGATAAGAATAAAAAAAAAAAATAGCAAATTTTACAAGACTTACAATTGGATCATAGCAGGAGGTGACACTCAACTGACTGGAGAACATTTATTGTTTGTTACCTTAGTTTTATTGGCTTGATTAAAAAGGATGCAACTAATACATTACTGAAGAAGAAGAGTCATATAACAAAACTCACACTGCTCCACCTCTTTTTGGCTTGGACAACTTCGCACAACCTGGTGCAACCTGCGAGCAAAAGCAGCTTTCAGATGGCACTGAGGAGGGACTCGCTGGTTTCTGGTCAATACATATCACTTATTCTAACTGAAACGGGGGCAAAGTGGCAAGGAACTGGCAAAGCCTCAGCTCCTCCTCCTCCACACCCATCCCAGCCAGCGTGTGTGGGGGGATGTACATCACCCAAAGCAAGGAAGAGAGACGCCGCTCTACGTACGGAGTCTACAGCAAAGTTGCAACTGAGCCTTCAGCTTTTGACACTACCACACCTATTGCTGATCTACACGTGTATTAAAATACCATCACCTTTTTTTTTCTGCTCATTAGAACTATAGATTTAGTTTATTGTTATACTTTCCATACAGCCTTCTCTTTTTATTAGCATTGTACAAGCGGTACAAAAGCAAAATTTAGTCCTTTCAGGGAGCTGAAAAGAAGTGATCTTTTACATGACAAATCCAACATTATCATATGTAAACCTCATTTACTATGTAATGTCTTCCTGTTTCCAGTTCATTAATTGAATGAAACCTATTTTCACATTCTGGTAGGCAGCAGTATTCTCCAACTAACATAAACGAGGCTTTTAGGAAAAAAAGAAAAAAAAAAAAAGAGAGAAAGAAAAAGATGGAATGTTAGAAAATACTTTACGTAGTGATTGGTTCAAAGATATATGGATTTCTGAAAAAATGTTTTTCACTACATTTCTCAAAAACAAAAGAAATAGTGGCTGGAGTCTGCAGCTAATATAAAATTTTTTTTATCAGATTTGTAACTGCAAAGTAATTGTTTAATCTTCCATAAAGTGAGGAACCTGCCTTGAGTAACTGTTACGGCCTTGCTCTGATGGGCCCAAGGAGCAGGCCATGGCTTGAGGCAGAACCCATCCCCGTACACAGGGGGACCACCCCACCTCACGTCACAGCCCCAGATAGCCCCCAAAAATGGCAAAACCACTGACTCTGACACAACGCAGGTGTGAATTGCTGAGAGATAGCATACATAGTCCCCTACGTAGTGATGAAGCACTGATATCTTGTTTATCATCTTAAAGCTTTCACCACAACACTCTTTCTTTTAGAAGAATATATTTCTGTGCCACAAAGTCATACCAGTGAGAACATCCCAATACACTTATTGCAAATTCCAAGAAAATACCCTGACTGTTAAGTGTCCTTCATATATACAGAAAATTTTAAAAGTTCACTATAAAAAATGGCAACTCCCAAGGGTGAGGGTAAGCCACGAGTCTAGCTCTGGAGTCAAGAACATAGGTGATCATTTAGAAATGATAGGACTAAAGTGTCTTAGCTATACTAAGACCAGACTACCTAGCTATTAAAAAATATTTTAGAAACATTTTAAAATGCAATTTCTTCTATGCACCTGCCTGTAGTTTTGCCTGCCTTGCTTCAGGAAAAAAAAAAAAAAAAACAAACCATGAATCTACGTCAAAGCTTGGTTTAAAGTCTGCCTTAAATTACGCTACGATCATCTGTGGTTTCCTTATCAGGACATCATCCCACCTCTCTCATCCAATTTACCCAAGCCAAAGCTGCGCAGCGTATTTGGGTAGAAATTTGCCCAGTAAAATACCACTCTCATCTTTGTTGTACATTCAAATGACACATGTAATGCCCAACTACACTACTATAAACACGCGTGGAGATACATAACCAAGGAGGGTTCAAATTGCAGCCTAATTTATAGTACACAACGCTTGTGGAGATTCAAGACTGATGTTTGTCATTGAAAGACACTGACAATTACTTTCTTGTTTTTTCTCACAAGAAAATCCATAGCCCTGAGCAAGCAGCAGAAATAAAGCTTCTCACAGGTTCCAGATGCGTTCCTTGAGAAAATTAACTATTTAAAAAGTTTTATTTAGGTCCAAGGGAAAAAGACTTTAAAAATACTGAGATGGGAGGGGATTTACTACAGACAACTCTCGGTCAGTATTTGCATTAATGTGGTATGAAAAGCAAGAAAATATCAATGACGTTTGTTTACAGTACAGAACAAGGCAGCATCACCGGCGTGCAGGAGATCACGCTATCGCAGGCAAACCAGAGTAACAGAAAAGGAACGAAACGATGAAGAACAGTTGTCAAGATCTCTCCCATAAGAGAAGTTTCTGGGCTGAGAGCTGGGGTCTCAGCAGCCCAAGGTGGTGTTCGAACACCATCAGGGGTTTAGGCTCTGGTACCACAGCTCCATCTGCATAATGCAAGCAAGCAAAACAAAACCCATATTAAAATAGGAAAAACCGGCAATTTAAAATTGCCTACTACATCCCTTTTCCTTTTAACCTCAATCTGAAGCCTTTACAAGCCAAAGAAAAGACAAGCTCACAATTAGTGAATGTGACCAGTTAATGGATTTATTCTGAATGAGCTTTTAAACAATGCAATAAGCAAGCCTGGGAAAAAAAAAAGCAACTTACTGGCCTATCAGAGCCCAATTTCTTTCAAGCACAGGTCATGTTATTTTAAAATCAGTTCCTTTTAGCAAGTTTCATCAGGACTACGTCATTCCAGAGGGAATGAACCCAAAACCTCTTATTGCCAAATAACTTAATCTGGGTGCATCTGGAACTGTATTTTCTTCAAATAAACCTAATTCCTAGTATGAGTGGATTTATTGTTTGTCTTAACAGAAATGTTCCCTGACAACTTCAAAACCAGATTACATGTGGGGAAAAAAATAAGAGTTCCGTTACAAAGCTTTTTTTAAAAAATCCACAGAGCTAAACAGCATAGAACAGCGTGCTAAGAAAAATTAAACTCTAAAATGTTTCTGAATAGCCAGGATACCAAATACTGGTGATGGTTACAGCAGGGAACATGAAAATCTGTAAAATATTCCCAGAAAGTAACTCTTTTTTGCTTTCTTGGTAACTCATAGCCTCACCAAAATTCAAACCACAGCTGCAATCCAGTACCATAATAGGTATTTCTATAGTCTGATACTATAATAAGGATTTAATTCCATTCAATTGCCAAACAAAATTCCAAGATGAGGAACAGGGATGCCTGTTGTTAGATCACACCGATCACCCACAGCCTTACCGTCCTTCCCAGCCCCAGGTAAGGACCAACCCATCCCATCCCATCCCATCCCATCCAGCAGCCCCTCACTCACCCGTGCTGCCCTCAGCAGGACTCCCAAAGCCCCCTCCTCTTCCTCCCCAGGAGCAGACATCTTCCTCTCCCCACACCCACATCTGATTGCAGCTGACACAAGGGCTCTCCCAGGTGTTTGCCATGAGATTAAATAAACAAGTTGCATTTGTTGCCTTTCAACCTGCATTAAAAATAAATACTGAGAATTACAGCAACCACTAGTCATCCTCCAGGATTCCTTCGTTATAAAACCATCACTTCACCCATAGCCTGGTTTAAGTGAAGGCACTAAGCACTGATAATTTTGTTTTAGCGTCTAGTGTGTCAGAAGACTCTGATGAACAGCTTTCCATCCCTATTCAAGCACCTTTGTTAGGAGCAAGTCTTTGCTCTTTTAGATCCTGATCCAAAGCCTTTCAAGGCAACCAAAAAGTCTCCTATTGATGGGAAGGGGCGTGCCCTTGCTAATTGTTCCTTTCACATTAGAGTGAAAACAAATTCTTCAGCTTTCCTTTTAAATCCATGAAGTTGCATTCCCTGGATATACTGGACCCTTATTTTAAGTATGATGAGGAGGAGAGGTCGAAGGGCTGTGCGTGGGCTGCAAGGATGTATGGCATACAGACCATGCCGTAAGGCTGGATACATCACCGCATGGCTTGAATTTCACTATCCGGAAAGGCTCCAAATGTTACAGGGTTCAGAAGTTCACAGCACTTGCTACGTCTGAAATACCGATTGCTCGCCAGCAGACCTGAGCTTGGAAAGCCATGCTGATGCTCCCTGATAGCTGCTTCCTGTGAATCACTTGTTTCCCCACAGAAAATTGATTTTTTTTTTTTTTCAGTTTGCTATTGTCCCAGATCAAGGTGTCATTTCTGTACAAGGCAGAGGCATGGATGGAGAAAAGTGAGAGGTCTAGAAAGCATGCAAGCTTGGCTTCGGGGTATCTCGGTGCCAAAAAAAGGTTTTGAGAAATCACAAGATGCTCTCTTAAGAGCAAGAGATGTGGCTGGCTTACTGAAAGTGAGTTCTGATGGAAATGACAAGCTAAGCACGCGTGTTACAGCATGGAATTTTACCAATAACGTAAACAACAAAACTCAGAATTAATGTAATTTTTTTTAGAAAGCTGAGTTTTAGCCGGGTGCATGCAATCACAGCTCCGCAGCGCCATCTCTGCAGATGGCAAACCTGAGAAAAGCTCCGCAACCAGGGATAACTGAAGGCTGCCTTCAACACCCTAGGAAGGAGATGAACTGGTAGGAACTAACAGGTATTTCCACCTATGGGTTAAAAAAGCCTACGTAAACATAATGATACTGGTAAATACAGGTCTGTAAAGAGGGGGAAGCAGCAGTAGCACACGGCTGATGTTGTGGGAAGCCAGGAGAGAGCACGGTTGGCTAGAGGAGTGTGTTCAAGGATGAAAGTCTGCTCTGGAAAAACCACCCATCCCACCGTGCCATAAATACTGGTGTTTTGGCAGAAGGAGGAGAATTCATAGAGAGAGTAATATTTAAAATGCAATAATAACCTAGAAGCATACCTTAAAAAAAAGTCATCTTACAATGAAATAATTTTTCTTTCCTCCACAAAGGGGGATTTCACCCAGGAGTTGTTTCTAGAAGACAGTAAAGCATAACAGATGAATGTTGCCTTGCATAAGGAACGCGCACATGCATTTAAATCACTTATATTTTACTTTTTTATGATGCAATTGTGAATTGTGTTGTTTTGCATTTGTAATTAGAGGTTGGAACAGATGGTAGAGGCATGGTTTAAAGGGATGCACTGGAGTACACAGCTCTCCGTACCAGGTCTCCTCCGCAGAGGATGGAAACTCTACCAGGAGATGGTCAACTAAAAAAGCATTTGTTGCACATCAACACATGCTGAAAAGCATCATAATGGAGTTTCTAGAAGGTCAACAAGCGTTCATGAAGATCTATTATTTCTTCTCCAAAAAAGCACTCTTAAAACGTTCTCACTACTGTGCTCTGATTTTGGCAGTTGGGGTATTTATGTTTCAAGAGATCTAACGCTGTATAATTAAGATAGTAGGAAGACGAAAAATATAAATAATACTTATAAAATTACATAAGTGGGTTTAAAAATTGTGTTGCTTGCTGTCTTGCAGGCTGAGGAGTTAGAGAAAAAGCTGACCCAGAGACTGCGAGGTCTCACACCAGCTTGTCCTTTTACCGAAGGCAACAAAATCGCACCACCCAAAACCCCAGACCGGGGCTGCTGCTTCGGTCCAAGGCCTGTTGCAAAAGGAATGAAAAGCTGTTATTTTCTGAAATTTTCTGTTATCTTCATGAAACTACTTGGTGATTTCAGTTCATTTTAGCGTACCAATGTCCCTGTCACAGAGGATCTGCTGCAGATTGTCTGATGAGTATAATGACCTTTCCAAAGGTCTGACGAGACATCTTACAGAATTCTGCTACAGGAATATATCAGACCTCTTCCAAAGTCAATTAAATGACCCAAATTTACTTTTGTGGCTTTTCTATCAGATTCTTAAATTTCTATTTTGTGTTACCCTGTAGGTCAAGAGAAGTATTGGTTGGGACAGTGTCAAGCCCATCCTAAGAGGCAGTAGCATTGCTAGGACAAAAAAAAAAAAAAAACGAAAAAAAACCCCAAACCACAGAGATAAAAGGGTAAAATATCTCAGGAGCACATGGGGAAGCAGCCAAGTTTTTTATGCATGCATCAGATTTTGCTCTGAATATCTGGTTTTATACAATTCGGTTAAACCTAGCCAACATCAAGTGGGAGATCAATAATAGCACAGATACGGTGTCTCTACTCATATTTGCAACCTTGTGAAACAGTCTGCAGGTTCAGAGAAGACAGGCTTGGGTCAGACAGCTCACAGCACCATGCTGTTATTCCTTGACAGCAGAAGCAGCGTAACTGTAGACCCTGTCAGTAATTTGTTTTCCACACAACATTGCCTGTAGAGCTAGAAATGTTTCAAACATCAAGAAACGAGAATTCACATCACAGCTATGAAACAGAAAATACAACCTGTCCTTCAGGAAACCTGAAAACACTGTACCACTTTTGGTGACGAGGATGGCATGCGTACCTCACCAGAATCCCGGTAACAGGACTGTGAGCCAGCAATCCTTCCAACCCCGATCAGCAAAATCCCTCCCGAACCACCCAAGTTCGTTATTAAATCAGCCAGATGAGATCTCAGTAATGAGCTCCTTTAAGTTTTATCCTCTTGCTACTTCAATCTGATAATAAGATTTTACAATAAAATACCAATGAGGACATACAAATCTCTTGAAAAGCACGCCATCCATTACTCACTGAGGGCTAAGTGTTAGCTAGCACATGTCCTTTTTAACTTGAATATTCAGATTCTGTAAGTCACCAGAAAGAACAATGATAAAGATCCTTTTCTGTTTAAAAGTGGATGGAAAAGGTTTCTCTGACTTTGCTGTTCTTTGTGTTTAAGGATCCCTCTTACAAACGCAGCCCACTGCCTGCTCTAAAGGGTTAAAGTCTCTTTGACTCTTCCAAAACTGACTTTTTTCTAAGTAAGATCTTCAAAAATCTCATTCATGTTTTAAAAAAAATTCTTCTGTTGTACAGATATTGATAGTTCTTAAAATTGACTGTTTAAAGGACTCTGAGGCCAACGTTTGAGGCTTTTAAAATCAGAGCTTAGTGGCTGAGACTCACATCTGAAGGCTGATTTAAGTTTACCTCCACTGAGATTTTCTTCTTTAACTTGTGACTTGGGTCTGCCAGTACATTTTGTTTTGCTATAGCATGTGCTAATTCTTGGTGAATGTAAGAGGATGTTTAATTACACTTGTTGCACTTCTCAAAACACTATACTATTCAATGAGTAAAACTTCTTAAAAACTATGTCTGATTGCATCCTTGGATGTCATCCTATGAAAATAAGAAAAAAAAGCAATCTAATTTTTAAACATAATTTTTTTTTTTTTTTAATGAATTAATATTGTAGGAGCTTTTTTTTTAAACTATCCTGCACTTTCAGATATAGCTCCTTCCATAGCCTAGGGCAGTATGGGTCCTGTGCTGGTACTGGAGATGAAAGTGTTAAACTATTTGTAAAAATGTATACAAATAAAATATGGCACTTACTCAGCTGATGCGTCTCTTAGGTAAGGATCCTGTTTGGCTACCATAATTAATAATCAACAGGACTGGTCAAGGAGCAAAATATAAGTGATCGCACTAAACCACCAACTGTTGCCACTCTGACTGATAAAAAAAATATAAAAAATATTTTTAAAAAAGATAAAAAAACGGACAAGAGGAGGGAAATATGAACACAAAATTAAGAGCTAAGAACCAAAGTGGGCTGGAAAGGGAAAGGATACAGGAGGCACGGAGACAGTAGTGAGTAATAGTTTGAAGAAGGTGGAGTAAGATCAGGTTTGCTCTTGCTGCAGCACAAGTGACAGATCTTAACCAAAGGCAGGATCCCTGGGCGAAGAGCCAGAATCCAAGAGGATAAAATAATAAGAGGGATGGGAAGGACAGGAACTGCCACCTGTGATGGGTCAGGTACCCAAAGCCCTTCGGTGTGACAAGGAGCATCCCTGTATCACTTTTGGCATCTTGAGGAGCATCCCATATGCCTTCAACACTGATACGCATTGCAGACCTTTCCATAGCAGTTGTAGAAGAAGCATGTGTTTTCTCACGCATTCTGTTTAAGCTGACAAAACTTTGACAATTTTAGCTATTTGAATGTTGCTAATTGTCATGAGGTACTACCAGTAAACGACTTCAGTGCTAGGGTATGTTCTGCAAAAGAGCAAGTAGCATTCACTCCAAAAGCTCCAAGCCCTTTCTTACTCCTGGTAGGTCATTTCCTACTAAAAATGGAGCAGACTCTCTAAATGCATGCATCTCCTATCAAAAATATATCCCACTTACTTTTGAAGCTCATAATCCAGCCCCAAGTGGTGTCTGCAGCTACTGCCTTTGACGTCCAAACAATCATAGTGGAAACCATGGAGCAGAGATCCGGTCTACCGGTTTTAGTTCGACCTGACCCAATTAGCCCAATTTTAATAAAGAGCTAATGAAGGAAGAAGAGACTCCTTGTCGAAGTTAACTTTTCTGGAAAGGAGAGAGATGGGTTTCTGAAAAGAAGCGTACTTGGAAAATACACTTCCCTGATTCTCTGTTTGCAAACCTTGACGTACCCCTTTTCAACATTTGTTGATGCACTGTGCACAACACTTAGCAAAAGAGCTTCTATTCACTATATTTAGCAAAATTTTAATGCATCACATGCTAGTATCATTAATGGGCAAGTCATGCATCAAAGGAAAAGAAATACCCCTTCTCCTTTGGTCTCTGCAGGTGGGGATCTGGCATTGACCTTGCTGCTTGCAAGACAAGAGGGCAGTGAGCGCTGGAGGCTTGCTGGTGCCTGGGAGCAGGAGCCAGTCCCAGCAGCTCCCGCAGCATCCACACAAGATAACGCATTCACCGAGTCATCAAGTGCACTAGCTGGGCTGATCATCTCACGTGGGAATCGGTTTTGGAGAAGAACGAGAGGGCGTGGATTATTCTGTTTACAGAACCTCTTTTCACCCCAAGTATGGCTTCCATTTTCCCTCTGAAATTTAGATCAAACAATGCTGTCGACACCAATTCCTTTCTCCCAAATCATGGACATCAGCTGGACTCTGCAGACAGCTTGTGGGACATGGTTTTCGACAGTGCTACGGCAGAAATACCGTTTTGCTTTTAAGGTCTACATGCCTTCAACACAATACATAAGCACAGTGTATCTGCAGGAAAAAAAAAAAAAAAAAAATCAATGTAGGATCATTGGATTGATAACTAAACAGCACCAGGCTATGAAATGCAAATTAATACTATCATATGTTTTATAATTTGTAATTAATCTACTCTGTCTTTGTCTATGTATTTTTCCTATTCGTGCAAGGACAGGCCTGATCCAGAAGTGAAGGAAATTACTAGGGGCTTTTTTTGACCAATATCAACAGAAAATACAGGAGGTTTCTCAGGAATGTACCATGCAACTGTAATCTTCAGTAAAAAAAAAAAATAAAATTAAAAAAATATATAAAAGGGTAAAAGTAGTCAGAAGGGATATAAGGGTTTCTGCAATACAATGATATTGTTAACATCTCTGATTTTTCTATTTCTGGTCTTTCTAGAATGGAAAATGCTGATGTAATTCTGTGTTGCAGACAAACACCTTCCGTTAAACAGATTAGGATCATCAAGTCTATTTTGCTGGAATTTCTATAGCTTCAGCGCACACCACCTAGAAGGTCTGTCCTGATAAGTGCTGAGCTCCTTCAAGAATGATTGATTTAAAAGTTACTGGGCTTGTGAAGTTTTTAAAGTTACAAATTCCTGTTTTTCTTGGAGCAATGTCTTTAAAGCTATGCAAAGAGGGATTTCTCAGCACGGCTCAGAAGCAAGTCTCAAGTGATTTGCTACTTTTGAGTACAGAGTTTTTTAATTCAAGCAAACATTTGGAGAAAAATAACGGATGTGAAAAAAAATGCTCGTTAGGAAAACAGCACTGAGAATCTCAGTAGAAATATTCAACCAACTTACTGGATTAGGTAGTTGTCCTTTTAGATCCCGGAGCATGAGCAATGTGTAGCATTTCAAATACAAGGACAAACACAAAAGTCATCAATGGAAAAATGAGGTTTGAAAGGGTTTGGACTCGGTTTGGAATGAACTCCGCAATCAAAGAACCACTAAGACCATATTCCCAAAGCTGAAGTAATTACTGCTGTTTCTCAGATCGAGATACGTTAGGTTTTTTTAGATACTATTTTGGGTCCGGTAGGCTATGGAAATATGTAGGTTATTCTCACTTAGACAAACAGATATTTAGAAAAACAGATCTATTTACAAACTAGATGGACACATTCACAAGAAACATTTGATAGATGAAGGCAGAGATAAAATTTCTCAGGTTTGCTGATAGAGCTGCTATGTGCTATGCATAGAAAATTCCCTCCGTGTGGGTAATGTATGTTTGACTTCATCTTTTGCATATTGATCACTCTCTAAGTTGCAAATACCTACCCATGTGGAAGTTTATGTAATATGAATAACTTCATTTCAAACGTGCATGTCTTAAGCCATATGTTCACCGATACCTGAGCATAAACCTACTGGCGTTTACTATCACATACTGCAGATCAACAAACCCTAAAGCATTTCCAAAGTGCTGAAGGTATATTACGCCTCATAGCTTCAGAGACACATATTTTCAGATATAATTATTTACATATAGAGTCCAAGACCAGGAGATAACCTTAAGGTTTGGTAACATTAACACTTGCAAATAATCATCACTGCTGTATCACTCTCACACTCCATAATCTACTAACATACGTCTACATTTTATACGCGTTTATGTAGTGCTTTATATGGAAATGTTTCATTACTGCCCGCAGCAACACGTGGCATTTCTTCGAGAACATTTCAGCACCTTTCAACACGGTTTCTTCAAATGTCTTTCTAATCGCGAGGATTTCGTTCTACAAATGTTATCACCGCTCAAGCAGATTAATTTTCTTAACCGCTTAATATGCATGCTCTAGGCAGTTCTACAAAATGTAAAATATACAGGACAGAATTCATATAAATAAACTACTAACAGGCTATTCTAGATCATATTTAAAGCAGCACGGTTGGAGATAACTCCATTTTAAGAATTATGAGTCGTCTTATTGTAGCATCATTTCATCTAGAATTTTCCTTTGGAATATAAGGCAATTTTTCAATTAATTATTATTGTACCACTTTCTCTAAACTCAGTCATGATGTTTTTTGTTACCAAAACCGCCACTGCTGGCGTGGAAAGTACGTAAGGGGAAAGTTTTGTCACAATTCTACATTTTCCTAATCTCGGTTGATTGCGCTGAATTTTTTGGCTAGTTTCTGTCTGGATCAGGCATCTTCTAAAACTGCACAAAACCCGGTTGGGTGGAGAGACTTCCAGGTACAGAAGCAGAAAGTGGCAGCTCGCTAACACAAAAGCTCCTGAGCCAGCTCAATGTGGTCACATTCAAAGAGACTTAGAGTCCTGACCGCCACAGATGCCTTCGCTATATTGCACTCACGTATCACTTCTCAAAACAAGGGGTCAGAAGCTAGCTGGGACAAACGGATTTCAGGCCAAACTGACTTTTCTCTGTCAAACCCAGACCAAGCCTAGGCTAACTTTTAAAGAACCAAAAGCTGACGGGATTAATCCAAGCCCCAAGGTTTATCTGTTATCCAGTTGGAGATATTGGGAATCTCAGGAAATTATTGTCTGACTGCATCCTTCCAGAATCCTAGTGATCTTCCATCCAGTCTAAATAGTCTGGTATTAGGGAGACATGGCATCAGGAAGAGAGGAGTCCTGGTTTTTGCCTTAAAGTGCAGATACAGGTGTGGAGATACAGACATCTTCACTGCCCTCAACCTCCATGCACACAGGTTCATCACTTGCTGGTGTTCGTGTGGGTGACAAAGATTAATCTAATTAGGTAAAGATCTTCTAGAAGAACAACCCAGCAGAAGAGGACAGCAGCCTCCTCCTGACCCCAGAAACGAGTTGTCCATCTCAGCCCTTTCCCGCTGCACTACCCGCTCTCGCCCTAAACACATTTATCCCGGCACTTGGCAAACTGCACAGAAATTTCCCCTTTCAGTAAGGAAATAGTACACAGCGATCCTTCTGATAGGAACAAGCTGATTTCTGTAAGGTCCATGGAATTATTTTTTTTTTGCAGCTAGAAGAAATGCAGTTTCCCCGCTGTGAGGTTTGGTAGCGTTACTGTTGGAGAGATGAGTCATTGTTTCCTTCGTATAGATTGTCTGAGTACCTATAACTGTCTCTCATCTACATGTTAATTGTATCCAACAGAAAGACTTTAAATGAATACGCTGTCAATAACACTGTTATTAATGTTTCTTGATAGGCACGGTTAGAATATTTTGTAAGATCAGAGTCTAATATTTCCCACAAAAACCGCCTCATGTGTTGTGTTATTGTGTCTACTTTTGATCAAAACCTGCTTGTAAAGTCTTGGTTGACTTTTTTTTTTTCACTCTTCTCTCAAGGATTCCCTTACTGCTAACGTTTGAGGAACTATAGTTACTTCATGCATAATAGTAATCCATATTGATTTGAACCACAAGCCTAAGTTTAGCTGTTAAATTTATATTTTCAAATGCTAAGCAGTGCATTTTCTTGCCTTCACTCAGCACAGCTGGTATTGTAAGACCTGATCATATTGGAGGGTTAGAGCGGTCGGCTTGGTTCAGTCATCTGAAGGTTCTGATTCCTGCCAACGCTCCCTCTCTCTTTCTAAGCGACTGCGACATGAATCATTTGGCAACGATTCCTTGTTATTGGCCGCTCACCTACCTGAGACAAAGGGAGGCAGAGAGAAGAATCCATGTGTTTGACTGGAAAAACAGACAGAACAGCTTTGAGGCGGTGCCCCGCGTGTATAGCTGATAGAATTTACCGACCGAAAGGTGGTAGCATGCCAGAAACACCTAGGCAACAGGTGGTGGGAGCCTTGCCTTGGATGGAGCCAGCATCGCTGGGCAGCCTGGAAACATCGGGAAAGTTTAAAGAACACACAGCCCACTTTGTTTGAAAAGAGCAAATAACCTATCCAAAGGCTGAAAGCCTCCTTTTTTTTTTTTTCCTCTTCCCCTCTCTCATCTCCTTTTTCTCTTCCCTCACTGTTTCTTCAGGTTTAATCCTTTTGTTTCTTCTCCGTCAGACATCTGTCCTCTGCCTGGACCGCAGCTCGGAGCGGCTAAAGTACATATATACCACCTTACGCGCAGCACACTTTGATAGCTCACAATGAGACACCAAAGCTGAAATAAACACATAGCTGGAAAAAAAAGAAAAAGTTAAATCCCTACTTGAAAACCTGTTTTGTGTTTTCTTATTTCTTAAAGTTATTTTTAAGTGTTTAAACCAGACCAATTATAGTCAGAAACTACTTCACTTAATCCATTCCTTTATCTCCTGGGAAAAATCACCAAAGCAATTCTCAAAATGTTTAAATCCCACAGTGTGCATAAAAGCAGCAAGTAAATCTGCTCCTTCCCAGGCAAACCTGAAGGATTTTACTGACATCTTTAATTAAACTAGCAAATAGGTCGGTTTCTCTTGTGTTCTGACCAATACACTGTCAACAAGGAAGGAAAAAAAAACCTGAAAAGAAGGATTTGTCCTGAAAAAAATAGCACTGAAACATTTGTATAATCGTGATCATGGACTGGAACGGGAATGTAATCAGGAATTATTAATCATTATAAACTACTTCCTGGCAACACATTGCTTGGATAATACTCCTGTAACTACAGTAGAGTTAGTTATGAAATAATTAAACCCAGAAGTTGGAAACAGGAAAAAAAAAAAAAAACCAAAAAAAAAAACCAACCAAAAAAACCCCCACCTAACCACAAAAATCCAACCCCCAAAATACATGAAGCTGTGCAAAAGGAAAGTGTGTTTATCTCGGATTTAATTCCAAAAGGGAAAATCCTGCAACTGTTATTAGATCAGCAATAAGCACAGATGGCTGCAAAGGAACCCTTCTCCAACCCATCCTCCCATCTCCACCCCGCAGCACTTGCCAAGGAGAAAGCAATACAAAAGTAAAGAGCAACAGAACTGGGAATTTAAAGTTTTTTAAATATATAATCCTCATATGTTTTTCATTATCAATAACATTACTGGCAAATTTACCCAACGCAGTGTTTAACATGTGATTATACAAGTTATACCCAATGCCACAGAGCAACTTGTGGCAGTCTCCTGTAGCTATCATCCCCTTACGTATTTCTTTTTTGTCCTGCCTGAGAAAACTGATGATCCCAGGGATGAAAAGGTTTTCATTGCATGAAAAAGCATGATCCCAAAAATCCTGCTTTCAAGCTCTGTGGAAGAAGGATTTATGATGCTCAACTGGCAAAGATAGCAATTAGCTGGAATACTCAAGAGCAGAGAGCTTGACAATCTGATGAGTTATTCTTTTGAACTGGGGCAGCAACTCATGCATAAATTTTCTTGTAAACAATTATTACAGGAATGCACTGTAAACACAATTAATCATCTCAAGGTGTTATCTCTAGGTATTTCCCCCACAGATTATGTGCCACTCGCTCTATAAATCAAATTTTAACATAAAGACATCAATAGCTGGTATTATTAATATTCCCATTCAACCGAACATGGTTGAGTAGAAGCTAACGAGCTTTGATTACATTTTGAAAAAATAGAAAATGTTACATAAAATAGGAAAAAGAAGATGTGAATTGTGAAACTTTGAATGAAAATAGGATTAAAGAGGAGGCATATGAATCGGAACATTCACTCAGATAAAATATGAGTACTTTGTAATTTAAAATGCATGTTCACTGATATGAATTGGAAATAGTACAGTACATCTTGTTAACGGGAATATTAAGTTTTACATCACCTTAGATAGGTTCTTCTTACAAAAGAGTATTTACAAGAGCCTTACAATAATGGGCTGCCTAATGTTTCCATAAGATTTCTTCTTATGATATATACCAAACACAATTTCCTCTATTGTTCGTAATTATCAGCTGGGGATTTGAGTAGCGGGCAAAAGGAACAAAAGCATCTAACTCCGTTTCATCTCTTACAGTCCGCAGTGCATTAAACAACGCACACTCCTGATTTATTGAAAACCACCCTTTCAGAAACCCATCTCCGAGATCTCTTAGAGATCATCCTGTGGACTTTGGCAGGAGTTGAGAGAAAAACGGGTTCAGAAGAGCATAGTGACCAGAGCCAGGGGAGAATGAGATGGGGCAAGGGCGAAAGAAAACAGGGGTTGTTGGAGGGGAGGATTGGGAACATGGGAGGACGGAGAGCACCATCTCCCCAGCCTGACAGCTTTGAAATAGTTTGCAACATGGGGAAGATACAAGAGGCACAGAAAAAGACACTGGAAGGGCTCACAAAAACTGCCCATAAGGATTTTACCTCCAAGAATGGGGAGAGGAGCAGCACAGAGGAGCAACCAAAGTCATTTGAAAGGCAGAAGGAGTAGAGAACTTTAACATCTGCAGTTTCTGCTCAGTTATCTTCCGGTCAACCTCATCATTCCTGTTTATAAATGGAAGTTGCGTTCATTTAGATTTCTGCCGCTCTGCCCAGTGCCTTGTGCAGCCAATGGCACAAACATGTCAGCCAAGTGAAACGGGTGCCATGGAAAGGGGACTGGGGCTTCAGGGTTTCCATGGGTTCAAATGAGTTCTGAACTAACCTCTGTGGGAAGACTACAGGTGATACCTGAAAGCAGATCCTCTGGGAGAGAAGACCAGAGTTCACGTCCGTCACCTTGTCTGCATGTGTGAAACCAAAGTCACAGCAGGAAGAAAGGTGCCAGAATTTGTATCTTCTCAAGTTCCTTTGTTGATGGTCCTTTGTTGGTCCTGTGGCTCTGCAACAAGCAGATTCACTCAACAGTGGGATGGTTAGGAGAGCAGGGAGTCAGGGTAGTGATTCTTTTGTTCCAGACAGTTCTCAGAGAACAACCTTCTTCAGATCTCCATATACTTTGAATCAAGGCCATGGGAGATAAATGCAGATGTTTCAAAGCCTTTTCATACCAGTCTGCTTTATATCCTAGAGATCGTTCATATAATTTGGTGGTGGTCCTGCATGTCAAGGGCCACTATGTTCAAGAGTTTTACAAGTTTGTACATCTTTTCAGGAAGCCGACCACTTTATGACCATGATGCAAGGTGTTATTTTTTCTATTCATTCCCTGAAGCAGGCTGATGGAAACTAGCCAACAGACAAATCACGCTGAAGTATTGGCCTGATGGTCCCAGAGATCTTTCAACCGATGCTATTCAATAAGGGTCGGAGTACTGAATGTATTGCACTGCAGAGAGATTTATTCATTGATATGGACAGCAAAATAGCACAGCTCGATAATTATTTAAAAACCCAGGAAGTCACCTTGATATATTTTTTCCTAGAGTGTTGCCAATTTTTATTACCATCCGCTCCTGGTGCACTATATAGTTGCAAACGCAACTGAAAAATCAATTAAACGCATACGCACATTTTTGCGTGTGCCGAAAAGGGATGCATTTGGAGGCATTTGTCCTTTTGTGTTGATGGTAGCCATTAGACAGCAAACTTTATCTAACCCGATGCTGGCAAAGGTGAGGGAGGCAGCTGAGAGAGTCCGTAAAACACAAAGAAAGGGGACCAAAATCTACTTGACGAGCTACCTCAATTCACCTTAATAAGTTCTCATCATGGCGCTATCTGGCATTGCTAATGTGCCGCACACCCATCAGCACCGAGCAGTTGAGATGAGTTTTCGCTTATCAATGACTTCTTTTTCTTTTCTGTGCCTGGCAAATTTCTAATAGCGGGTGATTTCCTGTGAGCGTATCCCATTTACGGTCTGCAGCAGTGGATTATGATGAATTTACACTATCAATGAACATTGCTGAAGGGCCTCATTAACTTGTGCAGGCGGTGAATTTGTATTTTTCAAAACGCCACTCTTTCTCTAAAGAAATCGAGCTGACAGTGGCAGTCGAGCACTTGACTGGTTAATAAGGCAGCTCAAAGGGAACAGCTTCACTTCACCGCCAGTTTTTGTCCTTATTTAATTTCTCCTCCTTCCTCGACAGGTTTTGAGGATCCGCAAAGATAATATATTTCAGTTTTTAATCTCTCAGTCCCGCTGACTACGATGATATAAACAAAAGCAGAAACACAGAAAATTATAGAGATACACTTAAAACAGAACCAGTAATAAAAACCCTGGGGTTCTGGCTGAGCTTTTACTCTCTACTTGGCATAATTAGGAAGTTTCTTCAAATCCTGCTAAATCCCAGCTCCGTTTTCCTACGCCTGCAAAGTGAACAAGATAATCATGCCCATAACGCGGGGCCTAAAAACCTGAAGGCATCAGCACCCGGCCCTCCAGACAGACTGCAACCTGCAAACAGTTCAAAAGCGCGCTTGTCAGACTGGCTGCGACATATGGAGCTCCAACGAGAATATTTCCAGATATAGGAAATACCAGGCATTCTGTAAACAGAATCGTTGGGAGTATTTTTTGCAGAGATATTTTTACGACTGGTAAGTTGCAAGAATCTGTTCGCAATATCTGCGCTCTCCGTAACCACCTGTGCTTTTCTCAGCAGAACGTGGTTAACAGGCAGGCTTTTGATATGATTTTTTTTTTTTTTTTTAATCCCACGTTGTGTCTTCCAATACCTCCTAAAAGCTTTGTGGAAGCTGCAAAGACTATGTGGAAATC
This sequence comes from Tetrax tetrax, assembly GCA_009806455.1. NCBI lineage: Eukaryota > Metazoa > Chordata > Aves > Otidiformes > Otididae > Tetrax > Tetrax tetrax. The sequence continues at coordinate 139,393 of WHYT01015788.1, forward strand.
TTGTTCTTTGAATACTACAATATTTAGCTATGGGAGATCTTTAAACATAGCTAGATGTCGACGAAAGGTGCTGGGGTGGGGCATCCCTGGGGCTGGGGCTGCGCTGATAAATTAGGAAGAGTTTTTGGCACCAAGGTCAGCAGAGGTTGGCCAGACCTATCCGAGGTGAAGCATCCTTCCCCCGCTGGCTCACGACGACTCAGGACCACTTTCATATCAGCCTGCTCGTCTCAGAAGAGTCGTCCCGCTTGGTCCATGCTGGGATGACAGTAGGAGGATGGAAATGGGATATATCAAGTATTTCATATAAGGTTAGTAGGGCTAGACTGGGTCAAAAAGATGAGCAGGAATCAGGGCTGATGCTGCAGAAGAGGCGAACTCAGCGTTGCCTCTGCCATATGGGCAGCGGTAACCGCAAACAAGGAGGTCAAGCCTGGGAAATGGCAGCAACAGGCAAGGCAAAATGCGTTTTCACTCAGTCTTGAAAAGCAAATCTGAACACGAAGCGAGTATTTTCACTCTCTCTGCTTAAACATATATGAACACATATATAACAAATATGTCTCTCTACATACACACATTCCCATATAGATGGAGGTGAAATAAATCTGTAAAACACGAGAAGTGACATCCACAAAGGTACATTTTTAGTAACACAGAAGAGAAATGATTGACAGAACAAAGCATATGGAAACGAAGAAGAATCTAACCCACATTTAGATCTAAGAAAAAAATATTTGCCTGAAGGGAAAATATTAATTAGTTTGTCTACATGCAAGATAAAAGTCTGGAAGACATATCCATCAAAAGGCAGCAGAATAAACAGCAAAATGGAAATTATTTGTAAATTGACAGTAAACTTGGCAAACATTGAGGGAGTAAACAAGTTATTTGGCATGCAAAGCACTCAGAAATCACAGCCTCTGTCAGGAGGCATCTGTGCATATATTCACTTATTTGACAGAAATTAACATTTTGCAGAAATCTTTGTTGCATGCTAAAGATTTCTTCACCCTCCTTAATTATTTTAATTGCTGCTTCAGAATGTTCCATATAAACATGACAAAAGACATTAAAATCCACCAAGTCCACTTCCACGTTATCAATAACATACAGCAACTCTGTACAGGAGTTTAACACAAAACCCACGGAGACATAAAATATTGACGTAAAAGAGCCACGTTTGTTTTCTCTTGATTGAAATTGAAAAAGCACGAAGACATTCTCAATGTCCTTTTACTATTGTGAAAGGCTTTAAAACCAACACATTGTTTCACAAACAAATGCAATTAATGCAACTGCTTAGAGGCCCAGGGTTATGGAGACCCTTTCTTTCCCATTGTTTTGGGAAAAATGTGAGAAAAACTAGCTTGCATGAGACGCATTTGGGCACCCATAATGCTGGTGGAAATTGGAAGTGACCACACCATAACGAACTCTAATGACTGACTTTTTTTTCCCCAAGAGTAATCCAAATTAATCTACACGTTAGCTATTCCCTTTCTCGCCCACAGGCAGGGATGCTCGACCTCCCATCCATGTCGTCAACCTGCTGGGTGGGTGATGCCGGAGACACCGCCAGCCCAATGAACAACTGGATTCTGGCTGTTTGGGGAAAAGATGGATAGTCTAAAAGCGACGAGCTCAGAGGGTTCCTGACACTACCCTTAGGGTCAACAGAGCCAAAGGTGATGACTAGACGGACCAAGAAAACATCAAGGACAAAATGTTACTTGAATTGAGGCTGTCCTACAGGAATGGGGAGTTGAGCCAAGCCCCATCCATCTCCCACAACGACAGTGGCTGCTGCAGGCTCTGCTGGGGATGCATGGATGTCACCATAGGTGGTTTGGTGACAAGATGGGGAATTTTACCTTGTTTTGTACTGAAGAAAGTGCCGATTTCCCAGATAACTCCAGGCTCCGAAAGGATGGCAGTGGTGCTTCACCCTTATTTATAGCCGTGGATTTATGTAAGAAGTTACATTACAAAGTCAATGTAAAAATGGGATTTTAAAACAGAATCTGAATATTATTTTCTGCAAAATATAGACCTGCACATTGCACTTGGCCCTCACCAAGGATAAATTCACGTAGTTCAAGTAATCATTCGATATCAGAGGAAGATTTAACCCTTTACATGTACACACCATTCCTCTTTATCACACTGGAGCCGTAACATACATCAACAGCAGTTTGCAAAAAAATGAAGTAGTTCAGAGAAAAGTCATAGCTAGACATCATGAGCTGGCTCTCAATGCACCAGCTCTTTCTCCTCGTCTTGCTGATTTTTGCGCAGGTTTGCCAACCCAGTTTGATTAAAACAGCAACCCCAGGAAGAGCTTGTTCAAACCAATCCAAGCACTGAAGGAAATCTCCTCTGAGCTCAGATTAAAACCCAAAAAAGAAAAGAAAAAAAAAAAATCAAAGTGCTAAACTTAGCCAAATCTGAGAGAGTTTGTTTCTTTTCATTAAAATGAAAAGCAAGTCTAATACTCCATTTCCTGCAGCAATCCATTTCCAGGTCAGGTTCCAAAGCCAAAATGTCTTGTTTTCCGCATTATTTTTATGTATTGTAACATCAAAGTAATTTGAGTAGTTGTCAGGCTGGATGCCTGCAATTCGAGTCATTCACAGCTACAAAAGGGCTGTGGTTTCTGCAAATGTAACAACCGCCAAACCCTGGAAAACTTTCAAAAACGCCAACACAACTTTTGATACCTATGGGCAATATTTAGTAAAGAATTTGGAAATGCAACATTTTTATGAAAAAGTCCAATCAACAGGAAATAAATAACAAACTAGGAATTATTTGCAAGTAAATGATGCCTCTGTAAATAGTGAATTGTAATAAGTTTCGTCATGGCCTCTGCTTTGCCATCACCACTTTCAAAGCGAAACTGCACAATTTTCTTACCTTCAGACAGAGGCTTGAATTACAGATCCAAAATACTTCTGGTGAGTCCCTGGGCAAGTCAATCTTACAGCAGTGCCTTCAGATCTGCTGAGCAAAATGGGAGCAATTCCTTACGTCGCTTTCCTAAAACATATTAGTGCTTATTAAGTTTTTTTTAAATAGCTGAAAACATCAAAAGAACTACAGACAAACCCAAGCCCAGTCCACCAGGCACAGTGCCCATTCCTCACAGCTTCCCAAAAGCTGAACATGTCCTCAGGTGTCCCAAGACCACCAGGCTCCCAGCAGTAGCCTGTTGCCTTCCAGAAAGGCTCCCGCCCCATCTGACAGACCATGCCCCTGAACATCTTCAGCCTTTCAGGTTGAGGTCTCCTTCTCATACTTCTATCACCTGCTGAGTCCCAGCATTCACAAGATAATCCTTTCAGCTTTGCGGGAGGTGAATTTAGGACCTTCTGCACTGACCTGGGACCAACTGTCTTCTGCTGCTGCCTCTTAGAACGATAGAATCGTTGGGGTGGCAAGGGACCTTTCAAGGCTATCCAGTCCAACCTCCTCTGCAAGGAGCAGGGACATCTCCAACCAGATCAGGTTGCTCAGAGCCCCGGCCAACCTGGCCTGGAATGTTTCCAGAGATGGGGCACCTACCACCTCTCTGGGCAACCTGGGACAGTGCTCCACCACCCTCAGTGTAAAAAATTTTCTCCTAATATCTGATCTGAATCTACCTCCCTCTATTTTAAAACCATTACACCTAGTCCTGTCACAACAGGCCCTACTGAAGAGTTTTCCCCCGTCTTTCCTGTAGGACCCCTTTAGGTACTGGGAGAACCTTGAACTACAGCAATGCTGCCCCACTGCAGCAAGTCTGTTTTATCAATTAAAGCACCGCTAATACGCTTAGCCCATGGCAGATCTGTGTCCCCTACAGCCGTACAAAAGGCCCAACGTTCAAAACAGCGAGAATCCATACGTATTGTCTTCTCCACTGACCTTACAGGGGCTTTACACCAACCACGTCAACACCTGCCGGCTGGCAGGTACAGGGTTTGTGGAGCTGAGCCGCGAGGTTTCACACCACCGCAGAGCGAAGCCTGGAGATGTCACCAGGCTTATGAATTATTTAGAGCGCTTTTCGCTAATAGGCTTCAATGCATAGGTGTAATGAAAGCTATGCGTGATTTTGCTGTGCTTAAAAAAAAAAAGGATTTAAAGCCTTCTCCAGACTCTCCTGTGTGTACTCAGGAAAGATTACGGAAGAAGTCTGAAAAATAAAATTAAAAAAAAATAATAGTAAGAGGCGGTTTTAAAAAAGGACACTGCTTTTCTCCCAGCACCACGTGGCTCTGACTCGATGCACCCAATGCCAACCATATCAGAGGAAAGAATGAACTTGTTATCTCACACAAGACTGGCAGTCATCAGTTTTCAGGAAATTCAGAGTGGATAGCTGTTTGCCCCAGACCTTTACCTCTAGAAAGTGTTTAGCGTTACTGTTAATCCAAGCTCCTATTGCAAGGTGAAAACAGGAGAGTCTACACACAAAATAGTTGAATCCCATACTATAGCTAGACATCATAACATCCACTCTTTCCAAACCTTTGTTTAAACTAAAAGCTATGGTCGTGCTATTCTTTCTGAGATGGTCTAAAGCCAGAGGAGAGGTTTGCAGGGAGTGGTTTTGTCTTTCATAAGCTTAAGCAGCCCAAGTGGAAAGAGATGGACAAGCTTGCAGGCACACAAGGGCACACACGCTATAAATTATTTATAAGTCTGTTGACAACTCCAAGTCGTGCCATGTGTTATTTTGATACCTTACTGTTCAAATCTACAAAGCTCGTATCTGTCAGCTATCAAGTTCTCCTGCGCCCCAAAGCTTGTTCATTTTTTCCACCCGTATCAGCCAGTCTAATAAAAGATCTTACCTCACTCTACAGATTCGGCCTCTTAGAAACAATACGAGCTTCTTAACGTCGTCTGCCCCCACTCATGCTTACGCCCTGGATGGTTTACACTGTCGGGCCGAGCTGTAAAGAATATCCACTCTATGGGCCTTCTGTAAACTGCCACGTATATAAAACACGTACAGAAAATACATGAATACCATGAAATATAAAATGTCTTAAAGCAGACTATGGTTTTCTTTTCCCCAGCAAAAATATCTTAAATTCATAAGGGAAATATTTCTGTTAGTGTTTATCCTTTAAACACGGGAAAGGAAAATATTTGGAGAAAAAAAAAAAATCTCTTGAAGATAGCACAGTTCTTTTGTATTTTTAGTTTTCAGACTGTCACTCACATTGTTTCTCCTCAGCCAGCTCAACAGACTAATTCTATTTAATCCTTTTCTTTTTATATGTAAAATGATACAGTTTAATGCTCCGCAGTTTAATATCTGTGAAGTTTTATCTTTATTTGTTTGGAAAATTTGAGTCAGATACTCACCTACTGTAATTTCCAAAGAACAAACAAATGAAAAAGGGCAGCCCATTTTCATGCAAATCCCGCCAGCTGTTTAGCTCAGGCCGCCCTTGCCTTCTGATGTGAGGATCTGCATAAAAAACCCAAAGTGGAGATATGATAAAATATAAAAGGCTGACAATAACATGCAAATCGAAATCAGTCATTGGAAAACTGTGGACTCATTGTCATCAAAAGAATTAGGTGGCAGAACAAAACAAAAGAGCCCGACTGATAAAAGTAACTATGGCATGATGGCTTTAAAATCTACAGATTTTTTTATACCACAAAGAAAATTGAAATTAAACACCTCTTTAGACTGTCTGCTTTTAATCTTTTCCTTCTGAACTGCTTCCTGACATATTCTCTGTTAACTTTTTATCAAAGGTCATTTATAATCATATTTAAGAGATAAAATAAAAATAAAAAATGCATTTATTTCTTAAGTTTTAATCAAGTGCTCATGGAAAAAAAAATGATATTAAAATAAGCAGCTGAACACTATGTAATGTAGTCAGGAACTAACATAATTAGAGAAAATATTAGTGGTCCCTTACATGGTCAAATCTAGAACTGAATTTTTGGGTATAATTTTGCTGTCATTTAGATTTACAGTTAAATCTCATGACAAGTGTTGGGTGGTTTTGTGGCAAATCCCCCAATTCTGATACACATCCAGGTGATGGTGGTGATGGAGGGTGTCCCAAAAGGATAAGCAATGATTTAACTGTTACACACGAGAATATCCCCCTATGTAGGAAGCTGGGAGCATACTTCAGTTCATTAGAAGAATTTTCTGAAAATATTCAACAAAATATTCAAATTGGTGGTTTAAAATTTTCTTACTAAACTCTTTCCTTCCTCACAGAAAAAAAAAAAAAGGATTAAGGATTTATATCTGAAGTTGAACAAGGAAATAAATT
>WHYT01015788.1:150237-172756 GCA_009806455.1 Tetrax tetrax
CTTAGTTTGCCATGATGTCAGGGGTTTCTTAGAGATGTACATACTAATTCTGTAACCAACCTGTCAATGCAACGAAGGCACATGGGTCTTCCTTCTCTTGCTCTCTTTTTTTTTTTCCTTTAAGTGAGTTCCTAGAAGAATTTTCTATTCAATGACAATAAATTGATCTCGCATTTAAAACATACATTAAATCATTGGTGTGAGTGATGCAACATTATTACATGTCAGAAAAAAAAATCTATATTATGATAGTTGTTGACAAATGATAATATTCTTTTCTGGCTAAGCACGAGGTGTTAATGCCGCTAAATGGCTGCAAACATTGACGTGAAAGGCTGCCTGCTGGCCATTTCCAGGTGACATATCTGGGGATTCGGGGCTATTTCATTTTCCAGCCTTTTTTAAGGCTTCAGGCCCCATCCATAAATTACAGCTGATGACAAAAGTGGAAGCTAACAGTGGCAAAATTAGGCCCACAGGCAAAATAATTATATATACAGCCTTTAGCAGTGAGGGAGAAAGCCATCAATCAGCCCCCAATTATTCACTAGTTAATCAGCTCTGCCCTTCCTTTATTGAAGGGTTACAGTGTAATTAAGTTGGCAGCATCCTTTTAATTCATCAAACACACAACACATGGCGGTGTTTGCCGCAATCAGGGGACAGCACCTTTGTGTGCCTGACCCCCTGGCACTGCTGGAGGAGAGCAGGAAAAACTTCCCAGGCCGGAGAGACGATTTACGCCACGGCCAAGCAGCCGCCGGCCGGGTAGGGTTGCGGCGCAGGGGGTGGGCACGGCATCCCGGCCTTTCACGGGCGCAACAAACTCGTGCGAGCACCTACACCTAAGCTCGGTGGGTGTGGCCACTCCAGAAAATGACGGTTAATCCGGTTATTCCTGCATCCCTCAGGGCAGGTGGTTCTAGACAGCAGCGTTTATGGACGTAATGCCCCGTGCCTCTCTTCCCATAATCCTGGAAAGTCTCTGGTAACGGGGCGAGCGTCGCTCTGGGGTCCCGGGATCGGTGGTGGACCGCAACAGGCAGGCTGGGCACTTCCAGGCCGTCAAAGCATATGCAACCAATGTACACGTTTCTCCAATAAATGGTTTTGTGGAAACTGAATTTGAGGAAATGACAAAAGCAGTTACTTAAAGGCAGCACGCAGTTTTGAATCCTTTCTCAGGTTAATGGCATTAGATTTTTATATTATAGCGCAGATCAGTATTTTCAGTGGTTTTTGTCAGTAAGGAAGCATTTGGACATTGATTTTCTCACCAGTAATGGACATGACTCATGATATTGCTGTCTTCCACCCATACTAAATTTTGCCCTGTGAATGTAAACCCAAGTAATGCTATATATCATGCATGTCTCTTTTCTCCCTATATTTACCTGATCATAAATCTATTTTCCTGCCACATACACTTCCTGCTCACGGCATCCTTAGAGATGTCGAATGTCCTAAGCGTCCTTGCTCCCTCGCAGAACAGATACAGAATTATTTATTCATAAACAAGCTCTGTGTTTCTAACCTGCTTGTAATAATGAAGTTTTATACAATCATTTGCTCTGCTGCATGATACAGGCAAACAAACCCAAACCCCTCAACATCTGAATGCACTGGGAATCTCAATGTTCAGAAGCACTGGCGCCTTTTTTTTTTTAAATAAAAATCTTTATCTTCTCAAACAAAAAGTGAAAGAGCATTACCCTGCTGGGTACTTTTTAATGTTTTTTTTCTTACTTCATTCGGTCTCATCAAAGACATTGGGAAGTTTCTCACTAAATAGCAAAATCCCTTTCCTAAAGAAGTGAAAAAACAATATTTTGTTTTATTTTAGTTCTTTTGGAGTGGGTTGGATTTTTTTGGAAGTGATGATGGGAACAAGCAGCAATCCCTTCTGGGCCTTACCCTACTCGTTTGCACTTTATCTGGAGCCTAACCAAAGACTTTTAAGATGATGGGCAGCATGAAAGTCAGATGCTCTTCCTGCTATTCCCTTTCAGCAATTTTACCCCACCAGACATCCTACAGTACGCCAAATTTGCAATGTTCCACCTTCTCTGGAGTTGGGAGCTCAGACCAAGAGAGGGAGGACAGAAGGTGGAAACTTTGGCTTTCCTGCCCAGGAACTGTTGCCATCTTAGTAAGCAATATGAGTTCTCCCAACAGCTAAGGGAATCTGACACCCTTAAATCTCTTTGGCTTTTTTAGATAAAAATCCATTTGGACAACATACTGTCATCTTAGGCTAGGAATCAGCTTGGTCTTCCAGATCCTGTGGAAGGAGACTCCTTGCTGACAGCCACTTGCAGAGATTTCCAATGCTGTTCTCTGCCGTGATCTGTTTTCCTAACAGTACTGGAGACTGAACCGAGCCACTGAATGTCAATGTGAACTACCAAAGGACCTGCCCCACCAAATAAATTTGCATGAAGTAAAAGTTATATTCTTGCTAATACACTGGACCAGGTTTCCCACAGAGGTGGTGGATGTCCTATCCCTGGAAACGGTCAAGGCCAGGTTGGCCGGGGCTCTGAGCAACCTGATCTGGTTGGAGATGTCCCTGCTCCTTGCAAGGGGGTTGGACTGGATGGCCTTTGAAGGTCCCTTCCAACCCTAGCCATTCTATGATTCTATAATAAAACACTAGTATTTAACTATATAGTCTTCTCCTGGTTGTATGTGCACATCTTTTTACTGTTTGGGGTTGTTGGTTTTTTTTTTTAATTACAGAAACTTGGGATGCACAATTTAGATCCTACATTATCTCAAAGTCAACAAATATAATCCTTTTTTTTTGAGGATGAAACATGCCATATTGCAGCCAACCTAAGTCATAACTCAAGACAACACAATCATGTCATAACATAGTTTTTACACAATGTTATTGTGTCTGTCTTTATGGAGGGTCATTGAATTCTGTCTGTCAGTGTTATGTTATTGGATTGTGTCAAGTAATAGTTTGTGCTGATTATCAGAAAGTATGCTTCAAAACTGTCACTATGTTTATATCCTTCAGGGTTACTTTTGAATTATGCAGATAATCAGGATCAAACAGCGTAATGCAATGAAGTACAATTCCTGAGAGAAACTGCAGAAGAAAGTTTCTATGAAATATTCTGGGGAAAAAAAAAGGACTTTGTACATGCTGGCTCTGTTTTAAACGTAAAATACTGGATATACATAAAGCGCATCTAGATTTCTTGACGTTAAGCATACAGCATATTCCCAGATGAAAAACAATGACCAAAAAGAAAAGCTTCACTACCCATTGTGAAAAGTCATACATGAGCAACAATAATTTTTTACAGGTGTATTAATTTGAATTTTAAAAATACTCAAAAATTATTCAAACCCATCAGGTCAATATGAAACAGGAAAACAGTTTTTTGTGAACAGAATTCACGTTAGGGTAAACTGCCATTTGCAATGTTTAATTATGTAATAAAAAAAATTCCTAACAGTGAGTAAGAATGTAAACCACATCATATTTTTTCCTAACTACCTAATTTTTTTTCATTTTAATATACAATTTAAAATTCATTGCATCTTGGTTAATTAAATTATCCATTTGAAAAAAAAGACAATTCAGTGTGCCTACTGGAGCTGAACACAACAGCACCAGTTGCAATTGTATATTTTTCTTTAATTTGTGTAATATCTTGTTTTCCTATATTTTCTTTTAAGAATATTTGAGTCATGTTCTTATGAACATGTTCACTTTTTCATGGGCAATTTTTAAGTAACAAGATAATGAGCACTAAGGAAACATATATTATGTGCAAATTTATTCTCTTGGCTGTTTGGCTTAGATAATACAGTCAAGTATAACCAGAAAACCCACTAGGTTTCCAGTTAAGACACTGCACTTTGGTTAAGCACGCGATTTTTCTGTTGCTGGTAAGAGATCACCATTGTGTTCAGCAGAATTTGTAATAGTTCTTTCTAATCGCTATTTTCTAGTATTAACGGTTTTCCTAAGAATAACAGAAAGTTATTTATTTCATTGCTCAGAGAAGTAAAAAAACCCAAACAAACAACACCCTCCCCCCCACCCAAATTAAAAAAAAAGAAAATTCAGTCATCTTCAGGTTTTATGCAATCAAGAATAGATCTCATTTAGGGTATATGATCATAGTCTCTGTCTGGCTATTCATATTTACTTACACGGAACACCAGATGAATTCAAGTGCATGCACTAATAGTTCACAAGAAAATTGTGGATCTAAATACATATTCTATAGTAGATATATCAAGGAGAGAATGGAATTAGAAGGTAAAATGCCTTGAAGCATTCTGATAATACTCACAGGTCTCCTCTTTCTTCATTTCAGCTATCCATTAAGAGCTTTGCAAAGAGATTATCTAGAAAAAGTTATGAAAACACAACAATGGATCAATCTGGAAATTGGATATTTGGAATAAATCCTGGACAATCACACCACAAGTACCAAAATGTGTGCTCTTGCACAGTCAGTAAAAATTACATTCTACCTGACTTTCTAAGCATGTAACTTGAAATAATATTCGAGGAAAAATAAACTTCCCCACAGACAATTGCAAAAGAGAAAAACCAGACTAAGATGTGGAAGTGAATGATTTGCTTTGATTTGCACCCAAGGCGAGAGGTGGTCCTCGCAGTTCTTCACGACACCAACCAATTCATCAACAACATCACACAGTTCCTACTTCAGAATAGCAAACATAAGCATAACGTGAGTTGACAGTGGCAGGAGATAGAAAGCGTTGCATTCTCTTGATATAAACTCAAAGGAAACTATTAAGCTGAAAAACTACATTACATACAGAAGACGGTTTCACAGCTGTTAAGAGAGGATTTTTCTTTGCATTCACACGGCAAGAATGTTTCAGCCTAATGCGTTAGATCCATTTGTTTTGTTGAGTCCAGCTAATGGGATGAAGATAAAGTGACTTCCAGGCAGAAAACCATGTTAATCAAAACCAATTTGGGCCACTTCTACATGCTGTTCTGTCTTTCCGAGTAGGAACATCCATTTTTCACAAGAAATGCACATGCATGCAACAAAACTTTACTACAGATTGCGTTTCATTTTTGGACAGCTACTCATAGACGGAGTAAGGTGATGTTTTTATGAGATATCACCTATAGACAGATTTTTCATCCCTAAAACGAAAGCCCCTTATCTTTGGGAAAGACTTATTTCTAGTTTAAACGCTATTTCCAAAATGTAGTTACAAACGGATTCACTTTTTGATACATTTTCCAGAAATTTGTGTAACTTGATTGCATACTGGAGAGATGATTCACATCCTGGAGAGAAGAAAACCACCTCAAACTGTGCTTGAAGCAGGACAATTGTGCGTGCTGTGGATGCCTCTGGTACCTTAATGATTGGTAACTTGACTCTTTTAATATATATTATCTTAAGAGACAAGGTGGAGGAGATGCCACCACCGAGGCAGGCACAAGAAAGGAGTAAGTGGCCAATAAGCATTTTGAATTCTTTGGAAATGTCATCTTTTCCACAATTTATTAAGATCGTATACCACAATAAAAGACACTCAGGAAGAGAGACTGTTAATATTAAAAGACCAAGCAACAACAACTAACAAAGCATTCTAACATTCGCCAGTGCAAAGTAGTGTAAATTTACCGGGGACATTTATTGAAAGTAAAAACAGAAAGGTGTTGAAGGCAATATCTTGCATGTGTGTAAAATGCATAAATTAATGAATTCTTCGTGGAAGCGTCTTTTATTCTGATTAATAAATCCTCTCTTACCACTACAGCCCAGACAAAGACATTAAGAAAAGAACCAGGTCATATTTCCTCCTTTACCTGTTTACATAGTCCCCTGCTTTGCTCTTATTTACATGTAATTACGAGGTCAGAGCTAACACCTTATCACTGTATTTATTAACTACTAAAACTTCACTTACATTTAAACAACATATTTTTCCTGGAGCGTTGCACCTGTTTACTGGTATCAGGGCCAGCATCCTCAGACAGAACATTAAACACCACCATCTCTGAAGCCACCTCCTTCTTGGTGCCGCTGAGCGAAGTTCAAGCAGCAGACTTTTTTTAGAGCCTTAAACAAGTGTAGCAGTTGCAATTCTCTCCTCCGTTTCTACAGCTGGCAAAAAAAAGCCCTCACGCCGCGTAGTATTCGGGGTGTACATGCCTGGTTTTGGCCACAGTCCTGTGCTACAGCCCCATGAATGCCGCAGCAGCAGGGACGCGGGGCTCTGCCCGACCGGCACAGAGACATCATGTCACACGGCACGATTGCAGGCAGGCAGGTTCGGTATTGGGCTTGTTCTTGAGTGGAATGGCAATGCCTTTTTGAAGGACCATCAGCATGGAGCGGTGCTCCGCAGAAGCCGTCCTGGAGGTGGCAAGGGATGAGTGCCATCAGTGCTCCAAACAAAACCCAGGAGAACAGGAGGCATTAACAGCCCCGCAGGAGACGCACACAGCAGTTATCTGCCACGTTTAATGATTTTTTTTGACTGTTTTTGGTTTGTTCTTTCTAAACAAGAGTCCAGTGTATTTTATGCTTAGCTGTCTAGCAGGAGCTCACACCGCTACTTTTACTGTCTGCAGAAGCTCCCAGCGCTAAATCTCGACCCCCTTTTATGTGCCAATGCCTGCCCGTGCCTTACTTTCTCTACAAATTCAGACAAACCAATTGTCAGGTTGTCCGTGTTCATCTAAACACGCGTGAAACTGTTTAGTCTGGGGGTTTAAGATCTCCATCTCTTTATGCTTCCTCTACCCTGGGTTAAAGTCTCAGAGCAAAACTAAAAATCTGCTTGAAGAAGGAGTAAAGTAAGTCAACAGAAAGTTTTGCACAGTTTCAAATGAATTATTTAATCGCTTTCTGGAGTCCGCAGAAAGAAACCCAAAACTGCCCTTGGGATTTCAGACTCCAGCGAACTTGGTCAGTGCTCTGCATCCCTAACAAGCCTTATAACCAGACCAAGGGGCTTCTTTGTGGACCTTTCTTTTTCCCACCACCCTAGTAAACACAACTCCCTTTATCCCACTTACTTTTGTTTGCATGGTCCGTGTATTTCTTTATCTCTGTTTTCAAATGCTGTTAAACTCCACTCAGTATTTTCTGAAGAAAGTCTGAAAACCAGTAACTCGGTATTCCCGAGGCAACCTGCAATAACAGCCAGCGCAGGATCATAAAGGATACTCGGTCAGGAAAGGGATTTCATTTCTAGTGGGCAATTGCAAACAACAAGGGAAATATTATTTTTTAAAATTAAGATAAATACTTTAATGGTGTACTATTAAAATAATGTGTCCAGTTTACACAGATCTTAAAAAAAGAAAAAAAAAAAGAAAAAAAAAGGGCCGCTATCAAATTTTCTCTCTTTAGGGATACGTTCTTCTTACCAGTACAGGAACATTAATCACACTGAGACTGCCTGTTGGAGTTGCACTTGAAAAATAGTCCCTTTGTTCCCATCTATCTGGAAGCCACTCTTCATCATGCCCGCCAAGGTCTTCATCACGCCCACCAAGACTGCTGGCACTGCCGCCTCCAGCTCCTCTCCAGTTGCCACTTCATCACCTGGATACGAAGAGCGGGATGCAACTTCTCCTTCTCTCCTTAACCCCGGTATTTTAGTTGTTGTAACATCCTCAGACCACTGTACGCATCTGTAAATGCCATCCACCATGCCTGATGGGTCAGCCTCCTGCACCCACCTCTGTCCTGCCCCGTGCAGTGCCTTATGCCAGAGCATCTCTAGAGTAAGCAATACAAGGCTAAAAATGGTTTAGGGTTAGACCAACTGAAGAAAAAACAACAAGAGCTGAGCAGAAAGAATTGCATTTCTGTGAGGAGTCGGTGTGGCATGTTGACCTCAAGCATGGAGAGATGTCAAGCCTGCTCTGCAGGTTGGGTGAAATCCCATTGAAGAGAACACCTCCAGGTTTGTGGGTCAATATGTTGGGACAAAACTGCCATGGTAGAGCCAGTCATACACCTGCACAGTTCTCATTTAGCAGGTGGGTCTCTGAATATTAAAAAAAAAAAAAACAAAAAAACAAACAACAACACAGAAAGCAAGTCCCATCCTCTGTTCTGCGGGTCACTTTACTCATATAGGCTAAGCAAGGCAATGAGGAAATAATGCCGTGCAATAGAGTTAAAAGTGACTGCCTTCATCCTTTTGTTGTTTATCAGTTAACAAAATGACATTATAGAGATGCTTTGTGTATTTATTGAAAGGGGAGAAACATCTATCAGAGCTCATTTTAGCTATTGTTACTGCCATCAGGCTGCTTCTCTTCTGCCGTGAGCTGGAACAGGACTGTCAGCCAGAGATGACTGATACAGGCAAATGATTTTGCATCGTTTGAGATACATACAGAAATATAATCATACCCAAGGTCAAACATTAGAAAAAGGTTGGGCATTTGGGGCAATGAAAGCAATGCTGTCAGATATTGAAATCTCAGCAGGAGATTCGGCTCCATTAAAACTGAATACACAATTACTTTCGGCTTGCTACTTTCCATGCATGTATAACTAGTTTGTTCATCTTGGTGCCCCCTGTGTTAGTCAGAAAAGGTAAAATTTGAATATTTTGAGGACTGGGTATGATAGTCCTTTCACAGGAGTCTACACAAGTGATAAAACCACTATATGATATATATGCAACCAGTGCATCTCTTCAACAATTAATCTGCCTTGAAGAAGTAGACCTAAGAGATGTAAGTAACCGGCTCTGTCCAGGCAGCTTTAAATTCTCCACAAGTACTTGGCTGCCTTGACGTGACTGGCCTTCCAGAAGATGCTCCTTTGGCAGCCAGGAAAAGAAACGCTCGGCGCGCCTGCTAAGCATCACCATTGGAGTGGTACGATGAAAAAAGGAAGGGAGCAGAGAGAGAAAATAATGAAAGATCATTTGGAAAATGAACTGCAAGTGGACATCAAAAATGGTAAAGGAGAAAGAGGACAGGAAGGGCTTGGCTCAGATCAGGGATTGCACAGGGAGAGGAAGTTTCTGCTGTGTTCAAATTTGGATGTTTTTAAAAGCTTCACTAGTTATCCATAAATTGTACAGGTATGAGAAACTCCACGTGCACTTTGGTTCTTCTGCTACACCCTGCCTGTTGACGCGCCTCTGATGAGACACTTGCAATCTTAGAGATGCCCAACCAGCTTCAAACAACAAATATTTATGAAAAAAATCATCCTCTCAAGGGATGTTTGCTCGAAATCTGGGCTTTTCATCCAGGACAGAGCACGAGCTCAACTCACCATTCAGGCATTTCAGACTCCGAGATCAGTGATGGTCCAGTATTTTGTGATCTCTGGATTAGGCTAAAGAGATAAACCTTCCTTGCCTCAGAAATGATGTAATTCTTGTAATGTTGGAGAGATTTAGCATTTTTATGTGCTTTCTTTTTGTCTGAGATTTCTGCACTGGAACATGAAAAGTAACCTAATACTAAAGTTCTGAACTTGATAGAAAAAAAAAATAATTTTCAACCTACATTCCCACATTATTAAATTTAAGAATTACATGTGAAATTGAATTCTATGGTTACAAAGCTTTTGTATTGTCTATTGCCACTGTAAATCTTCAGTTTGTCTTATCCGTGTACTTTATACCATAAATTCTGATCCAGCATTTACAGTTACAAGTATCCATGTAACATCTAATGCCAAGAACATACAAATAATTGGATTTACCATGTGCTTTTGACACATTACCATGCAGAGTTCAGGCAAATTAATTTCTAACAGTACTCCCAAAATTTCTAATTCACACAGAATTTTTCAAGAAGTAAACAGTATTAATAAATAATATGGATTAATATTAAATAGTGTTATTATTTATTGACGTTATGATAAATAAAAAATATCCACATTCTGCCCCTCAACTATTCCAGTACGATCAGCAGCAAGATATTCATTTACATTCACAGCTGCAAATACTATAGTAGTGTTGGAAACATCATTCCCTTTTCCTGCTAAAGCGTTTGTTCTCCACCTGCAAAGGCTACGAGACACTACACTAAATTAAAAAAAAATAATAAAATTGCATTTGGGATAAATGGGAAACACTATTTCTTCTTTCACAGATTTCTACCCATGGTGACTTTCACCTTCTCTCAGTGATGGAGTACCTGGACCCATGGACCTACTGCAGCCGTCTTCACTGCTGCCGCATAGGTAATGTGTCACTTATTCTTAAATTCCCCAGTCACTTCACATGTGGTTCTTCTACTCATATAGATCCTAACACATAAGTAGCAATAATGCTTTTTGAAGTTACCTGTGTCATTCTTTTCTTATTTTCTTGCCAACCTAGCCAACCTGTCTCACCTCAAAGATGTGAGGGTCCTGTGTGCACCCCAGCATCTGGTGTTCTACTGCAATTGGTGTAACACAAGTTGTTTTGCCTCTCTGCAACCTTTGTCTATTTTATGCTACTAACCACCCTCCTCCCTCTCACATGGTACCTAAGCAAACCAGAAACCTTACAGTTTCCTCATGCTTTCAAAGAGAAATAAAATTACAAGTCACTATCTGTCACAGCTCTGGAGTTAACTACACCTTTCACATCAGCCTCCTCTAGGGAGCATCTCTGGGGTCATGGATCCCCAGATGTCACCTTTCCCACATGGGAACCAGTATCATTCTTTCTGGGGACCCCGGTGTGAAGGTTGAGCTTCCCTCACAGTCCACTGCAAACAGCCCTCCTCACGTGGACCTAGCATTTCTTCTTACAACATCTTACTACAAGATACAAAAACAAACATCATGTGTAGATTGGCTTCTTTAAAAGCAAAAATAGATTTTTGAGAAACATCTAAAAGAATAAACCAGCTTGGCCACGTTACCAGCAGCAGCATAAGAGATACTGGCACACGTTCATCTTCCTTCACTCCAGGCAGTGTCTCCAGCCACATCTCCTGACACATCCCCATCCCCTTCTTTCTTTGGGAAGCCTCTTGAGCCAAAACAGAAGAATTAAATGTTTTAATAGCTTTCTTATTTGGCCAAAGCTTGCTGATTTACAGCAGTTACTGCCTCTCCTCTTCCCTGGGACTCCAGGGGGTCAAGTCACATGCATAAGTGTGCACATGTACGTGTGTGTGCGTGTGTGTACATGTGAAGGAGAGAGATCACCTAAAGCATTGGTAGAGCAGTCTTTTTCTATTTTTAATTTTATTTTTTACTGCTCCACATGTCCATGGTGCCTAACACATCTCAACAGTCTTTGAAGTTTCCATGCTTTCAAGGTCTCACATCTGTCACGCTATCAGTACCCTGCCACAGATGAAAAGAATAAAATTATGGATTTAGTGTAATCATTGATTTCTGGGCTCCAAACCATTCAAAGAAAGGTCACAAGTCCACATGGCTGCCCCTTAGGAAAAGGATTTGCATCTGACTATTTTATTTAGCTAAAGACACCCTCAATTAAATGTAGAGATTCTTCTCTTCGGGCTCGGCACCTGAGGCAACTTGAAGACGACTGATCAATCTTCCCCGTGCCAACTGCGCCGTGTTTGCGCCAAGCCGACACCGCTCCCACCTGTTACCGGCAGCCGCGGTGACTTTTTGCTCGCTAGCTGCCTTTCGTTCGCTGGGCGGCCTCTCCCTTTGGAGAACTGCCACGGCAAGACGTGGAGGACGTGCGCCCGAGGAGCCGCGCTTTCGGGAAGGTGGCAGGACGCCAAGAAGATTGTGCCTGGAGCAGGGGAGCCGCTGTCAACCCTTCAAATGTTTAACTTACTGCGGTTCTCCGAGATCCGCAGTGCAGATGTAAAGACATAATTTTGCCCACAGTGTTTGGATTAGCAGTAAATCTACTAATCCAACACAATATCCAAGGGGGCATGGCTAGATCTATGGGTTCATAAATTCACACCACTCCTTTTATTATTCTGGGCCCCAGATGGTTTCGAATGGGCACGGGCATAATGAGATCTTGGAAGACGTTATTATATTCTTAGGTCAAAATTCTCAGTCCAATCTCTTTTATCAGGCGCAGCGCCTTTGTGTCCCTGAAGTGCTAATACTTTATGCTGATTGACTATGCAGGCTTCGGTGGGAGTTCACATTATTTTTGATACAATTATTATTATTGACAGCAAAAACTCCACAAAAAAAGAGATCCCCCTTTTACATTACTTATGGTATCATACTATCTGGAAAATACAATGCCCAAGACTTCTGTTATACTTAGGTTTTCGTAACAAAACAGATGAGAAAAAGAAGGGAGGATAAAAGTATTATTTTAGTAACGGGAAGACAAAGTATGAGCTTGATCATAAAGACTAGCAAGCTTTATAAATGCATCTTTGAACTGATTGAGGCTTTTTTTTTCCCCCCTTTTTTAAAATAAATGGTTCTTTTGAACCTGGCAGTTGTAAGGAAGTGAAACAGAACAAACTTTGAAAAGTGTGCTTGTCTGAGTCTCCTTACACCGTATCTGGCTGAGAGTACAGGTGGCCAAGCACAGAAAGTTCCTGCCAATTTCTAAAGTTACACTTTTATCCACTAAACAAGCATCCTGATCCGGGTTACCAAACAGGGCACTCAACAGGAGCCTCAAAGCGCAGATATTAAATATCACTTATTCCACAGCCCGGGCCATCCAGCTTAGTAAAGCTTGATCTAAGACTGTTTCACCCTTTTCCTGTGCTCACTGGATTTTGGGTAATGGACCTTCCCAGGAGACCGCTCTCGGAACGTATCTTCTTGTAGAAGAGTTGATGCACATGCTTCTATTTTAAAAAGCACATGTTCAGCACATTTCGCTTTTGTGAAACAGAATATGGTTTAAGTTTGTTTCAATAAAAAAAGGGATTCTGCTGGAAGGACTTATGTCAAAGTGCAAAAGGTTTTATACACAATGAATAGATATTTTTTTTTCCTCTTGAGGACCAAAGAGGAGACACTAAAATGAAATCTTTCTGCCACAACAGCAGTTGCTGTTTTACACACAGAGAATCGACAAGGCGGCTTGTTATGAATTCTCCATCTTTGTATTTATTTTGGATTAGGCTGATTTAATCTAAGAGTCACATCAAGAAAACCAGACCTTGCCTTTAATGAGAAACTTAATATGTATTCACAGTAAACACTTTAAATGTCAAAGTTTAATGGACAGTATTCAAAGGCCATTATTATCGTAACTATGCTTTTATATCGGCATGCCTGATGAGGGGTAATTCTTTTAAAGGCACTCTTCGAAAAAAAAAAAAATCAATATAAGCACTAAATAATAAAAATAAAAATCCCCACAGTGCATCTTAATACAAAAGAAGGACAGCAACAAAAACCTGCCTACCAAAATCAAGCCTCAGCAACAACGACCGATGTGAGAAGTATGGATTGCGTGGATACGGCACCAGGTGCAAGTGAGTGCTATGAACGGAAGAAACGTGTTCAGCCCCCTTGTCCTCTGAGCTAGTGTCTAAACCCACGTCAGCATCATCCTCCCTGAGTGGGGCTGTTCCCTGCTTTGCACTATCTCCTTTCAGGTTCTTCTCACCCAAAAAGACGTCAACCACCTTCCTACGATACACAAACATATGCATCCCCTAGGAGTAACTTCCCCAAATCTTAGTGCATAATTTAAACATTCCGCACAGCAAAAATTAACAGAGAAACCTTATTCTGTTAATAAAAACTCCTAGAGTCTCCCGTCTTGTTAACACCACCTTCTTCCCTAGGTCTTCTGATGTGGCTTCTCCAGCTCACTTTCCCAGGACTTCAGAGCAAGGCCCGGGGTGGGACGCAGAGCTTGACCCAGCAGGCACCCGAGAGTGCCAGGGTCATTTTTACTTGAGCCTTGACTAGATTGTACTGATTAAAAACAGTATCTCAGTCTGCCCTTTTTCAATAACTCCCTGCACTCTCTGATCCATCCTTTGTCCAAACACAGAAAAATTTTCCTGCATTTCCATGTGCACTTTAAGCCCATTATATCACAGCCTACTTGCAGGTCCACGGCGGAGACATTCATTTTCTCAACAGTATTTAAGGAGCGCACATACAGCTGTTTCATAAAGATCCTCACACATATTCCAGCATAATTACTGTTTCCCGCAGGCGGTGGAAAAGCTCTGGTGCACCTGAGTGAGGGTCTGACTTGCTCTGGAAGGAATCACTCCGTACATCAGTCACAAAACCAAAGCCTGTGACATCACAATGTTTATCAAAAGCCTCTTCTAGCAGGCTCAAATTTTTTTGCAGTCAAGGATATGTCTAATGATTTATAGTTTTATTTAATTGCATTTAGAGTCAATTAAAACAGTTAATTTATATGGAATGATATGGAAAGATGTGGCAACCAACAGCTACTGTTTACTCATTCCCTACACTGAGAAACTTTCCCTTTGACAGCAGGGTTAAACTCTAAAAGGAAATTATAATTGTTACAGTTATGCGCACCCAGGTGCCAAAATAATTCATTTTCAACCAGATTCAGAGAGATCAGAATGTCTGGTTTATGTGGCTTCGGTCTCAGCAACCAGCTAACATGATGCCATGCTATTTTATCTGGACATGCAGAAATTACAGAAATGGGGAAAAGAAGATAATTTCTTTATCCAGATGTTGTAACAGTATGTAGTCACTTGAGGAAAATTAGTCATTAGAGTGTATTTATTTAATTTGCTGACTAACCTTTGTGTATTTCTTATTTCACTTCAGTTACATCTCTGCTCCAATCCCAGTTGCCTGTGGTTGACAAGGGAGAATACACAGCAGATAACCTGCAACCATGCAGTTTCCAGCATTATCCTTAAACGATTCTTAGACAACATCAACCAGTACAACTATTAACAGCTTCTGACTTATTTTGCTCTATAACAAAGTGTGTTGCACCTGGGAAGAGATGAGGTCCATACACCGCACGTGTAAATGGAGAAAGTGTCAGCCCTAGAACTCTGCTATTGATACCCACCAGCCACTTAAACGGACGTGGCATTGATTATCTGTCGGGTACACGCACAAGCTCTCAACTCAAATTTTTCGGATAACAGCAGAAATGAACGAGCTTTTCATCCGAAGCATGCCAACTAGTTTAAAAAAAAAAAAAAAAAAAGAAAAAAAAAGAAAAGAAAAGAAATGAAAAACTAGAAAAGAAAGGATAATGATTCTTCAACCAGGCACATTTTTGCAACCTTGTGTTTCTGGAATCCTTGAATTTTCCTACCAAGCACTCGCCAGCCGTAGACCAACACTACTCAAACAGTCAGGATTGGCCTCCTCAAAGTTATTGCCCTCCCCTTGTCCTTTGGAAAGAACTACATGGCTACTACTCTGAAAGAAAAAAAAGCATGGAATGATGACAAATAAGAAATCTGTGAGGTCCACAAAAAATGCGAAAGCGTTGTAATATCACAAGTTCAGATCCATGCCTACTGTGTCTGCTTTCTGAGGAGTCAGAAATGAACCTAGCAGGAATCTGATTTTCTTCTATTTAATATGTTAGGTCATGTCCTTTGTTCAGTTTTAGATCAGAGAGATTACAGAATTATCTCTCTCCCCAAAACTTTGAATCATTTTCTCACATATTGTTAAAATTGCTTTCTGGCCTCTCTTCAAATGGTAGCTGCTGAAAGATATACACTGAATACTAAATAAGGTGAAACTTTAAATATCCTGTGCTCCATGTTTGTACCAATCAGCCTCGGGATGTGCTAATTCTACATGTTCAGAAGACAAAAAAGTCCTTTTAATTAGCAGGTGAGTATATGAAATCAATGATATTGTAACCTTCAAAAAGCTGCTGATGTGTAAGACAGAACTTTGCTGGGCGCTCCTGGCACGAAGGAAAGAAAATATCGCACCAACAGAAGGTGTGATGAGGGGTAGTGCAAGAAGTTGGCTCAATTCTGTTTCTGGGATCTGTTGTTACATGGAATGGGAAATGGATGGACACCTATCAACCCAAATCCTAGGATTATGCAAGGCTACCTGATGTAGCTTGAAGCAAAGCAGCAGCAGGTGAGAGATGCCCAGCAATGTACCCAAAAGGAAAGTGTTAGAAGACAGTATATTTTCCAATCAAAAGCAGAGAAGTAAAAGCAATTGATAACTGAGATGAATCTGAATCTGGATTTTCTCATGAGAATTGCCATTCTGACTATGGCACTGAAGATGGGTGAACAACAATGCAGCTGGTTTGTTGATATTTTTTCTTTTTTCGGCAGGAGAGGTGGGGCGGAAGAGTGGCATTTCATCATAGACAATTGGCATCTTCCTTAAAAAATAGTAATTGTTTTCCTGATTCCACATTTTGGTTGTTCTTGCTCTAGTCACAAACTGCTCGTGCAGGAAAAGTAGCTCAAACACACTTTTCAGCCTTAACAACTAAAAATAATCCAACACTTTTCAGCAAAACCTGGAATTTTGAGATGCTCTGATTTACAGAGGGCTAGTCCCTTTTGCTAAAGCCCACCACAATACAGCTACACCAGAGTTCCTGTCCCAGTATCTTGCTTCAGGCACTGAAAAACCTTTAGGTATCATCCTCTGGCCAAATTTTGCCCAAAAATCTCAGGCTGCTGTGTCTTAAAAACTACCTACATTGGAGCAAATTCCAATTCTGATGCCATCAGGCTTGCTGCTGCTGTTTGTCAGGAGGACATCAAAGCAGTAAAACACTTTTATGCACATGGACATACCAAGATATGCATTGCACAGTATTGTGTGTTACCGCATGGATGATGCTTGCGGCCAAACTCTTCCATGTCAGATGACAATTTAAGTATTTCACTATTTCCATTTTACCAGAAGACTTCCAGGTCCAGGTTTTCCAATCCAATTAATTTAGCGCTACAAGACCAAGTAAGTAGATACCGACATCTGACTCCCAAAAGCGTCAGCATTCCAGATGTCTAGGATTTGCTAAGAGTTGTTCACATGCGGCCGGTGCAGCCATTATGCATTTTTTGCTGCTTTGTCTCCAAAATGAATAGTTTAACTTAAAGCTTTCCAGCGGCAAGAACCCGCAATTTTCCTCTGAAACCAAAGACCTAATCATTGAGATACAGCAATTCATGTGTCTTCATCTGTTCCTGACGTATGCATGTGTATCTGACTTCTAAAATTTACTGGGTGGCTAAATTTGATTCGTTCATTTATAAAGAAGGTAATTTTGTCTGCTAAGTTTGCTACAAGAACATCGCTGCTTTGGAAGTATTTTTATTTCTTTTTTCTTTTTTTTTTTTACTTGCTAAAAGACTAAGCATTATCTACTAATAACATGAAGATGCAGAAAAGAAAAGGTCAATTTAATTGGAACTACCATTTCCTGGGGTTTAAAAGGAAAATGTTGAAGCTAAGATGACATTGACAAATTGCTACTATTTATTTAAATTGTGTAATGCAATCTACCAGTAGTTCTATAATCTGCATGTTTGAAGCAGTTGACCCGTCCAACTAATGCAAACAAATTAGCCTCCCGGGTACTAGCTGTACCCTATAAGCCATTAAATATTGTAATCTAACATCGTTTAATACACAAACTCTCTTAGTTAAAGTGTTACAGTGAATACGTGTTATAAAAATTACAATATGTGGGGTCTAAGCGCGGTGGAGCCCAGGTCAGTAAATTCGTCTTTTCTGTCATTCAGGCCAAATGAACGCAACGGTGACGCGGCTTGGATTTCACCGCGCCTCGGCTCTGCCCGGCAGATATCTTCATTGCCGCGTGATTTATTTCTTCCACAGTCCAACACTGGTTTAAATGTTTTAGTTCAATAGTTCCTACCACTAATGTATTGTACAAATCTCATTCCCGTAAGTAAATTGGTCTCATAAAAGCATTTGCATATGAAATATTTTTAAGAAATTAAGGCTTTATTACGCCTACTATACACAGGCTAGAAGCAACTCAGTATTTCTCACCAATTTATAGAAATGCCAATCCAGAGACATCACAACTCATGCAAAAAAACTCACCTGAAGGGAACGGGGCTGTTTGCCTGAGTAAAATATGAACAAAACCTGGAGTAATTAGTAAAGCAATAATTCCCACAGGAACCCAATGCTGACGTTTTGTGACCGGGGGAAATCGCCTTCTCTCCATTATGATAAACATACCAATACAAAAATACATAACTATTATTTTATCATACCGAGAAGGTCTGTTCTGGAATTAATCCATGAGTGAAGTCCACCTCATGCAGGAGCAAGATCCAAGAGACAGGTCTGAGGGCTACCATGTATTCCCCTTGATTTCATTTGCCCTTGGATCAGTCCTTAAAAGATCGGCTAGTCAATAGAGCTTCGTAAAAGCAAGGAGATAAAGGTAGCATGGAATGATTAAATCAATCAGGAAAGTAATAGTCCTATAACCAAAGGAAAGTCAATAGGTTATATATCACTGACAGGCTATAAAGTCATTACAGGAGCTTATGGGACTGAGTCACACAGTTAATTACCTAACAAAAGTCTCCTGATTGCAGTAAATAAAATATATTTTTGGCATTTTGATACAAAGAGGGCTATCCTTTGCATGAACTTTTCTGGAAGTAAACAACAACAGCAAAAATAACCCCACTAAACTGAGTCCCCTCAAATTACCAAATCACATAGAAGAAGTTTTTCCAAGCTGTTACTAAACTTCCTTCTTATAATCTACATTTTAGGTAGAAAATAAAAAGATCTAGATTTATGATTTTAATAAAAACTGAGTTGAATCTCAGTTTTTCACAACAAAAAGAAATAGGTGGGGATCAAGTACCACCTATAGAAACTGCAAAAATGAGGAGAAAAACAGAGATTCTGCAGAAATTTGGGAAATCTTGCTGCTGGAGTAGTTTCACATGCTTGGTTGGAAAAAGCACAATGGATTTGAAGAGCTATCCGAAGATATTTCATTTCAATGAACGCAACAGAAGGCAAGAAGAAACTGAGCAAAGTCCTCTGATTCTGAGCATATGACCTTCCTCAGTAGAGTGATCAACAACTGCACCAGATTTTCTATATAGAAATATAGAAAATCATCCCTTTTCATTTTCAATATCCTCCATCAGTACAATGCAACACCAAAGAGATCTAACTGAATCCGATCACGAGACCCCGATCTCTGCCTCCCACGGCAGGAACTGACAAGGTGTTATGATTTTACCCATCAGAGGGGGTTGTTTTTTCACTACAAAAATTATCATATATTTTCCTTTCTCTGAGGAGTAATTAAGTGACTCATGGATGAGATCTAGAAAATCGATACTTGTCAGAGGTAAAAACAATGATCAGTGGAAGAGGCAAGTTTACCGTAGGATTGTGATTTCAGTCTTTTTTCACATTCCTTGCCAAGTTTGGAGCTGTTCTGGTTCTTAACAATCAGCTTATTGTCAGCTGCTAAATATTAATTTCTCCTGTCTTAAGATCTTTTAAGCTGAAATTACACTGCAAGGTGATTTGAAAGGTAAGTCGTTCAACCTTTTCTGAATTCTGGTTCAAAAGCATATGCTCTTTAATATGACCAATACCAGCTGGTGGTTGCATTTTCCCTTTCTATACAGTATTACGACGCCTTGGACCTGCATTAAACATACTATTACCTTGAGAAATCCCAATTATTTTGCAGGTTAATTCAAGTTAAAGTCAGGATTTACAGAGAAACAAATCTGCATTAACATGAATGATAACATATGAGGTATTTTAAATGAATAGTAATTAAAATTTAGTAGGATGATAATATGGTAATTAAATATCAATTGTTTGCGCAGGACCACTTATTGAGTTTAATAAGTATGTAAAAGATATTAATCTAGTTGTCATGCAATTACCTCATTGAGGGGGAGTGGGAATATGTGCGTGTATGTGTGGGAAGAACAAATCATGAAATGCAAAATTCAGTTTAAAATCTGCATTGAGGTTATGACAGAACTAAAAAGAAAAAAAAAAACCAAAACACACAACTCTCTTTTCTTGCCTCAAGTTACTGGGATATGCAGGTGAGCTGTGGGGCATACAAAGGACTGTTGTAGCCGAGGACCAAGAAGGGAACATGTATGAAGGTGTCCAGTGGAAAGAGAGGCCAACTGTCATAAACCATGGCAAATGCAGAACTCAAGGTTAAGTTTTTAAAGATATTTTTAAAAGAAATTTTAAAGGGGCATTTAATATAAGACCTCCACATTGCTAGCTATCAATCACCATACTTAACAAATATCATTTTAGCAAACAAATGTCATCTTTAAAGAATTATTTGCCTTTTTTCTTGCCATGGGCTGCCATTGCATTAAGTGTCCAACACATAAGAAGGAAATCTTCAGACAGTTCCGTGGGATTCTCACATTAATGAAGTTTTCTGCAAGGTTATTATGACAATTGTACATGTACTCGTCAACTTTACCCCTCTGTAAATAAAAATAGACACTTTTTGCCCTTGTATCATTATTTCAACAGTCAATTTTTTTTTTTAAAAAAAAAAGCAAACAGGAGATGGGAAGGTCCCCACATTTTTCTTATAAATTATCCATCCCTTCTGCAACAACTTTAGAAGCAGTGCCAATTTTTTTATAGCTCAGAGCAGTGATAAAATATTAACCATATCATACATATTTTTTTCACAGCCCTGCATGGAAAAAAGGCAATATTTTTATGTTCCCGTGTTTACATAGGCATTAGAAGCTGAGGAAGGTGGTAGGAATCTTGAGTTAACATCCCTGCTCTCCGAGGGGGAAAGAAGTTCACCTACGTTATTCCCAGTAGGACTTTGACAAGCCTGTTCACAAAAACTCAAAAAGAGGATCCCTCACCTTCCTAGCAGGGCTGTCTTAACGTTTAACTGCCTTTTCATCCCAAATCTTTGCTGCAAAATAAGCTAATTTCTTCTTTTCCTAAGCCCAGCAGGGAGAACGAGATATTGACTTTTCCACCGGACAAACCTAGCTCCTTCAGCCCTGTCTCTACCCACTGGTTTCTGAATCTTTCATCATTTTTGGTCGTCTTCACAGCTCTGATTTCTGCACAGCATCCTGAAAGCACGGTGTTTAAAAAAATGGATGCTGCCAAGCCCGCAGCAGCACCAAGAGCCTGCCCTGCCCCCAGGCTTCAGGAAAGAAAAAAAAAAAAAAAAAAAACAAAAAAAAGAGGCATCTTGGAAAAACGTTTTAAGCACAAACAGAAATGAATAAGAGGAATAGCTTAGCAAAAAATAAATTACAGGGGACCGTGCTTTTTCCATCACCTCCCAGCATCATTTTCTGATCCTCAGGTTTAGGGCTGGAAGGAAGAGAATGGGGAGCAAAAACATGTTTTCTTTCAAATACCAACTATTAGACAACTGAAAAGCTTAGTATGTGGAGGGAGGGAAAGAAAAGATGAGAGAGGTTAAAATTCAGAGTTTGGAGTTGTTTCAGAGGTGCTAAAGCAGAAAAGCTCCACTGATCCTCCCAAGGGAGCTTTCTCTCAGCCTGTATTTTTTTTTCTCCCAACCGTCCCTGCGGCCAGACTTCAGCACATCCACATTCTGAGCCTCTTTAATTAATTAAAAGGAGAGAATAATTAATGTAGCAACTCTTATTCTGGTGTAGGTCATCAGAGAGAGGGTGGGAGGGAAGGCAGGGGGCAGATGCACCTGAAACCCAGCTCTTTCGGTGACACAAAGCTTCCACAAACCCAAAAAAGAGGGAAGTCCAAAGAAGTTCAGCATCGCTCCGCATCCCACAAAGCAGCTAGAGAATACTGGTGAGTCCAACACACAGAAACAGCAGAGACTGAAACCTTTCTAGCAGAGAAAATACTCTGAATATAAGGTACCATAGGCTCAAATATGTTGATAGGTCACATCATTTTTGCAGATCATACCACTAGATATTGGGAAGACTTGCCATACCTTATAGGCATCCTTATTCTCTTTCAAAACAATCAGTTGTTGGGGGGGGGGAGGAGGGGCGAAAGAGTTGTGTTTGGGAGAGAAAAAGCAATATGCACTGAAGCTCAAAAGCAGGCTTGCGTTTGAAGTGTCACTTTCCGTTTTTATCACCGTTTTATCACCGCTAAGGGAAAGTGCTCGGCAGCATACAGAGCGCTGCCTTACTCAATAACACGTTAGAAGCCACCTCTTTAGCGGGGACATAGAAACAAACAAGGGGAGAGGTAGAGGCAGATGATTAAATGGGCTGAAAATCCGGGCTGACACACCAGTACCAACTGAAAAAAAACGGGGTCGGGGGAAAGGTGCAAGAGCACGAACGAGAGCTTAAATTCCCATTTTTTTGGTAATACACCGCTGGCTTATGTCATCATATCACTTTGATTTCCTGTCTATATTCTGCAGATTGTGGCAACATTCCCAATTACCTGTCTGTAGATTAATATTTCCACGATTGCAGGCGTATTCAGCAGTCCAAGCAGGCTCTCCCAGCATCATCGCCGCATCCACAGCTGTATAAAAGCACGTTGTTGAATCAGACAACTGGGCCAGTTCTCTGAAACGACTTCTTAGGAGATGTTACACTCTAATATCTCTAAACCTACTCAAAGATTTTTTTTTTTTTTTTTTTTATTTGAATACCATT
>WHYT01015789.1:0-37991 GCA_009806455.1 Tetrax tetrax
GGACGGACGGACGGACGGACGGACGGACGGGCGGGCGGGCGGCGCGGCCCGGTGCGGGGAGGGGGAAGCGGCTGGCAGGGGGCGGTAGCGGCTCCGGCTGGGCGCTGATTGACTGCGACGTGGTGGGGAGGGGCGGAGGAGGGGCGGTGCTTTCGTTTCTGGCAGGGGGACGGCGATGGGGTCGCAGCTCAGCACGGTGAGTGCGGCCTAACCCGGGGGGCGGGGGAACGCACCGACCGACCGGCGGACGAAGGGAGGCGGGAAACGGGGCCTGCCGGTTGGGGTGCCGGTTGCCGTGGCGCTGCGTGCTGCCCCCGCTCCTCCCGCCAAGGCCCCGAATTGGGGCCCCGAGGCTTGGCCGCGGGCGAGGGAAGAGGCGCGGCGGCCCGCTGCTCCCCGGGCGGGGCCGCCTGTGAGCGGAGCATGGGCCCTTGGGCGGTGTGGCGGGGTGCCCCCTCCCCTGCCGTGTACCGGGAGGGATAACGGGGGTGCCTGTGTCGGGAGCCGCCTACACCCCCCCCCGCCCACCACCCCCGCAGCGAGGCGGTGGCTCTGGGACCTTCTCGGGCCGGGCCGTGCGTGCCAGCGTGGGCACCCGCGGCTCTTGTGCGTGGGATAATGTTGCCTGTGTTGGATGCCGCGGCGTGTGTGTCTTTGTTTTTATTCTCTCCGTTTCCTGAATGGTTTTTTTCAGTGTCCGTGCTGACAGCTCTAAAACCACCGGCCTGGCAGCTGCTGTTGTAGCCGAGAGCTCTTTCGGGATCCTGCCTGCCGAGCGGCGGGTTGGCGGTGCTATTATCTGTAGGATGCACCGTTATCCTCTTTCGGCAGCTGCCTGACACATCGCCTCTTTCCTCTGATCCACCTGCTGGAACATGTCTGGCTCTGGATTTGTGAGAGCAGCAGGCCGGAGGTGGATGCAATGTACGCTAGTTTGGGCACAGCGGCTTACTGGGTTACTGGAACTGAAGAGGATGAGGCAGATGCTAAAGCTGCAGAAGCGGTGAAATGCCTGTCCCTTAATGCTCTCATTTGCTAAAACAGATGAGAAGAACGTTTAACTGAGATGACTTAAAAAATAGAGTTTGGCTGAGGAAATGTGGAAGGGGGGATTGGGGCTGAAGAGTACAAGAGTTTTTTCTTGCCAGAGAAGCATTTGGTTTGTGTTTTTGTAGGGCAGTTTGGTGATGAAGTGTCCTGCTGTAAGCTTACACATTTAACTGCGTTTTGCTCACCGTGCCCTACTAGAAAGGGCTGTCAGTCTCAATGTTATGGCTTTTCTCTTTCTTGTGGCCTTTTTCGTTATCTCGCAGAGGTCTGTTTCCGTTAATAAAAATTCCTGCTCAGTTACTTATTTTGTGATATCTGTTAGCAAAGACTTGTGCAACTGGAAGCTATGACTCACCAGATCTTCATTTCATGATTCCTGGCCGTATGGTCAGCCAGTCACACTCTGCTGCCATATCTCTGTTGCAGCTTCCATGGTGGCAGTGCCATTATCTACACAAATATCTTGATATAGACTGTGGTAAAAGTACATAGATCACTTTTTACTCTGAAAATGCATTCGTTAGCAAGGACAACTTTTCGTAATCATTCAGCCTTCAGTTCTTCTCTTTCTTCCTGCCCACCAGCGGATACCTTCTGAATAAGGAACTAAAATAGCTATCTAAATTAGTGGGTGTGCTGTTTCTTTCCTGGCTAAATCCCATGAGGCTTGTGCACTAAATGACCATGAATAACAAATTGTCTTCCACAAGGCTAACACTATGTTGAAAGTATTTGCCAAAATTAAACTGCATTCTGTTCCAATAGGCTCAGATCTGGTGCATTGCTTCAAAAAGTTATGGTTATGCACATGTGTGCTAATCTCATTTATTGAACAGCTGTGGTAATTTTCACTTGATGTCTGATGACCTAAAAATTAGTTGCAAAGATGGGAGAAAATGTCTATCTCTGCACACAGGTGGAGAAGCTGACTTGCAGAGATGATTATTTGGTCTGTTACTCACATAGATTAGTGTTGGAGTTGGGACTGAGCCTAAGTTTTTGAATTCCCATTTTCAACTGCAATTTTGCTAGACCACAGCTATGCTTTTTTATCTCCATTATAGATAGCCACATCCGTAAATGAAACCGGTTTATTTTGACATATTAATGTCTTATTTGAAACATTGCCTGCTGCAGATTCAGCTTGCTATCTCCACCAGGTCTCACTCACCTGTTGCAGTTCTCATTAGAAAGTCTGTTTGCTGCTCTGTCACTTTCTTTAACAACTCCCCTCCCTCCCCACTTTTTTGTGACTCAGTAACAAAAGTTCTTCCTGGAGCTGCAGTATAATCTGGTGGATCTGCAGGAAGTAAGGAATAACATTCCTGTAAACTTCAGTTTCTTCAGAAACAATCTTTGTGGAGCTATTTCAGTATTTTCAAATGAAAGTGAAAAATTTAGTCTATGTGTGTGTATGGCATGGTGTGCCTTAAAGCTATACCTAGTGTTGATATATTTTAAACCTGTAGAGCAATATTTTAAGAAGGCAGAATTTATGCTTTCTTTTTTTTTTTTTTTTTTTTTTTTTTTTTTTTTTTTATTTGTGAATTGTGAACTGATCTTAGCAGTTGCAATAAAAGTTCCTCCTTAGACCCTGTTAACACTGTTCTGCAGACTTTCACTACCATACCTGAAACCAGACCAAAAATGGAATTTTTTTGATAGTCTGTGTTAGAAAAATGTGTCAGTTTTGCTGTGCCCAAAGGTTTGGATCAGCAGCTTTTTGCATCCAGACTGGGGGATGTGATAAGTAAACCTGAATCCTGGTATTAAGTGATCAGCACAGTGAGTGTTCCTGCTGGGAACAACTTCATCAGCTAGATGTCCCCTAGTGAACTTGTAAACAGTGGGGCGAGGAGGCTGGATGTTGGTTATGTCACAGCGCTGGAGCTGAGAAGATTCACATTCTGTTCACAGCTCTGCTTGACATTTCCCTGGGGCTTTTAGCAAGCTTTATTAAAAGTTAGCCCTTGTTTTCTCCAAACATCAGTTTTGCATCTTAAAAGCAGAGGTGGCAGTTTTTGCATGTGGTGTTGAGGACACTCATGCAAGTGGAGTGTACAAATGCTGCAGTCCTGAATGTTACTAAAAAACCCCCAAGCCCCTACATGTCCCCCTAAAGTGACTTGTATCTATCCTTTCCTCCTTTTTTCCTCGTTCCCGTTTCTCTGCTTTCATTTTTTTAACAGATTGGGAGTACAGCCAAGGATTTGTGAACCAAGACATGATCAGAGACCACCTGCCTCCACCTCAAAACGATGTTCTGATCCTCATGTGTGGGCCTCCTCCAATGATCCAGTATGCCTGCATTCCCAACCTGGACAAACTGGGCTACACCAAGGACATGAGGTTCTCCTTCTAAAGACGACTGATTGATAATTCAGTCTTGTGTGGAAGGGAAGAATAAAACAATTAATGGGGAACAGGACAAAGTTACAGAGACGGCTGATGCACAGTGCTGGGAAGCTACACTTACATTAAAAATGCTTCATTTTTTCAGAATCTCTGGCAAGTAAGACACTTAAGCTCAACTGTACTAAAACTGTACTGCGTGTTGCACTGAAACAACCGTATTGTGGAAAGGGAGGGAGGCCTAGTGCTCAGCTGTATCCTGTGCTCCACAGCAAGGGAGGGCAGTGTAGCTGCTTAAGGCGGTAAACGCCCTGTAATCAAATGGCAGTAATATCCCCCTTCCTAACACTGTGCATACCCAGTATTTTGTTTGGTATGAAGTATGAAAATAGATAGAACGTGCTGGATTATTCACCTTGCTTATGCCAAATTTTAATCCTTTCAGAGCTTTTACAGTATGAGGGCCAGGAGCGTTTGCCTTGTATGCGTGATCTTTGCAACACCAGAAGCGTGCAGGTGCTTGTTCAGTGGAAGGAAGGCAGCGAACCATTTATGACTGAAGTTGTTCAAGCTGCCTTGTTAATCAGAACAGAGAGGTAGACAGCAACGCGAATTTGTTTCCTTCGTATTTTGGAAAAGCTTCTCTGAAATGCAAACACTTTTCCAGCTGGTCACAATTCGCATCTCTGGGCAATGAAAGAAGCCACAGAAAGCAGGTGGCTTTGTGCATTGTTCCACAAATAGCTGGAATTTTTTGCTTGTATGTGTGTGGAATACTGAAAAAAAAAAAATACTAACTTTTTTATTTACTTTTCAATAGCGGATGGTGCCGTAGGAGTACAAAAGCAGTTGTTCTGCATGTCCTGTGCAGTGAAAAAAATGCTGAGTGAAAACTGGCTCTAGTTTTAGTGTCTTGTTTCCCAGAGGTGGATTTGGAACAAAGGGAGCTCAGGTTTCATTGCCAGGGTGGGTTTCGGCAGGTATCCCAGCTTCAGATGCTGTATGCGTACAGTCGGAGGACTCACCTGCCTGTCTTGCTCAGGCAAAGCTCCAAAGGGTTTTGCTTGGTAAGGATGAATGGGAACAGCCTTAAGTCACCAAACTGACAGCAAATTCAAATGTTTCACCGAATCTAAAACTGTTTTTTAGATGCTGTTTACTATAGCTCAGATTTTTTTTTTTTTAATATACTTTTTTTTTTTTTTACAGCAGCCTTTTACCTAGTCTTTAGTAAAACTCAAGGCATCTTGCGTGCTGAAGCTTCTGCTTCTGAACAGCAGAGGTGCTGCTGAGATTAGAGCTGTCCTGCAAGGAATCTGTGAAACTAAAAGTCTTGTTCTGGTAATGAAATCAGAGTGAACAAAATGATGTTTATATATGAAGTAATGTGGATGCCAGTTAGCTGCAAGTGTCGGTCTATAATACCACTGTTTTAAAGATTTGGGTAGGTATTTGAGATTGTAGCTTGCCATGTTTTCTTTTGTGCCTGCACGACAGAAGGGTACTGTGCATTTAAAAGGTAATTTTCAGCATAAATTAAAAGGAGAAAAAGATACTACAATTAATTTAAGGAACCTCAAATGGGTAATACTGTTATTAATTTCATTAATTAGATGCTTGCCTCTGAATTCTTGAAGTTTTGATGTTTGCTTCTGAAACTTGTTCTTTAATACTATGCTCCAAAGGTCAAATACTACTTACATTTCAATCCCTTTTTTAGGAGGCAAAAAGCAGAAATATGAGAGAAATCATCTTGCTGCTGGTTTATAGCACTGTGGGATACGTAGATTTTTTTCATGATTGTATTTAATGAAATTTTCTTGTAAAAATAACTCTAGCTCATTACACATCAACTGTTTTATATTATTATTTACTCTGCTTATTCAGTTGCTGGCTTTTTTCACATCCATGTAAGAAATAAAGTATCTTGCAGGTGAATCACCTGTGTGTTACTGAGCAGATCATCTTCGGCCTCCTAGGAGACAAACTGTAATTGTAACACACTCTATAAAGTGAAGGTTCAAAAAAAGAAAGCCTGTTAGATTTGTTTAGTCAATTGCTTATCTGTTTCTTTTGAGTTTGGGTGGAAACCGCTGGAGTTGGATGCTGAGTCAAGGAGTAAACAGTCTCCTTGCACTCCAATCTCATATTTTTACTTTATTTTGTAAATCTTCCTTGTGAACATGAGGCTCTTTTAATAAATAAAAAGAGGGATTTTATATAGTTTACTGAAACAAAACTGTGTCACAATCCCTTTTGCTTGATGATTCTGTATTATAGCATTCAAACAAGTCAGTGACAAAAGTTGGTTTTACATTTTTTTTCCTTTTAGCCAATTCATCTGTCTTACAGAAAATACAAATATTCCCCTAGTCATGTGACAGGATGGGCTGAGTACTGCTAACATTTCGTGTTACAAAGCAGCTGGGGAAACATGAACCTCTTGCATGAAGGGGATTTTGTGTGAAATTTCCTGAGAGAAACAAGATGGAAAGGGCTGCTGCTGCTTTGGCTTTATCAGAGGTGGGTCCCCTTCGCTTACCGCTGTGCAAAGGCAGCTCTCCTCCCACAAACCAATCAATCCTGCTGCAGCAGCGCTTATGCTGTTACTTTAAACAAGCAAAAAAAGAAAAAAAAAAAACAAAACAAAAAAACCCCAAACCACACACCACCTAGAACAAACCAAACCATCCCTCCTGAATGAACATAGTCCTCGCTCTGCACAGCTCCCCATTTCCTATGTAAAACAGCAGCCCTCTCCCCTCTGTCCCAGAAAACCCCTGCTACAGGCACAAAATACACCACCACCAGCTACTCAAAAACGACTGTAGGTCTATGAACTATTTCAAAACTAGGAGGCCTCCCTTCTCCATATCCAGCTGTGTTTGTGACTCAGCAAAAAAAAAAAAGTTCACCATGGGTTTGTTTTTTGGTTTTTGTTTTTTTTTTTTCCAGTTCCACTTTCAGCCTTCATGCCGAGGCCATGGAAAGCTGTGAACACCTCTGGCACTGATGCTGCAGCTTCTTAATGGCCTTTATTTTAATGGCTGAGTAAGTAACAGCCTTTATTTCTCAGCTGCCCCACCTTATAACACAAATAGTAAAATACAAATGAGCTTTTGAAATTATTTTTATTCTGTTAAATAAAATTAGTAAAATAAGAAAACTACAGGCAGAGGAGAGTTGCACCAACGAACTATTCAGATTACAATTGTGCAACCCTCAGAATCTCACTGTCCACTAAAAGCTGAGGGAAATGGAATAAATCTGTCCATAAATGCAGTCAGCTGCTAAGCTACTGAAAACAAAGTCAAATAATTGTGCCTCCTCCACACTTTTGCTCTCTGACATGAATGGTCAGAAGCTGCCTCTGCTGCCCTGAAAAGGAAAAGCTCCCAGCAATGTCTCCAGGGCCAGATTATTTTTTTTTTTTTTTTTTTTTTTTTTTTTTTTTTTTTTTTTTTTTTATTTTGTCACCGCTTTAGTAATATAATGTCAGACACTTTTTTTTCATGGCCTCCTGAGGACTGTTGCACTCATGGAAACGTGCTTCTAAAAGACTGGTCAGGTCCCTTTAAAATAAAATGAAAGTAAGAGCAAACTGAGCAGGACTTCGAGCTCTTCCAAAAATTAGTATGCAAGTATTGCCTTTTTTTAATTTTTTTTTTTTTTACTTTGGTTATGCTTTTTCCCTCTCCTCTGTTAAAGCATTGAAAAACAAACTACAGAGTTGGAGAGGATTTTTATAAGTAGTTGTTCGGTTTATTCTACTGTCCTAAGTTAGGGCCAAGTCTGCCTACACAGGTGACTTTCTGGGCTGTTGTAGTTGCTTATCTAACCTCACAAGAAGAGGACTGTCCCTGGCAACAGGCACTAGAAATGAAGGCATGGGCCCCTAGCAGAGCACAGTGACCCATCTTCAGCCCTATAGACCCACCACCTGCCTGAGGTGTATGGCATTGGGACAGGGAGGTGACATCTTCCTTCCATCTGTCCTCACAGCTGTAGTTGCAGCAGGCTGGTCTCTCCTGTACTTTCCTGGGCTGGTGTGGCCACTTTCTTAGGTAGGCAGCTTGTGTGTGGTGTCAGGGGTGTAGGGGCATAACCTGCTCTTGTCTTGTGGGGCTTCAGCCTGGGGGTGAAGCTCATCCCTGCAGCAGGGTATATGACCCTGTCTCCAACTGCCTCCAAGCGCTGTGATAGAAAAGACCCAAATCATTGGTA
This sequence comes from Tetrax tetrax, assembly GCA_009806455.1. Lineage (NCBI taxonomy): Eukaryota > Metazoa > Chordata > Aves > Otidiformes > Otididae > Tetrax > Tetrax tetrax. Next base: position 7,627 of record WHYT01015789.1, read on the forward strand.
CGTGTTAGGTGACGTGGTTGAGGGCCTGCCTGCACAAGCGTGCACCAGAGAGCACGGGGGCGCAACGGTGGGTGGGGAATCTGGGTGATACCCTGACCCAGCTGCTCCCAGGCCCATCGCAGGAGAGCAGCCAGCTCGTGAAAGCTCGTTTCCACGCACACGCACGCAGAGGAGCACAGAGACACTGGCAGGCGGAGGAGCCTCAATAACCCACTCGGAGAAATGAGCTCTGGCCCAGAGCTGTCTATGGGAGCCATTGCCCCCTGGGCCAGGAGTGGCACTGGCTCGTCTAGTGGGAGGCTGGCTCCACTTGCAGGCTGGGAGACACAGGACGCTGCGGGGGGTGTTTGGGAATTCGGTGACATTTATGGGAGGAACCAAAGACGGGGATCCCGGCCATTTGGAGAGGAAAAAATGTGGGTAAAATAAAAGGATAAAGGGCTGAGTCTGTGTAAACAGACCTCTGTACCCTTGTCTGGCTGTGTCCTGCAATCAGTCGGAGCAGTCTGTCGCATTTTCTCATTAAGCTCCATAGCTGCTTTCCTGGGGAAGGGGCACTGCTCTGCATGCACCTGTCTGCGTGGAGATGGAAGTGTCAGCACCTGGAGCCAGACTGTGGGTCAGAGAGCCTCTGTGTCCGTGGCGCCAGCACCCAGCGTGAGTGTGTGATGGCTAGCAAAGATCAAGCTGGACTAGCCAGCAAGTAGGTGAGGTGGCCTGCGAGCCAGGTGTGTGTGTATTTGTGAGGGTGAGAGCCCCAAAGGTGCTGCAGGGGCTGGGGGTCCTGGCCAGCTGCCAGAGAGAGCGTGGGATCTGTGGTCGAGTGCGAGTGGGGGATCTACAGCGCATGTGATGGTCTATGAAGGAATCTGTGCAACAGTGGCGACGTCCAGGTGCCAGCAACTGGGGAGACTGGAGTCTGGGGACAGCTGCTGTGAAGACTAAGCCAGCTACTGGTGGATCCAGCTTGTACGCCTGTGTGTATACGTATTTCCCACGAATGGACCTTCATCCTGATCCGTCAGGGAGGAGAACAGGCTGAGGTGATCAGTGCTGTTTGTGTGAGCATCTCTGTGTTGATCAGTGTGGCCAGGCATGTGTGTTTTTGGGCATGTGTGTGTGTGTGTGTGTGTGTCTGTGTGCGTGCCTGCTACACATACATTGCTCAGCCTTGCTAACGGTTGGACCTGGGGACACAGAGCTGTGACAGCTTTGCTTCTGTCGAGCTGCTGGGTTTGGCAACTCTCTGCCAGTATGTGAAGTGCCTCAATGTAGGAATAACGTCAGGTATTCATAAAGTGTTAACGTGATACTCTGGCTCGTGTTTTTTTAATACTTTCTCTTCCTGCTCATATTAGTGCAAAGAAACACAGGGGGTTTTTTTTGTTGATTGAATTGTCATGTTATGCTACCATATTCCTTCTCACCAAAATAACTTATCTTGTTATGCGTGCATGTCTAACACTCTTTCTGTACTGCTGCAGTTGAGTCACATTGTGACATACCCACTATGGATAATCTACACCACCATCCTGAAGCTTTTCAGGAATCCCCGTCCTGCGATTACTCTGAAGGATCCTGAAGTGAAGTATGCACTGAGGCTCATTGATAAGGAGGTAAGAGCATGTACAGTGCTGAGCATGACCTCTCCATGGATACTGTGTAATGTTTATAGCTTCTTAAATCTTGAATAATGTTGCAGCAGGGTGAATACCTGTATTTTAAGGAAAGGACTTCTTTATAAGTGCGACTTGCCTAGTAGAACTGAATTTTGCAGTTCTGCAAGCAGCTTGTTTCTGAGCAAGTTAGAGTGGAGAACGCCGCTTGAGAAGTGAGCAAACTCGTAGTTTCTGTCACGTGTGTCTCGTGGAGCACATCAGCAGAAACTCCAAAACTGTGCGCTGCTAGATTGGCTGTGAGGCGGAAGTCATGCTGTCAGGCAGAGCAGGCAGTTTTTTCATGGTCAGTAGCATTCAGCATAGTAGTTGTCTGAACTGTGTGGATGCTGATTCCTGTTATTGGATTTATTTCCTTGTGTTACAGGAAGGAAGGTGTTTAAATGATTTAGTCCTGTCTCTCTCCATTAAAAATAGAAGCCATTCTGTACCTCTGGGCTGCTCAACCAGCTTCTCAGTGGAAAGTCATGATCCTTTCAGGTGGATCTTGCTATCAGAAGTTGGTAACTCAACTTGTGGGAAGGGGCCCAAAGCCACAAGAGGCGAAAAGTCCAGATCTCCCTTGGATAAACTCACTATCAAAAGCCCAAGAGAAATCTTGGTGAAGTCACACCTGAAGATACTTCTAGTGTTGACTTTTTAAGTCAATGAGGTAGTCAGAAAGTTATCAGAAGAGTTTTGATATAAAGGGGAACAGAGCTTTGTTTGAGGTATAGAGAGTGTGCCAATAGTTTGGCTTTCATTTGCTCTGTCTGTCAAATAAAACAATTACTGTCATTACAAATCCTGGTTTTGTGGAATCCAGAAACTTCCCTGAGGCTTGGGCTGGGTGGATTTACTGAATTTATTTCCCATGTGTACTGCAGCTACGCTGTTATTATATACTCCCCACGTCCTAATGAGATCCGTAGCACGTGGTTGCGAGTACAGGCTGCCTGACCTGCGGGAGGGGAGGGAAGCTGGAGGCACTGCACATGCTTCTGAGAATCAAGCTACTTGCAGGTTTCTGCTGCAGCAGTTTGTAACAGAAGAGAATTCACAGTTCGCTTGATTTTGGGTTTTTTTGCTAAATGCTGATTGTTTTCTTCTCTCTCTGTTGTTATTTTTTGTATGCTTTTTTAAAATCTTGGGGTGGGGGAACAGCTCTTGTATAACCAGATCAAACACTGCTGCATGTGGTACCTTGATCAGCTGAGAATATTTAACTGATGAATAATATTTTTTTTGCCTAAATGGGAAATGTACCCTGGAAACAGAAGCTGATTTTGAAAAATAAGAATTTGGTACAGTAAGTGCTAGTGGCTTCTAACATCCTGCCAAAAATGTGGTGCAAACACTCTGATCTTTTGTACTAAACTTCTCAGTATTGCCATATCCACCTCTCTAGGAAGATTAAATTAGTCAGTCTTTCTGACATGCTACAGTTTGTATTTTACAAGCAATTAAATTTGAAGTAGATGAGAACTTTAATCTAAAAACACCTGCCATTGCACAAAAACATTTACTTGGCAAGAGAATCACAGCTCTTGGTGTGGTTGTGGAGCCTACTGAAGATACTTGCGTGACTGGCTAGAGTTTACCTTCCATTGCAAGAGGCATTTCAGTATGCTGGTTTTACCTTGCACTGCTGGTCCTTTTACTTGCTGAGCCTAGCTGAAGACCCTCACATTTTTAAAGTTTCTGCTGTTCCCATGTTGGTATTTATCGTTCCCTTTTTGTGACTGTGAAGCTGTTGGTACCTTCACCAGCAGAGCACCAAAACAATTTGTGTTTAAAACAAAAAATGAACAAACGAACCTTGCAGAAGCTTTTCTTACTGGACAAGCTGAGACAGAAATGCCTGCTGGTAGCTGGAGGCCAAGGGCTTCCGGGCGCTGAGGGCGATGCCAAGTGATGGCATTGGGGAATGCGGCAGAGATGACCTCGTGCTGGGAATGCTTCTGCGTGGTGTTTCGAGGCTGTCTTTAATCTGGCCTTGACTGACGACTTGCTGGATGGCAGGCTCGGTGTCTTGGCCGTGTGACAGAGACATGGCGTAGGCATGCTGCTCTAGGCACAAGGAATTTCTTGAGCCTTTTAGTGTTTCTCACAGTTGTCTCTTGTGATGCACCGAAATACTTGTGTTGAGATACCTTCTGCTAAGCTATCTCAACTTTAATTGATGAGGTGATTAACCGGGAATTCAGAACTTTGTTCTTTCTGCATGCTATTAAAAACAGCATCTTAAAGTAAAGAATTATTGGCAAAATCCAGCTGTGAAGTAGTGAAGCTGGTGCTGAAATGTTCTTACAGAAACAGCAGTGGTCAGTGCGAGAACAGCAGTGTTAAGTGCACCTTAGCTGTCTTTCTAGTGGAATTTTCAGTGGTAGCTACTGTTCCTGAGTAGACATAAGTACAGATAAGCTCTTTTTAGGCTGCCAGTCTGTTCCCTTCTTCAACATTTACCTTAAAATGATTTAGCGTGAGGAAAATTTTGTCAATGTGACCAGAACTTGTAAGTGAAGACAAGATGAACTGTGATGAGAAAGAAATCTGTCTCCGTTGGTTACTTTAAAAGCAGAAAAAACAAACAAAAAAGGGATTACAGTATTTTATAGGATGTTTATGAAATTTTATTTAGAAGGGATATTAGGTCCCACAGGGCTTTAAAAAAAGAAAGTAATTGGACGAGGCATTAGGTTGTATGCTGTTTCTTTCTGTCTTTTTTTTTTTTGCTGTCTTTTTCAATCCCATGAGTGTAACCAGATTTTTAAGAGGTAAAACTTGTGTAGTATAAAAAGTAAAATTTAATTTACTCATTGCCAAAATTTTATTCAAGGTATGACTTCGCTAGTAAATGGATTATAATAATTATCCCAACTGGGCTGCATAAATTGTCATAATTTTGTAATAAAGTTCTTATCTAAATAGAGTGCTCTTTTCAGTTTTAATTAAGGAATAATTCTATTTGTATGTATTTTTAAGGCTCTTAGCATAGCAAGTGGGACCAGGTTGCTACTTCCTAATCTTCCTGATATGCACTGGTGTCTGCTGAAATAATCTTCTACATTGAAATGATCAGTCAGTCTGATTTTAAGACATCAAAAGAAACATTTTTTTTGTCCTTGAACTCCTACGTGATTAAACTTTAAATGAGAATTGATTAATTTTTATCTTGTGGCCTTCTCACACAAGGGAATGTAAATGCTCTTACTATTTAGAAAGTTATCATTTAGTCTTAATCTGCATATGAGTATCTTACTAAGTTTTGCTATTCACATTTAAATATACATCAAAACAGTGTTTGCATTTGTCTGGTTTATTTCTATTTTTGCTTTTATATTATTTCTAAAATGTCTTGAGATAAAGTTAAGTTTTCAGGAGAAAAGCTGACCTCTGCAGGATTGCCACGTTCAGATGAGTTGGTATTTGTATTATGCAAAAATTTCAGTTAGAATGCTGCTCTCCCCCAAATACTTAATCCTGCAGGGAGCCAGACTAGCGTATTGGTTTTACAAGTGAAATCACAGCCATTAAATCCCAACAACATAGCTGATTGTTCTTTTTATTTTCCTCTTTCAGGAGGTTAGTCATGACACAAGAAGATTTCGATTTGCTCTCCCTTCCATAGATCACGTTCTGGGTCTCCCTATAGGTACGTTCTGTCTTTCCTTACTGAGAATCCAAACATTGTTAATTCCTAGAAGAGATTTTGGGGAGATATTTTTTTTTCCTACATTTTCAATTGTTGAGTTTTGAATACTGTCCACGTGGCTTGAGCTGGTATTTGGAGCTTTGCAAGATTATCCTCATGGTGTGAATCATCTTCAGGGTCTGAACTATTGTGTACTTACAGAGAGTGTACATCCAGCTTGTTTCTGTGAAGACAGTAGAAATGAACACTGGTATTTGCTTGTATTTTTCCAGTCTCAACTTTCCAGTTTTATTCCCATGGTGCTTGGTCTCTGTGGTCCCTTTCCACCCCCTGAGGCAGCGCACTCAGCTCGCTCTCCTCTAACACATGTGGTTTACCAGATGATTTGCTCACTTCTGGAATTGGCAGCCAGTCTCATGGAACTTCTTAATCCCCATGGAGTGGATGTTTCCTTAGGCCTTGCCATGTGATGTGTTGCCTTCCATAATAGCTTAGTGTTACTCTTTCCTATTGCTTATATAAAGAGCGTTTAATTGCGACTTGTGTTTAATAGGGACTTCTGCTTTAACAACCTTTTGCAGTGATCTGTGGATCAGGTGCTTCGTGGTGGTCCTCAGCACCTTTCCAGCATTGCAGTCCATCGTGTTTAGATTCCTTCTTGTTCAGGGTATATTATTCTCTTGATCCTGTTAAATAGCCATGAGAGCAAACTGGTTTCCTTCCCTTGCCTATAATGAAGATTGAGGAGTGAGCTGTCTCACCTCTGTAACTTTTCTTGTCCTGCACGCTAACAGAAAGGAAGCTGTGAAGGATGGGGTGAATTTGGCCTGCTGGATGCCACAGCTTCCTCCAGTGTTTTAGTAAGGTCAGGGCAAATAAGCCAGTTGTTTCAGCATAGCCCGAGAAGGTGCGTGCCTGGCCCTGCGCGGTCCCAGGAGCAGCATAGTCATGTTCCCGAAGGTGCTCTGCATGGGCTGATCTGTGGGTGACTGAGGGAGTAGTTTACTGGGTGAGACTTGGGAAGCAAAGAGAGGTGAAAGCTGGCGAGGGTGGTAGAAGCAGCTGGGAGCAGCAGGTTTGGCAGCCGTGGAACAGATACTGGCGTGCACTCTACATGTTTAGTCCAGCACCAGCATTTTGCTTTTACCACCGGCTGGAGCGTTACAAGAAAAAAATGCGATTCGCTCTGAGGGAAAGTGGGAATGTGTATGGCCCCACAAAGAGGCTGCCAGCTACTGTCCTGTCAGGGTGAGGTAAAGCTCTAACAAGTAACAGCATAAGGTATGTTTTCCTTTTGGGAGGAGCACCTTTTTTTTGGATTTGTACCAATTCCTGTGAAACATGCCACAACAGCGGTCCCATCTGTGCAATGGTCACCATGGGTCTGTTCCTGGAAGAGGGGGTGGTGAGGCCACCTCTTGCCTGAAGGAGCATTGGGAGGCTGCTGCTGCAGCTCCCTTTAGGTCTTCCCTAGCAGGAAACACGTGTGCTACCAGATGTGTGTAGGCTTTGCTGACATTATGTCTGTGTACAGCTTCAAATGAGTTATGATTGCTCATTTCCCAAGTCACCAGGTAGCACACCTTCATTCACCCACTGATTTGACTCACTGACTTGGCAAACTAGCTCCTGGTAAAACAATCTTTTGTGTTCCCATACCAAGCAGAACTGCTGCACCATCTTTGGAGAGCTGCATTCATCTTAAGACGTAGTTTGTTCTGTTGACCTAGTGGTGATGAAATAAAAAAAAAAAATCTCCTCCTAGGTATTCTTCTCTTGAGTCTCTTCAGGGTGTTGTAATTTTTAGGAAAATCTTTCAAATGAGTCAAGGTTTTTTCCATCAAAAAGGTCGACATTGAGAAAATAAACCATTGTAGACAGTTCAGCAAATGTGTGACATTGAAACACGATTGCTACATTCAAATGTTAAGCTGGAGAAACAGCAGGGTTAGAAAGGTGCTTTATGTCTAGGCAGCCTTAACAATGGCAGCTAGAAGACCTCTTGGTAGATGTGAGCGATTTTTGGTCAAAGTAAGAACAGTTATAAAGTGTAATAGTTTATAGCTAACGTGTCAGTAAAGAAGGGTGAACAACACTTGGCAGTTGTCCCGTCCTTTGTCCTTTCTACATGACTGTACAGGAGAGTCATGTCAGGTCTTTGCAAGATCTCACATGCAGGTAGGGCTTGTGTAAATGCATGAAGCTATCAGAACAGATATGATTGACATGTGCAGTTGGCAGTGGAGTTGTCTGCGCTTCCAGGTAGACTCTGTGCATGGTTAACAACAGCTCTGGCAAGGTGTTCACTTGTCAGGAAAATGAGAGAGGAAAAAGTGGTGTCCCAAAACAAGATAGTTAGGAGAACTTTGAGACAGCATTTGCAGTCAATGCCAACTCAGTACATCCATTGAAAGAAAAATCTCTTGAAAGCAAATGGCTTTTTTTTCTTCCCTGTGTACAGGACAGCATATCTACCTGTCTGCACGGATTGATGGGGCTTTGGTTGTTAGACCTTACACTCCAGTTTCCAGTGATGATGACAAGGGCTTTGTGGATCTCGTTATCAAGGTGAGAATGTCACACTCTTTTACCAGGCTGGGCACTTTCTGAGCCCATCTTTACACTTGTGGTGCTGTGTGAAGTCTGATGTGCTGACTTCTGTTCAGGTATGTGCCACTGTTGACTTCTGCTATTATGACAAGTGCTATGCAGTTACCTGCAACCCATGTGGTGTTTTGCAAGTGCTTCTGTAGTGAGTGTGTATCATGAGATGCTGCATAATTTTCTGTATTTGCATACTGCAATTTTCTAAAATCTGTATAGACCTGCAGATGTTCACACACTTCTAAATTCCTTCTGAAATAAGAAAATGACCTTGCCTGAACTGTCAGCTTCTTCTGAAGCTAATGTAATATGGTCATCATGATCATTAGGAGCAGTGATCATTATCATTACTGATCCAGACAGTGTAAATGACTGATTTAATTGGCAAGAATGTGATTTTGAGTCTTGCAATAATGTACTTTTATTTTGTCTCTTGGTAGTTAGACTAAGTAAATATATTTAAAGCTGGCAGGAATTTAAAACCTGAATATCTGCATTGGATTTCCTCTTAAAATTTTACTCTTAAGGTTTTTCTTCTTCTTTACAACTAGTAACACTTTATTAAACTAGACATGAATTTGCCTTTTTCTACCTACTTCTCATTGAATCAGAAAATGGTTTGGCTTGGAAGGGACCTTAAGTATCATCTAGGTCCAAGCCCCGTGCCATGGGCAGGGACACGTTCCACTAGACCAGGTCACTCAAAGCCCCGTCCAACCTGGCCTTGAATGTTTCCAGGGGTGGGGCATCTGCAACTTCTCTGGGCAACATGTTCCAGTGCCACACCAACCTCACAGTAAATAATTTCTTTATTGTATCTAGTCTTAATATACCCTCTTTCAGTTTAGAAACCATTACCCCTTGTCCTATCACTACACGCCCTTGTCAAAAGTCCCTCTCCAGCTTTCCTGCAGGCCCCCTTGAGGTACTGGAAGGCTGCTCTAAGGCCTCCCTGGAGCCTTCTCTTCTCCAGGCTGAACAGGCCCAACTCTCTCAGCCTGTCCTAACAGGAGAGGTGCTCCAGCCCTCTGATCATCTTTGTGGCCCTCCTCTGGACTCACTCCAGCAGGTCCACGTCCTTCTTATCTTCATGTGCATGACATCGCACACTGAAGACATGACAAAGGAAAATGTAAATCTTTAACTCAGATAGGAATGTTTCACAAGACCTGTTCTTCCCAGCGTGGCTCTCCATGTGTGTAAATGATACTGTTCTTGTAAAAGCGTAGCTAGTCTCAGCTTGAACTCTTTCTCAACCATGTGAAATAAAAAAAAAAAACAAAACAGTTTCAGTAATGTAACTACACCCACTGATTCCTGTTTGTGAACAATTGAATATTCACTTAGTTGGTATCAGCTTTTTTTGGTACTCTAACTTTGAGGTGCAAACAGTTGGCATCCCAAGAAGTTTTGAGTATATCCCTTTGCAAAATGAGCTGTCAGAGTTCTTTCTCAGAAGTTTTTCTGTTTGAAATCACATTGACAGGGGTTTTTTTTCCTTTTTTTTTTTTCTTTTGAACTTGATGTAAATGATGTTGATTATATAGAGATATTTTCTATGTTACAGAAATACAGTGGGGAAATTGTCAGTCTGTGTCCCATCTGACCAAAATCAGGATACGAGTGGCATTTTCATCTTTCAGAAAGCTCCATGCTTGTCTTTTATTGTCAGTCAAATCTGCCTTGATTGTATTTCTTTATGTAGTGATTGTGTTCTTTGCATGAGAAGTATGGATACCTAAATATTTGAAGGGCAAACACTCATCTTTGAGCTGTGAGATTAATTGCTTCATTATTATTTTTAACAGATCTACTTTAGAGGTGTCCACCCGAAGTTTCCTGATGGAGGGAAGATGTCTCAATACTTAGACAGCCTGAAAATAGGGGATACTATTGACTTCAGAGGACCAAGTGGCCTGCTTGTCTACAAAGGAAAAGGCAAGGCTTACTTGGAAGACATGCTTTCTCTGTAGTAAACAAACCAGGAAACACATTAGAAAACAGTAGGAATGCTGGTCACATTTTTTTTCCAGCTGGGTTCAAGTCTTTCTCTGCGCAAAAGAAATTGCTAGTGTCTTAATTAAGTCAACAGCTGTCCTGAGGGAGATTGTTACATGATTACAGAAGTGCTTTACTGCTCTCAAAGAAGAGAATTCTTTCCCTCCTTATAGGGACATAGTTTGTACACTGATAAAAACACTTGGTATTTGCACTGTCCAATACTAATTTCCCAAGTGAAAATGAGCTTTATCAGTAGGAAGTACTTTTATGCCAATATAAAATATCTCTTTGACATAGTGCAGCCACAGATGTGTCGCAAAAACCTTCTGGCAGTTTTGAGAGCAGCAGAACTCAGAAATGTGATTTTCCAGAGCTTCGTATGTTGTGTTCATGTTATCCTGGATGAAGAGAGGAGTGAATACAACAAATACAAGGTTTTGGGCAATTTCAAACTGTCTTGTCAGATTTGACTGAGTCTGGCAAATGAACTCAAAAAGAGAAGATAAATATACAAAACAACACACCGTACATATTTCAGCTTTTCCCTTAAAATAATCTGCATGGGGTAAATAAACTCTATGAGCAGATTAATTCTTTTGTGTAGGACTGTTTCCAGAATCTGGGCTTCTGAATGTCACTGGGGGTATGAGACGTGAGCAAATAGAAGTACGGGTAGTGATGGCTTGATGCTATAGTCAGGGGTAACTAATCACCCGTGTCTGGTGTTATCATCACGAGTCTTACAATCCCTAATAATCTTCCAGGATTTGTTTTAATTCATGACATCTTCACCTTTGTCTGTTTCCTGCTCTACAGAGCAGGAAGGGTGACAGGGCTGAAACAAGGTCAGTTAGCTGTGTGTGCTGGGAAGGGATCATAGGCCCTGTTTGCTTGCTTCATGTTCTCTTTCTCTCTCTCTCTCTCTCTTTTCAGGCGAGTTTGCTATTCGGCCTGAAAAGAAAGCTGAACCAGTTACTAAGAAAGTGAAATATGTGGGGATGATTGCAGGTGGGACCGGTATGTATATATGTAAAGATTTGTCTTTTGTTTCTGACAGCTGGTAGGTGTGTTTGTTTGTATTTTCTCTCACGCGCTCACTTGCGCTTTCTTTTACTCCTTCACGTTCTCGCATCATTGACCTGCCTTTCTCTTTCAGGGATAACACCTATGCTGCAGATCATTCGAGCAATCATAAAAGACAAAGATGACCCTACCATTTGTCAGCTGCTGTTTGCTAATCAGGTATTTTTGTCCTTCTTTCTGTTTATAAAGTTTAACTTCAGTAACAGAACTCCACTCGGCAAATGAAATTCTTGCTGAGAAAGCCTGATACAGAAATACAAACACTGAGGGGAGACCTTAACTGCAATGTTGAAAGCTTCCCATATAAAAGCACTATAATGAACTGGGTTTTTAGTGTTACTATGGAAATGTTGCTTTCCTCCCAGCTAACACTCCCTTTCCTGTGTCTCATTGCTCTGTTTCTAATCCAGTTTATAAATGTTTTAAAACTCTGCATTCCTTTGTGCAAGTTATTAATATTTTGGGCAGACTTTCAGGGCTGTCTTTCTTAGTGGAAACATGAAAGAGGTGGACATCTGTCTCTTTCAGCAATTGTATCTGCCCAGCTTTGCAGCAGCGTTTGTGTGTGGAATCTTTCTGTTTGAGAACGCCGTGGGTGACTCTAAAATTAACATTGGTCTCCAGCACCTCCCTCAACTACAGAGCTGTGATTCTGCATGACTGTCTCCTGTCATTTTCATTCCCTCTGGCACTTCTTCATGCATTTCTGTTGCTCTTTGAGGTGTGTCATACAGCCATGCTGGACAAAAGGAAGATCTCTCATCCATGGAATCCTTGTGATAGAGCTTTTCTTGAATGACCAGGCACCCAAATGGTGGTGTGCTGCCGAACTGTAATGCCCCTTCTTTGCCTGATGTTCTTCTGGTGTTAATCCTTTTGCTTTTAAATTTCTCCATCATAATGAATATTTGTTTCTGGATTATGAGCCATTATTTGTGGTGAACCTCACTTCATGCCTGTGTTTTTTAGCTTCTTCAGGCTCTCCTCTGTCATTCCTCTCTCCTCTGATATTCAGTGTGTCCTCATTTCCTTTGTACCATGTCTGAATTATAACCCCAGATTTTTCTACCCAAAAGCTATGATCCAGGTGCCAACAGATGCCCTGTTCTGGTTGCAGTAAGACCTCCTTAAGAGCCTTGCCAGTGCCCTCTGGTGCGGCTGCAGCAGCTGGTCCCTGTTGAGCACTAGGACTTGGCATAAAGCGCAGTCGGTACTGGGGGCAGGAGGGCCAGGATTAGCTATGAGTAATTCAGAATGACTAATAAAAGGCTGCTTTAGCAACCCAGAAAACCTACAACTTCTTGTAGGGAGGAGTGGGGGAACAATTGCCTGTGTTTTAGCAACAGCCAGTGTAAACATCAGTCCTTGGCTTTAAAGAGTCCTTGTACCCAGTAACTGCACAAATATAAAGCAGCCTCGTGACAAATGGTCAGTCAGGAAAGCCTGCAAGCTAGATGTTCTTTACTATTTAATATTTTAAAAGATCATGCAAGACATAGATTAAAAACATATTTTATTTTGGCCCTCCTGAAAGAGCTATATTGGATTACAGATGACAATGTATGTGGCTTGTACTGTGCTTCTGACTGGCATGTTTGGAGTTGGTCGGACCCAGTAACAACCTTTCTGGAACACATGAACTGCAGGTCCAGAAATAGGCACCTTCCTGGCAATAGTTGCTGACACAATCCTCCTTACCCCCAAAGTTACAGACGTAGTGGTGTCCTCAGTGCCAGATTATTAAGAGTGCAGAGGATGGTGCCACTTTTAGTCTCTACCCTTTTCCCTCCTTCCCAAATTGCAGCTGCTTTTACGGGAATAAGGCTTTCTTTGGCCTTCAGTGATGTTGCATCAGGGAGGAACAGAACTTGATACCCTGGGTAATGTTTGTTGTTCCAATCAGAACTTGATACTCTTTTGGTTATTTATTGTTCCTGTTTAAAAACCAAGCGATCTCTGTATAACAGTGATGATGGATTTCAAGTGGCAAAGGTGAAAAACCTGGCATTTTCCTGACTGAATGGCACAGTATGGATGCGTAGGGAGACACTTGTGTGCAGTCATGGCTAGTTTTTTGATAAAAGTTGCTTTTGTAATGGGAGTGTTAAAAAGAGGGCTTTCCTCTACCACTAATGCCCTGAATGAGTGCAGGTTCTGTGTTTTCATAGAGATTTTGCTTTATTTTATTTTTTAGAGGGAAGGCATTGCATGGTCAAGGTTTGGGAAAGTTATGAGCCTTTTTATTAGCTCTGCCATGGGATAGTCATGGAAATACCTTGTGTTTGCTCTTTTCAGCCTGTAAAACGGAGTTGAATAGTCTGTTCCATCTCACAGGGCTGTAGAGTAGCTATTGCTCTGTGGTCAACTAAGGGCTGCACTCAAATGCAGAGCATAATCATTGTTTTCCTTATCTTACAGACCGAGAAGGATATCCTGTTACGTCCCGAGCTAGAGGAGATCCAAGTTCAGAATCCCACTCGCTTTAAGTGTTGGTACACACTGGACAGAGCACCTGAAAGTAAGATCTAACATGCTATTTCTACTGAAGCTTAAGTTATGAGTGCATGTGTTTAACAGGAGACATGCTACATCATATGCATATTTCTGGGCTCCTTTCTTGCTTAGTGAATCATGTCTGAATGCATCCCGTGGCATCATTCTTCACACAGTGATGGAGAGAAACTCTTAGATGTAAACAGGCAGTGTTTCCAAAGCTACTGAGCTCACCTCACGTGAATGGTAGTGCAGTATTCCTCCCATGACCACACCTGAGTATTTAATGTTATTTAGAATCATAGAGTCATAGAAGGGTTTGGGTTGGAAGGGACCTTAAGGACACATTCCTCAAAAGGAAGGCTCAAAGCCCTGTCCAACCTGGCCTTCAATATTTCCAGGGGTGGGGCATTCACCATCTTTGTGGCCCTCCTCTGGACTCGATCCAACAGGTCCATGTCCTTCTTATGTTGGGGGCTCCAGAGCTGGATGCAGTACTCCAGGTGGGGTCTCACAAGGGCAGAGTAGAGGGGCAGAATCACTTCCCTTGACCTGCTGGCCACACTTCATTTGAAGCAGCCCAGGATGCAGTTGGCTTTCCGGGCTGCAGGCACACATTGCTGGCTTACGTTGAGCTTCTTGTCCACCAGTGCTCCCAAGTCCTTCTCCTCAGGGTTGCTCTCCATTCATTCTCTACCCAGCCTGTATTTGTGCCTGAGATTGCCCCGACCCAGGTGCAGGACCTTGCACTTGGCCTGGTTGAACTTCATGAGGTTGGCACAGGCCCACCTGTGCAAGGTCCTGTCCAGGTCCCTCTGGATGGCATCCCTCCCCTCCAGCGTATCGACTGCCCCAAACAGCTTGGTGTCATCGGTGAACTTGCTGAGGGTGCACTCAATCCCACTGTCCGTGTCACTGACAAAGATGTTGAACAGGGCCAGTCCCAGTACCAACCCCTGAGGAATGCCACTCATCACCAGTCTCCACTTGGACATCAAGCTGTTGACCGCAGCTCTTTGAGTGTGGCCGTGCAGCCAATTCCTTATACGCTAAGTGGTCCATCCATCAAACCCATGCCTCTCCAGTTTAGAGAGAAGGATGTCGTGCGGGACAGTGTCAAAAGCTTTGCACAAGTCCAGGTAGATGATGTCAGTTGCTCTTCCCTTATCCACAGCACTGTAACACTGTCATAGAAGGCCATCAAATTTGTCAGGCACGATTTGCCTGGCTGTCACCAAGCACCTCCTCGTTTTCCATGTGCCTTAGCAGGGTTTCCAGGAGGATCTGCTCCATGATCTTTCTCAGCAGAGAGGTGAGACTGACTGGCCTGTAGTTCCCTGGGTCTTCCTTTTTTCTCATTTGAAAAAATGGGGGTTATGTTTCCCCTTTTCCAGTCAGTGGGAACCTCACTGGCCTGCCATGACTGCTCAAATACAATGGCCAGCGGCTTGGAAACTTCACCCACCAGTTCCCTCAGGACCCGCAGGTGCATCTCATTGGGTCTCGTGGACTTGTGCACCTTCAGGTTCCTGAGATGGTCTTGAACCTGATCTTCTCCTACAGTGGGCAGTTCTTCATTCTCCCAGTCCCTGCTTTTACTCTGATCCAAGGGGACCTTCCTTTCTCCTTCCCCACAGACATAAATATGTTATCTTTCTGTCTCATGTTTAGAGTGCGCATCAAGGCAGCTGCGGTGGGAGTGTCAGAGATGTGGCCACGTGCAGACTCCTGCCTAGCTGTCATTGTATGGCAATTCGCTGTAGCTGATCTTCTTCCTAGGCAACAGAATTGCCTTTGTGTTAACAGTGATTCTCAATGAAAATACCGTTACAGCCCGGTGCAGTCCAGTTTTAAAGATCATGTGATGCAGTTGGCTGGCCTAGGTGAGAGGATGTGGTAGCTGAATGTGCGAGTTTGAGGAAGAAAAGGCTTCATAGTTCCTGCTGTTGTGAAAAGGCTCAATCATTTCTTTGTCATTCCTTGTCTGTTTTCCTTTCCTACCATTCTTTGTGATGCCCATCCACATCAGGATAGAATCACACTCCTGTTCGGTACTGGTTTGGGGCATAGAAGGAAAAACCGTAGGCCTGCTCTTACCTGGTGACCGAGAATACACCTCCAGTGGGGTGGGGGGAAGGGTCTGGCAGTGGCCACAGTCTGCGGCTGTCATGTCAACTTCTGCAATTAATGTTCTCCCGGAATTTCTAATCACTGTTTCTCTTTTTTTTTTTTTTTTTTTTTTTTTTTTTTTTTTTTTTTTAAATCCCCATGCTTGGTTGTTTTAATGCCTGCCCCTGGGTTTTGCCACACCTTGACCTGATGCAGCCACTCAGCAAGAATGGGCTTTGCAGCTGGGACCAACCCTGCCCCTGTGTTTTGGTCACAGCTCCGAGCCCCTCTGTGGCCTGGTACTGAGCTACTGTTTTAACTGGCAAGTAATTAATAGTTTGTGCTACAGCCCAGCTCTCTCTCGGGGCAGGGCTTTTCCTCTTAGTTGTGAACCAGCTCCTGCCTCCAAAATAGCATTTTTAAGCTCTTATATTGTCCTTCACACTCAGTGCAAATCTTCTGACCAGCACCAGGACTTTTTTTTTAGAGACCCAACCTCCAGTTACAGAAAAAACCTGCCACACACTAAACAAAGGCTGTGAGTCAAGTCTACCACGACCTCCCAAAGGCTCAGGGGGATAAAGCTTTCATTGGCTTCAGCCAAGACTTTATGTCTGGCGAACAAAATGTTCTGGAAAAATGGTGTGCCTTCTATAAACACATTTTCCTGTTGTTTTAAAACCTGGAGAGACTGACTCAGCTTGGCCTCTGCGGGAGCCAGGGGAATGCAATGGGTGGAGGAGAGGGTGGGAAATAAGGGAGCAGAGGGAATGGCGTGCAAGAAGAGAAGCCAGAGAGGCAGAGCTGAGCCCTATGCAGCCTCCGATGCCAGCGTGCAGAGCCACTGCTGTTGACCAATGGTGTACAGAAAGTTTATGTACACATTGCCCACCTCCTCCAGTCCCTTTTTTTGCGCCAAGGCAGTTTGCCAACACCTCTTTTGTGGGCAGGAAGCTGTCAGTACTGGTGACGAATTGCCGTAGCGCATTCCTGCCCGACAGGCAGCATTTTTGCTTCTCCTTGGCAATGCTGTCTACCATGACTACTCAGATGTCCTTGGGCTTCCCTGGCACGCCAACTATGACAAACAATCCCGGGCACTCCTGTCCCACTAGACGGCAGAACTCCACCAGCTTCTCAAACCTGCTTCTGTTGTGGAAGAGCTCGTCTGCCAGCACGGCTTCCCGGCAGCAGTCCTCCACCACCTCAGACAGGCTGCCTTCACTACGGAAAAGCTCAGCCAGCTGTAAAGCCTGCACAGCAATCTGAAGTTTGATTTGCTTGTCAGGTCCGGACAGCATCCAGATCCAGTCCACCCCAACCAGGGAGGACTGCTGCTTGGTCATTTTGCTGGTCGTGATATGTTCCTCCACTTGCTTTTCCATGCAGAAGGTGATGAAGTTGACCAAAAAGATCTCACTCAGCGTGCTGAGTGGCTGGCTGGAATTTACTCTGAGGATCCACAAAGCCAACCCTTTGAGATGCATGGATCACACCCTGGCTGAAGACTTCACAGATTACTAGAGTTTCAGCCTTGTTCTCCTCATTGTCCTCATGCGAGACCTTCTGGCCCATTTTCTGTGCAGGAAGAGACACATGCAGACCGCTTCGGGGAAGTCCCTTCCTTTTTCCGTGAAAGCTCTGTAGATGTTGGGCTCTGCCAGACCCATGAAGTATGCACATGGTTACCTGCCGTCTTCCAGATGAAGGTCACGGCAGCAACACAGCTGAGCTATGCGATCAGGCTGCCGTCCCACTGCACAAATGGGCTTTCTCCTGGGTGTGTTTCTTCACAGCTGACTGAAGAGCAACCAGCCCAACAGGCCCGGTAACTTTCACACCTACTGAATTCATCCGTGCTTGTTTTCCTTATTGTTAATTCTGGCACTTTATGGTTAATTTCTTCAGCTGATGCTATCTCATTCCTGTCTGACCTTATCTCCTTGGATCTCCTTTCTAGGACTATTACAGAGAAGCCATTTTAATGGCAGTGGGCATTTCCTGGAGATGAAACCACCTTTTTCTTTTAATCCCCCCGAGAAGGGTATGCATCCAGACCTGAGGACTTCTACAGCTGCTTGAAATGACCCTGTGGGCTGTTTGTCTGTATCTCAACAATGCTGCTGACGGTGGTGGCAGTTAATAACTGTGTCATGGCGATGCATGTGGACTCTGTTGGGCTTTCAACTCAACAGAGAAGCCCGTGCTGCTGCTGCTTTTAACTGCATTATCTCAGGAAAGCTTGGACAGTCAATGCACTGCCATGCATGATTATCAAATGCAGCTACAAACAAACAAGCTTCCTAACCTTAGAAAATTCCATCTCCTTAGCTGTGAAAGCTGGAAGGCATGTTCCTGCTGCAGGAGGAGCCAGCCCTGTTCAGCTCTGGATGTTGCTGGTGCCAAAGGTCTCTTCATCGGCCCAGGATCTCACCATCATTCCCAAGATACAGGCTCTGTCCTGCTGAACGCTGCTCGTCCCCTCCTTCTCTTCTTCATTCTGAATGAATGAAAAAAGCAATGAGGGTCTCTCTTGGCCCTCTCTCCTCTCATTGCTCAAAATATCTTCATCTGATCTGTCTCCTCCTGCCTACAGATGTTCACATGCTCCTGCCACCCACAGGGAAACACCTTCCCAGGTGTTGTGTTGTTCCCAGGGCTGGTCAGTCCCACTGCGGCTCTCGGGACCCTCTCTCTAAGAGACACATCATATCTCACCCGTCTTTTCTTCCACAGGTTTTCAAATGTGTCATGGGCCCATCACCCTTCCTTCGTGACCTTCTCACAGCTATGATTACGGGGGGCACGCTGCTGCTTCTCCTCTTATCTCTGACTGCAGCTCTAATTTCCTTTCTATTCAAGGGTTCCCCAGCACCTAATACACTCTCCTTGCTGACTACTGCTCTAAATCTACTGGCAAATCAAGGTTTTTCTTCTCAGCTGCCTCAAAGAGCACTGTCCTCAGATGGGAGAAAGACAAAGAGGCTCAGCAGGAAAAGCTCTTGCTGCAAACAAAGATGCCAAAACAGTAAGGATTCACGAGAACAAAGCTGTGCAAGGTATAAAAAGCACACAGGTAGGATAAGTGCAAGTTCTTTCCTAAAGGGAAAGCCAGGATGAAACAATACCTACTGGATGGGAATCAGAAGAGTAATTCCAGATGTTACTCCAGATTACTCCTCCATTCCTAAGCATATATGTAATTTAAGCAAATAAATAGAAAAAAGCTGGGTTTAGTCTCCATAAGGTCTCATTTGATACACATCTATCTTTTCCTTATCACTGTAAACAAATAGACAACAAATGTTTATTATCCTTCAAAGCGTTCATCCCATGTGTTCCCAGCCAAATGTTGAACTGGTGAACAAAAAAACCCACAGAAATGCTGGTCATGAGATAGGGGTTCTGCATCCTCTGATCTGTTACCTGGGCTACACCGAGCAAAACATTGATCATTTGTACCTGCACCCCAGCAACAAAATGTAGTTTGGGGCAGTGCAACTCCTGTTGGCAAAGCAGGTGCAGCTCCTGGGACTGATGAAGGCTGCGAGGGCACGGGGAGGGGGACGACCCCCGGGACCAGAGAGATGGTTGCCCCTTGCAGCCAGAAGGGCCAGAGCTGGTTTTTCCTTCGGCACCTGAGAGGACTCACCGAGGAGCATACACCAAGCTTCCCATACAATACATTAAAAAGGAACCAGCTTCCAGAAACACTTGGCATTTTTCACAGAGTTTATTGGATTTTACATGGCAGTACACAGCAGTTATGTTGCCCTCTCCAAACATGCACAAATTAAAATACCCCAGCGGTATCAATTGTGTGCACACGCGCACAGAAACTTTCTGACTTTATCACCCGCTCTCCTATTCCACCCCCATAAAATAACCAAGGTTCCGATGACAGGCAGCTTTGAAGGGATGACCTGGTTTCCGACCGGCAAACGCAGGAAAAGGATTGTTTGGAGCAGAACAGTACTTAACACAGGACTTGAAATAAACTGTTGATACGCTTGCTAATAGCACTTGACTGAATAGAAACTGGAGAGCATCTGTGCCTATTTCAGCACATCATAATGTGTCACTAGCCCCCCGTCCCCCCGCCCGTGACTATCCAGTCATTACGTTCACTAGCCAGTGTCTAGTGAGAGCAAATCTGTAGGAACACCTCCGTTCAGAAGCCTGCACCACGTCTTCCCAGTGCTTCTGCAGCACTTGGGAGAGCAGGGTCTTACGCCCAACTTACGTGTAAACAATAACCACCTTGCAGGGCATTCACAGAAAGCGAGCCCTGAATTCACATCCCACGCATCTGCACTCTAAAGCTGATGGCGGGCGTCACGTAACGTGGTATTTCTGCTCCAGTGAAATAGCTCAAACACCCCCAAGGCTGCAGAGGAAGGAACAACAGACAGCAAATTATCTGTGGACGTGCCTTAGTCAGGAATTTTGAATAAAGCGTCAGTTGTGATCTGTTGGTAGGCAGCACAAGCTGTTTTATGTAGACGTCGTGGACTGCCTGCCCGGCTCCAGCTACTAAAGAGAAAATGGCAGTGCTTGATTTTGTGTAGAACAATCAGTCCACACGACATTTTTCATCTTGGTATATAAATAATAGCCTACCTGTGCATCCTTCAAAGAACCAGGCGGGTAATAGCGTATCAGTTACAATCAGGTAAAGCTAGAATATGTCTCCAATCTGCCCCAACATCTGATGAGAGCTCCCTGGAAGCCCCTGAAAGAACCCTTCTTCCTTCCACTGACTTTGGCAACGGTGTTTCAGAAATACCCACAAAGCCAGCCCAGATCTAACATCCCTTGCACCGCACCAGCAATGGGTCAGCGACGGTCTCACTTCCAGCAAGGAGAGCGATGAAACGAGTGACAAACGCTTGGTAAAGCAGCACACCACCGCCAGGAACGATTCCAGCTGGACTTTTTTTGCCTTTACAAAGCAAAGGAGCTTCATGCCATTGTGCTAAAATACATGCAACGTTCAACACCATACGAATGACCACTGTAATAAACAGAGTTACTTTTTTTTTTTTTGCTTGCTTTTGGCTAGGACACCTTGCAATACTGAAAGGCTGACAAAAGATTTCCACTGGCTAGTTAGGACTATTAAAAATCTGACAATCTTCAAAAAGAGAGGATCTATGCTTTAAGAAGATAAAATGCTAACAACATGTTTCATATTTGAATTTTTCAGGAAAAATCCCACCTTAGGTTTAATATTATGAAATAATATATTTCCTATACATTTCTCTATATAACTTTAATTTTTTTTTTGCAACTACACCATCTTTACGTTAGTCACAGCACAGAAATATCCCTTCCATATGCAGGGAGTACTCTCAACTTTAAGAAAATTTTTTAAGTCGCAGAAGTGTTAATAATTATTTGAATGCTATAACTACTGCTGCTGGGAACAAGAAAGACGACGATTTTAATATGTGCAGTTTCCACACGAGCCACTGCTAGAAGAAACATGCTTTATAATTGTTTCATCCCAAATGGAAGATCATTAAACTGTGCACTTAGTAAAAAGCAATGAAAGCAAACGGTTCCAAAGGTCAGCCTGCCTTTCCCAGTAACCAGCTGGTATGCAAACTGGTATAATCTTTTTACAACCCTCCCCCCTTCCCCCACACCTTGAACTTTCCGCTCTATCTCATGAAATTCATACTTTTGCTTTTTTATGTACTTCATATACTTTTTTCCTTTTTTTTTTCTTTTTTTTTTTTTATAAAACAGTATAAAAATAAGAGCAACAGTCAACAGCTACTGGGGAGTTTATGCAGGGCATGGATGACTAAAATCCTACATGGGATACCGTAGGAAGGGCAGAACTGGTATTTGCGCTGAACAAACGCACTTGAAAAAGAGCAGTAACATCTTTTTTCAGCTGAGAGCCTAGAGAAAGCTGATGCACAATATCTACAGATGCAATACTTCTACCTCACATCTTCTGTTATTTTGAAACAGTATAAAGGATCATCTGAGGCCGTGAATAAGCAAAAGGAGCACTATGAAATAATCACAAAAATCTAAGTGCAACACTCTGAAACATATCACCAGTTTGTACATTAAATATAGTAAAAACAATTACCATTCACCAGTGTCTGGGTGTTTCTTATGGCAACTTTAGAGTAGGCACCGTTTTTTGTTTATTTTTTTTTTAAATTCTCCACCCCCAATATTACTTCTAACAAACAGAAGCAAGAGCAATGTAATGTACATGATCTGCTGCCCATCACGTGTAACGGTGACATTTCTTGCAATTGGAAAGCGAGCCATTGTCAGTGCCTGGTGGTTACTGTCACACGTTGGAGTC
The DNA here is from genome assembly GCA_009806455.1 of Tetrax tetrax. Classification (NCBI taxonomy): domain Eukaryota; kingdom Metazoa; phylum Chordata; class Aves; order Otidiformes; family Otididae; genus Tetrax; species Tetrax tetrax. The sequence goes on from WHYT01015789.1 coordinate 29,558, forward strand.
CTCATCTGTTATACTGGTGCTAGGAGAGCGAGTTGCAAAGTCTTTAAACATTTCATCTTCTTTCAACATGTGCTAGAAAGGAAAAGAGGAAAGAGTCAAGGTTCGGGCCCTCACAACTAAAACCAAGCTCCTGGGATGGTCCAGTCCTGTGCCTGGCAGCAAACATCACCATCAGCCCTGCCAGCTGCTGCTTCGTTCTGCTGAGGACATTTTTCACCTGCGCTGGTTCCTGACCAGTTTACAGCTCGGTCCCCTTTCTGCTAGCCCAAACAGCTGTGAGAGCGCAGGCTGGGGCTGGGCTTCCACCAAGAAAACGCACCACCACCCTCAGCTGGTGACCCACCACCCAAGGGCAACCTGCCAGCTTAGAGCTGGCTGCTGTGTCCTCTGCCCTCTCTGGATGGGAGGAGTCACCAAAGAGGGCTGGCGACCATGGGCCACCACTCCCAGCTGGGGGAACCTCCCCAGCAGGATGGAAGGTATCTTCCTCAGCCAGTAACAAAACACCAAAGGACCTCAACTGACTCCTAGTTCTGATGAGGCTTCACTATTCCCATAATTTGCCTGCTATTTTATATACTTTAGCCCTCAAAGACCAGCGGCACTTCAATCTCTCCAAAGATTAGGTCCTGCTATGCACTGAAATCAATCAAAGTAATTGCCCCCAAAACGACAAAACTCAGCTGCTTGACAGAGCCACTAAGAGCAACGACAAGTTGTACTTAGCATATTTGTATTAAGTAACATCGCTATTAAATAGCATTGCTATTTAATACTAGCAACTGCCACGGAGTTTACACCCATCTTACAGAAACAAGAGATACTATTCCACAGACCCCACTTTTAAGCCTTACTGTCAAGTTGTTGATGCCTTCAGAAAATGCTCCTATTTGCCTCACTGTCCCTTCTGAATCTTCCATCTACCAAAAAAAAAAAAAAGAGACAATGAATAATGAATGAATAATAAATTCATGGTATGCCACGACAGAGCGGCGATTAAGCAGCAAATAATGTAACTGCTTGATTACACCCCACACGGTCAGAGCAAAGGAGGTTTGTGCGCTGCTGGAAGAGAAGAGGACAGTTACGCCAGAGTAGGTCCTAAAGGGACTGCATTCACACAGCTTGACCCTTCCTGGGCTGAGACACACATTTGTTAGAAATGCTGCGTGACTGCAAGAAGTTGGGACCTTCAGGGGCCAAAGCAAAGGGAAGGTGTCCCTGGAAAAAGGAAGGTTTTTCCACCACATCTGACGGCACAGTCAAGGACTCCAATCGGCTAGAACTGGCTTACCTGCTCCAGCCTGTCCAAATCGTCATCGTCGTATACTCGGATATCCAGGCCAGGCTTAAAACCCTTCTTTGATCCACTTCCAGACGCCCGTCCCAGCTCCATAGGACACACATACTCTTCCACGTCATCTTGCTTCTTCTTCCTCAGGCTCCCAAAATTGCTGAAGGCAAGTTTCTTTGGCTTACAAGTGGAGAGAAAATTGACAAGGAGTTAGAGAGTCAGCGAAGAGTTGGCAGATCTCTCACTCTTGCATTTGTGTTTCAATGACAGTCAGAACCCCACTGCTCTCCCAAACAAAGATCTCCTGAACAGCTGTATTTCACAATAATTGCATCCAAAAGAACAAGACGTGTCCCCTCATTTTACCACTGTTAAGATGTCACCGTTTAAAGGATCTCAAATGAGACCAGAACCCCACTGCATTAAACCATGAACAAATAAACAGTAAGAGACACTCTCCCTCCCAAACATACAGCACAGACAGAAGGACAACACACAGGAGCGCTGCTTCTTGTCTGTGCATAGGAGAGGCTGAGATGTGGCGCATTCATGGTAGACACAAGTGTCAAACCAGATCTGCTGAGTCCTGCTTTCATGCTGCTTTCATTAGCAGCCACGTCCTTTTCTCAGACCTTACTGAACTGCCCTCCAAACACAGATAAAACTAGCACACGGGAGATCAAAATGTTTGCCTGAGAGCTCACACTGACCCAGAACAAGTGACCTACCTTTACTTTGGCAGTTGCTGTTAAGAGAACGTAGTCTGGGGACTCCATGGCCTCCCGTTTCTGCTGCTGGGCCTCCTGCCCAATGAGGAGGTTGAAATGAGTCGCCAAGTGCCGTCTCAGTAGCGTCTTGTTTGGTGGGATGTTCAGCAACTGTGCCATGGTTTCTACATTGAAACGAGGCTCCAAAACCTATTAATCACATCACAGAGAATCCAGCTGAAGCCAGTACTTGCCTGAGGAGGTCTCAAGGACATCAACAGGCACGCTTATCTCGGTAACTTCCTAAGGCTGCTTTGGGGTTTTTGTTTGTATTTTAGAGGAAACACACAACAAAGAGGGAGATCAGAGAGTTAATTAGTTAAAGGATTCATAAAATGCCACCTCCAGGCTTTCCTTCTTGAGTTATAAATAGAAAAACATTGGCAGGTAAGAAGAAAGGAACAGATAAATGCACCCTTGACTCATGTAATGTGTGAAACTGCCACAAGACATTTACCCACTTGCCTCTAATTCTAGCAAATGTAACCAGAGGAATAATGGAAAGTAAACAGACATAAAATGTTTGGAGCAAGGATATACATCTTAATCACCACAACAAACTTCTGCAAGTGTAAGTCTCTTGCCTGGAGTATCTGATGCTAGAGCAATTAAAACCAATCCTTGTTTGACACTGAAATCGTAAGTGTTACAAAAGTAACAAGCCTTCCTTACAAAATAAGAACATATCCAGATCTAGGAAGGAAGATGGCAGCTGTTTAACAGCATCATAGCCACGTAGAGCATTGTAGGACAGGAGGTGATGAATGCCAGACCTAAATTAAATTGTGAGGGGAATACAGATAATCAAAGCCATTACTGTCCACACTAATTCTGCCAAGACATTCATGTCCTTTAAACAACAGGGTCATAAATTTTGATAGCGACTTCTTATTAAGCAGAACAAGAAGATAAGGTGTGTGCAGCAAAGATAATGTCAGAACATTGCTCTAGCAATTCTCAGACATTTTTTTTTTTAATGAAGTGAGATAAACCAGCCTAAAACCTTACCATCAGTCCCCCATGCACGCCACTCCCCCGCAGATTAGGCGCGTACTCTGCCAGATCAACAGAGCGTAACCACTCCATCACACGATGATTGGTCCACTGGGTGACCTCAGAAGGTGTGACATTATTCTGTGAACAGGAGGAACGGGCAGTTAAGGAGAATTCCCAACTCAGCTGTCCCAACCCTGAAGCTGTCCCTTTACTGAAACAAACCTCTCCCACCCTTAATGAATGCAAGATCACTTTGCACTTGAGAAAAAAAAAAAAAACACCTCATTTTGGATTGCTATCTTGCAGCAATACCAGTGTGGAGATGGGTCTGGACACCGCGTAGATCTGTATTATGCTTCATGTCATTTGATTATCCTGCTGTGCACTAATACTACTTGCAATTTCTACCAGTGGAACTGAAAATTTAGTTAAATCCATGAGGCACTGTGCTTTTCTTGTAGATATCATGAATCTAAATCCGAGAGACTGGGTTGCTTTATCATCCATTGCCCTATCCAGAATACACTGCTTCCAAAACAAACTGATGGCAGTCTCGCCTCTGGTAACAAGGCCAAACTCCTTTTACACTGAAAATTTCGACAACAGCCATCAATTTTCCAGAGAGTTACACAAGACTCATGGCAACAGTGCACTGAGTTCAAGATGATTTACATTCCAGACAGCACATCAGAGACTAAGCCAAACCAGCCAGCTGTTGGCTAGAAAGAGGAACAGGAGATTTGGCAAGGGGACGTGAGTCTGGGTCCAAGGCAAGTGGAGGACAGAAACTGGTGTTCCAGGTAGTGATGGCAGGACATGCGATGTGGAAGAACAACATAAGAAAAAGGAAACCCCCAAATGAAATGGAATGAAATAGGAAGGAGGAGAAAGGAGAAGGGGACAGAGCAGGAATAATTAGAAACATGAGGGAAAAACCCCACAGGATTCCTCTTCAGAGTTTCAATTTAAAGTAGTACCTCATCAGATGGCCTCCTGCGTAGACAGTTGGGCTCAAAGTTATTGATTCTCAAAACCTGAATGGCCCTTTTGATGCTGAGGTGGTGGAGGACACTGACAACTTTCAAGGACAGCAAGTCATCCTGTCAAGGACAAAGGGAGAGTTAATAAACATAAACGCGCTTATTGGTGGAACCAGCACAACTGAAGGAGACTGCTTTGGACCCTGGCTTAAAATGGCACATCTGACACGTTCTGGGGTAAGATTTTAATACGCGAGACTCGTGATTAACGTCAAACCATCCGTCCCAAAATAAAAGCTTCCCATGTTGCTCTGTACAAGCTCCTGGGTGATGTTCTTCATGCAGGATATAGAGCTTAGTACAAGAAACCTGGGGTAACAAAAAAGGGAGAGGGTGAGATGACACATCCTCAGTGATCTGATGAGAGCCAGGACAGCTTTCCAAATACAGTGCATCCAACTCACCTAGCATTTGCATTTAAACCTGTCAAAAGTTTTAATACCACAAACGTTCAACTAAAAGTTTAACTGAAAACAATGAAGTACCCTGAAAACAATAAAGTACCCTGAAAATTGAGGGATTCTGTATGGTCAGAATGAAAAAAAAAAAAAAAAAACAAAAAAACCCCCCAAAAAACGCAAACCCCCCCAAAAAACAGAAGGAAGAAATAAAATACAAGGGTGTGTCAGGTTGGCCTCTCACAGCTGCAAATTTTTCAAAATGGTTGCCACAAGCGATGGAATGGGTGACCATACCCAGCCTGCAGAGAGGCTCACCTTAAGTCTCCTTGGCCTCAGCTCACCATCACCGTGTAGCTCGTACCTTGCGCAGGCACATACTACGGTTTGAGAGAAGGAGGGCAGGTTGGCCAGGAGGACCAGTTCCCTCTCACACGTGCCAAGGGAGCACACCAGATGCATGGGCAGTCTGAAGGTTGTCTCTGTGACAAGGCACCATAAGGCAACCCGGCTGTGCCTTTACACCACCCCATTTCCAGCACGGGATGAGCCACTTCTGGCACATCGCAGGGCAAGAGCCTGCAAAGGCCCAGCCACACTCTTCCCTGCAGTGCATTGGTGATACTAACAAAAGCAGATGGCTCTTTCTCCAAAAGCTCAATCCTTGCAATGTTTTTTTACTTAAACATTCATCTCACAGGGGACATATTTTACAGCACACACAGACCAACTGCTTAGGCTCCCACTAGTGTCCATGGAAAGTGTCAGGCATCTCTTACAACAATTCGTGTCACGCCAAGGAACAAGACAGAGCCTCACAGCGCCCCTCTCTCTGCACTGACTACAGGGCACAGACGAGTGCCTTCGGCTGGACAGGTAGCTTTCAGATCTCAAGAGCCAGGAGAAATTAGTTCCCCCTTTCATGACTACAGTAGCAAGCAGGAGTTTTGCTTTGGCTCCATTAAAGTTCCTTCTTCTCCTTCTTGTATTCAGGGCTCCTTCAGGGCACCGAGGAGGGGAGAGACAGAGCCTTCTGGCACCCAAGGGGGCTCAACTCACAGGACACATGTGGTGGACAATGGCAAAGCAAACAGAAGGTTTAGATGAAGCTCACAGATTTAAAAAAAGGCTGCTGGTGCTACCCAGCACCTTGACCTGCTGACAGGTCTGCAAACTAAGCAACGCAGAAGATGTTACATTTTGCCCACCTCTCGTTTCATTCCAATGACTAGCCCCAGAAATTTAGGACTTCAAAACCAAAATAGTCATATTCTCTGTCATTCAAGGAGCCAAGCCATGAAAAGCTTGTAAGGAGGAATGTGTGACAGGCCTGGCTAGACCTCCCAGCTCGCTCGCTGCTGCAGCTCCAGAGGAGCGCTGCAAAAGAAAAACCTCCCGTGCACCACAACTGCGGTCACACGCTGTGAGACTTGCACTCCTGCTAAGGGAGGCTCTTCAGTTGTAACTGAGTCCTAACTATGCCATCAAGTGTCTCAAAGTCTCTGCTTGTGCAAGTTGGTTGACAGGTAAGTTTATGCATCCTTGTGCCAGGGTTAACGTGGCTTAATATGTTTTAACATTACTTACGTGTTAGGAACACTGGACTCTATTTTGTCAGAGTATTTAAAATTAAATTCTTCCCTTGACCAAATAAACTCTAAGATTAGAGTTTCTATTCTGTGGTTTGCTAAGTCAGAGTAACTTGGTGTGATTTAAAAAAGTATTTTTTTCATACTTTGCATATAGCTGTATTCAGCTGATCATCTACACTGAAGCCGCTGTTATAATTTGATGGTTAAACTCTGCCTAAAAATATCCCTAGTTGATTTACAATTAAAGGGAAGCAACAGAGAGAATATTTGTTTAAAAGACAAAGCTCCCACTACACATCCCTCCTCTGTCCATCTATTACTTTTATTTCTTTTTTAATAGAGAAAAGACTGACTGTTGAATAATACAAGTTCCCTTACAATACAGCCTATGCTGCGTCCTATCTGCATTCAAGCCTCACCCAGGTAATTCAGTGGTAAAGTTTCCCAACACAAGATCAAGCTCAAAGGAGCCTACTGGCATCAGAAGAAAGAAACTGCCCCCTACTTTTATATTAATGTCTGACCTAAAAAAAATAAAGGAAATAAACACCAAACCACATTACACAAGCAGGACATTTGACCAAAGTACACTCAACAGCAAAGTCATGTCAGGTAGCTGAGGCAGGTCAGTCCTGGGCAGTGGTTGCAGTTCCTCAGCTGCACTGTGCTTGTCTTACAGGAGGAAAGTTAGATCAGCCCTAGGTTTCCTGCTGGTTCTAATGTAAAGACTACACAAAATACATGCAAATGTGGCATAAAAAGGCTACTTTTACTCTGCCCATGGCATGGCTCATGAGAGAACAGCAGCATGATTGATTTATTCTTTGTTACACAGAAGAAAATAATATGGGCGATGGTCAGTTTGCATTTGTGTCTCTAGAGAAGAACAAAGGTCTGATTCTCATCTTACCTGAGACCTTACACAAAGGAAACCTGCTGGGTTGGCTTCACCTGACTGGCAGTCAGGTGGGGAGCTGACGCTGATGCTAAGCATTTTGAAATACATTATGCTAAAGCTATTAAATGTAGCCTGTTTTCAAACAAGCTGTCTCTTAAAACTTCAATTTTCTTCAAAGAAAATTGCTTGGGTCTTCTTCACCCCTAAGCATCCACATGAGTAGATAACCAGACTGAATGTTTGCTCACCAAAGAAAAAAAATCCCACCTACTTCTATTCATTAACAACAACCTGAACAGCAAAGGCCCAGCTGCATGAACTGTGACCTCAGAATTTGCATACTTTAGTGTACTTACAAACACTGCCTGAGAACACCGGTGTCAGGCACAATGATTAAGCACAAGATTGCCCATTTCTCATGCATGAATCTGGGCTCTTGCTTACTATGTCTGCTCCTCCACCTTAAAATAGGATCTTTAAAGTTGGAAAGAATAGAGGAAATACTTGCAAGCGAGTAGTAGTAACAGGCCTATCCTTTTAGTGGTAGTGACCCCCATGAGCCTTCTCCCTGCAATTATCTAGAAAATCTGAAGACCCAATTTATGAACCACTCAACAGCTTTGAAATTATTGTCAGAAAGTCTCACAAGACACACGAGATGTTTAGCTGTTGGAGAGAAGTCTGTACTTTTCGTACACTACACGTGCATAGGTGTAGCCTCTGTGACAGTGCAAAAAAAAGAGTAAGCTCCAATTTTAGCTTCCTTCCAGTAGATCCAGTCATCCGGTGCAAGACTCACATGTGCAGACAGCAACCACATGGTAGTTTTACATTCCTTTTTAAAACTTTCAACACAGGCCCAGGGTAATGCAAAGACAGTGTGCCGACCTCCACATAGGCGCCGACTTTCTGCTCTAGGAAGCTGTAATTGATCTGTCTCTCCGGCTCCTTGTGGACACTGGACCCCATAGGGGCCCATAAGGGACCTGAGAACAGTTGTCTGCGACACAAGAGGTGCCCAAATAGCCACAGATCCCCTTTCTGCATTCCAAAAATGGGCTGCTTATGGGGCCAGCTGGGATTTGGCCATTGGTGGTTGGCCTAGGAGGGCCAAGAGGAAGCGCTACCCCTCCAGCCACAGCCGGGTGTCTCTCGGAGTCACCTGCTACTTGGCTTCCCCTTTACAGCAGGGGCAGGAGGGTGGTTTGGGGCTAGGGCTGCTGCGGGGGGAAGGCTTGGGGGCAGCTGAGAGGAGGTGAATGTGGGAAGGGAAGAAGGCTGCTTGAAGAAGTGCGTGGTAGGGCATGGATCCTGGTGCTGTAGGATGCAAAAAGAGGTTGCTGCTGCTGACAAATTGACCCAAAGGGAGCAGGAGAAAGATGGAAGCTTGGATGGAGAGGGAGGAGGGTGTTAAGTGAATTTAACATCTCTGCAGTCACAACAATAGGC
>WHYT01015789.1:40205-89500 GCA_009806455.1 Tetrax tetrax
GATGCACTGACTCACTTGATGCTTGAACTGGAACAGTGTAAAGACTACCATAGCAGGGCAGTGAATGCAAGTGGGATTTCAGCTGGTGGCAACAGAAGCTTCTCCATTAAGCAGAACATTTTGTTTATTTCTTTGTCATGTGCAAATATCATCAAATGAGAACACCAAAACACATCCCCTGCCCAGGACCAAAAATAAACACGAGCTTGAATAACTCATCAATCTTGTTTCTGTTGTCACAATCTCTTCTGTAAGGCTGCTTAAATACACATAAAATAAAGAGGAAGACTGAATGCTGCTGCCTCATTCCCGTACATTTGAAAATCTTATGAAAGATATACTGAGGATTTTTTTGGGAAAAAAAAAAAGCCCACAAATCCCATGTGTGAACTCACGCCAGACAGCTAGCATTTCAAAACAATAGCAATTCACTACGAGATCCCAGGGGAGATATCACAGCAGAGGCTGAAACTGATCAAATACTTCATTACATCAGTGAGGTTCTTCTCTGGGTTTTTGGGGTTTTTTTGCTGCTGTTTGATATTTTCCAAACATTCTACTGAGAAAAGTGCCACCAAGTCACAGTGAGACTAAGGCTGACCTTCCTGTTTCTTAAGACAGCTCCAGCTCTTGTCAAGATCCTTGTTCAAAATACACAGAATCTGCAAGCAGGTGCACAATACGTACCCAGATTGGGGGCACTCGCAGTCCTCTTGTTATTTTTTATCTTGAAAAAGCCTCGTCCAAATGAAGACCTGACTTTACGGGTACCAAAACTATCCTCGTCGCCTGTGCCACCATGAGAAGGAGACTTTGGAGGAAGGGTCGCGAAATTATTACTTTCCATAGGAGGTTTAACCTGCTCAAGTTAGGGAAATAAAGATTCAATATCAGGGAATTGCAAAAGGCCTTTTGAGAGAGACTGCAAAGTGACTGCTGACAGAAAATCTGGAAAGTCACTCTCATGTGTTACTACAAAAAAAATAACAGAATGCCAAAGCCATAGAGGAAAACATAAAGATCTTAATTTGAACACATTCAGGAACCAGGATTACTATCACTACCTTCTAAGAGTAACCTATCTTCTTTAAGATATTTCTCAGTTTCTGCAAGTCTGTCTTATAGGTATAGAAAAGGAAAAAACACTGTCCTGGAGGGTTTTGAACTTTTCCAGTTTTCCAGAGTTCCTGTCTCCCCCACCAGTATCTGTAGGGGCAGTGGGAAGCAAAGAAGGACAGTGTACCAGATCTCTGCCAAGTGCCAGACAGCCCCTTTGGTCTATCACTGCGCTGCAATTTCAGAATTAATGGATTAATTGACTACGTCCACTGCCAAAGCTGAGAGGAAATTAAGTATCAAGTAAGGAGTACAAATGCCAGCACAGACACCAGACACACCAGTTAACCAATTTAAAGCACCAGTTTTAACCTTGTCGGTTGTATCACCATCTCTTTAAAAGAAGGAGGACACAAACACATTCACAATCCAAATATGATCCTTTGGCTTTTGCTGAATGGATTCAGCATTCACCCTGTAAGTGGTAACTGAGGTATGTTGTCTCTGATCAGATCTTTCTATTGGCAATAACTATTGCATGGAAACGCTGGTCAAACCATGGGGCAACTGTTCTGGAATGACAGTCTCTTTAGGAACACAGCTGCTACTCCCAGAAAACAATTTGGAAAGCCAAAGGTTTTTAAAGAGATACTGATCAAAGGTAATTACAGAGTTAGTAAAACACTTAATGGTTAGCTTTGCTAATTATCTAGTGGTAGAATATGCAGGGGAAACATTAGCTTAGATGGCAACCTTATGCTCAACCAGACTGAAAGATAATCCACGTGTGAGAAGAGAAGAACGTGCGAGACACTATAAGCCTGACACTGAAGTGATGGTGACAACCATCACATACTCCTAGCTATCTTGTCTGTAGGTCTGCTATTCCACCTCTGGAACTGTACGCTGCAATTTCACACAACTGAGCCTTTCAACACCTGCTTACTGTCTGTGTTTCTCTACGTACACGCACGAGCATGCACACACACGTTACCTCAGTTGACTTCTGTGCAGGGTCTCTGTCCTGTTTGGGAAAGATTAAGACAGACATTTAAAAAGTCATGGTTTACAGTCAGCATTCAATTAATTATGGTTACTCTGAATATAATTATCACTGAAATACACTCCCCTGTCTATCTTTTTTTTCCCCAAAATACAGCTCTTCAGAGCTGTATTTCACACAGATTAAGTCTTGCTTTCTTTGAGGTCAGTGCATTGACACGATGGCTGCTTCAGTTTGCTTTGTAAAGGATTAGCCATGTACATAATTAGCCACGCAGTCTGTTCAGGCACTAACGGGAACAACTGGCTGAGGGGACAGAATGCAGGAATCAGGGTAGAAGCCAAGTAGATAAAACATCCATAGCCCCAATATCCCTTGGCTAGCCAAACGAACCCTAACCCATGAACCCTAGCTTTCATCAAGTTCTGGTTACATTTTCCATCCTGTTAACATCCCTCCCGAGCTGTAAGGCACAGCTCAGCAGCTTAGGTATCAGAGAACTCAGGAGCTTTTAGCAGTTTAGGCTGTCAAAAAAGAGCAGAGCAATTACCCTGATGTGACGACATTGTCAGAGGCTAGCTGCTTTTGGTCACTCCTAAAGAGCCCTAAACTGAAGCTAATCAACAGAAATACCAAGGTTCAGTATTTTGTTCCTGACCACTTTAGACATCTAATCACCCCAGACTGTATTTTAAAAAGCACTAATTACATGGCCTTCCAAAATTATTTGCCTTAAATACAGGTAGGAGTGGTAGCAGGACTTATTTTCTTCTCATCTTAAATCAGAAAAGCATATCAACTGAAAAAAAAAAAACCTCATTATCTGAGGAAAAACACAGCATGAGTGTCTCAGGTAAATGTCTCATTTAAAAAAAAAAAAAAAAAGTAGTCCTATTTTTTCAATGACAGATTTTCTCCTTTAACGGCATCTGGAAGATGTCACACGTGTATGACCATTGCTAAGACATGACATGAGGAGGCCTACTCTGGCTCAGAATTTCTCAGAAGGCAACAGGATGTCCATGGGGTCACTGCCACAACAGACACATCACCCCTATTTCTAAAGGGCTGAGAGGAAGGAAGAGCCCAAACCAACCACGTCAGATGCCTCTTTCCTCAAACTGCTCAGACTGCTGGACTTCTGCAGCGAAGAAGTTCTGAAACAATGACATAAAACCCAAGCTAAGTTACTGGAATTAAATTTGTAAGACAAATACGCTCTCAGGAATCAGCTTTAAATAATGCATTATCATACATGATGAGATAAACCAAAAACAAAGACACTTTGAATTGAGGCAATCAATGCACTAATCAGAGCCCACGCAATTTGATGAGATACTGTAAGAACCTCCACGTTGTAATTACTGCTGCTAATGCTTCAGTGACATGATGCCTATCTTTGAATATTTTTGGCTTTTAACGTTACAGTCTCAGAAGCATAAGCAGAAATTAACACAGGCAACAGAAGTGATATAAACAAAAGCTATGAAAACCAGTATTTTTAGCAACAGGCTTCTGACTAATTTAATCCCTAAAGAAGCCAAGCATATTACGTCAAGCACGTGCGTTTTAGTATTTTATCTTCAGTTCCATTTTCCATTTCAGATCAGATATCCCCCACCTTCTGGTGGGATTTACAGCCTAAAACACTTAAGTCTGGTTGAAAACAAAATTACCTTTAAAGTTTTTCTTGCAACCAGCTATAAATTAAGAATAACCACTGAATTCTACAAAATTATCTGTCTTTATACCAACATAACAGGAGTAGAATGTGGCTTCAGGAATATTCTCGTGGCCCTAAGTCACTCAAAATAAAACCAGCTGCTGGGCCTCATACTGTGTAGCAAACAAGCCCTGTTGACTTAAGCTCTTACTAACAAATCACTTTGTCTCAACTTCAAGTTCATAAATAGCCCCACTGATTTCCCTCAGGAATATGGCTATGTGGCAGAAGTTAAAATTATTTTCTCTTTGTAGTCAGGTAATTATCTTTCCACCACTATCAAAAGGAAAAAAGCAAATAATGTGGACATGCATTATGAAATACCATAAATTTCAAAGTATCTTGACAGCCTACAAGCCTACATTCGAGATGCTTCATAATGTAAAAGAAATTAACTGCACGTGTGCACAGACAAAGCATTGGAAGATAGTGATCACAAAAAAACATAGGACATGAGAAGAAAAGTACCACCACAAATATCATCTTGGCTAGAATTAGTTGACGTATTCACATGTGTATGTAAAATATGGGGGGGTGTAATGGGGGGGTGTTCAAGTCTACAACCACATATAAATACGTTTCCCAAACATTTTTTATTATGTTACTTACACTGGACTATCACACAGCTGAGTTTCTGGGGAGGAACTTGCTGATTTTCCTTCACTGTAAAAACAAAAAAGATACGGAAAAAAATAAGGCATTTGGGGATCCTATCCAAATACCTTGCTTACCCATAAATCCCATCATCTCAGCCTGCATAAACTCTGTTTTCACTTCAGCTGTTACGTTACTAACACATTGCAACTTTTCCCCTCTACAGTTCCAAGTCTTGTAAAAGATAAAGGACAAAGGTGAGCTCAAGAACTCCAGGAAAGACAACTCGCACTGTCAGTTGACAACAATACTGCACTATTCAGCTTAAATAAATGCAGAGGTTACAGCACATGCAGGGTCTGCAGCAGCACCAAGTAGCAGAGGTCACTAGCTCCCTGTGGGTCACCCAGAGCGCTGGGCATTTTGTTGCAGGTTAGTGCTTTGTTTTGGGGTTTTTTTTCAAGACAGGACAGAAATGAAATCCCTGCTGGTGATGGCTAGAGCTGCATGAGGTCACAGCAGAAACCAAGGAAAGCTGGTCTTCTGGATAGGATGCTTTCCTTAATTGGAACTGGAAAAAATCACACATTAACTTGTGCTTGCACTGGTTTCTCACATTGAGATTGATGATGGTTTTAAGTCAACAAGATTCCCTTCCTCACCTCTGGATTCGTAGTATACGATACTCATTTAGATAAAGTCAGGGATTTGAACCCAGAAGAAGAAAGCCTAGCAATCCTAAAATCTCAGGCAGGGCTCTCATAAGAGCAACTGAAGAAATATTTTTGCTTTTCTTCATGTTAAAGGACGGCAGCAAGAGTATCTCTTTCTTCAGTCTTTTGAGATGCCTCTTGGTTTTCCTTCTGGGGCTCCATTAACAGCTCAAGGTTAGAGTCGGACAGTTCTTCCGTTGCAGTTTTGGCAGTGGCTTACAACAATCTTTAGCAACTGTAGAAAATGTCTGAATGCAAATAATCAAGAATGCATTTGTGCTAGCACAGCCAACACTATCTCAGCCAGACCTAGATGATGTAAACCTAGATAAAAATAAAGATCCTGTGTCTTTCATTACATTAGATCAGTTTTTCTCTCCTTCTGTTCGTTTCTTGTGAAGCAGCTGGTATTGAGTATGAGCGCTGCTACAAGCAACAACTAAACCAATGCTTGCTTATGAAAAAGATTTAATCAATGCACTTTATGTTCATAACCTTAGTGTGCTATAGCTAGTCAAGTGAATGCTAGCCCTGTTTAACTGACTTAATGACGTGACAATATAGTAACCGACAGACCATTACTCTCATTAAATGTCACAGAATATTTGATTTACGATTGAAAAATACATGGAAACAATAATACCTCATTTCACTTGCAAGGTCTGGCCTAGGCTGCGTTTTCAGTTTCTCTGCAACAGTTTCTGAGCTCTTGGATGTTGATGAAAAAGAAGGGATTGAAATCTGTAAAATACTGGTATGGATCTGTAAGGAATTCTAAAAAGAATGAAGAATACATGTTACACTGTTTTGAGCTGAAATTAAGCAGTCATAAATGAAAAAAGAGCAACAGATAAATTATGAAAAGAAGAATTTGAAATAAAAATTTTAAAAGTTATTTTCTTCTTTATTTCTATTGTAATACAGTGCTGATTTATTACTTGAAAGATAGCACTGAAGATAAAACATGAATCACTGCACAGATGAAAATTTCAGTCTCCCAGCGCTGCCTGCTAAATCTACCTCTACCACAGACCCCATGTAAGGTAGCTCACTTTTCAGGACTCCTGTCCTCAGCCACTGAGAGAATAACCAAAAAGCTGCTAAATATTTAATTTAATTTAATTTTCATCATAGTGTGTTCATGTTGTTTAGTTAAGTAAGTCAAGTCCCTGCTCTGACTCAGAGCTGTAAGAGATCAGATCTATAGTTTTATTACTGGAAAATGTGATTGTAAAAATCAGAGATTGGACCACAACCTACTTATCATTTAACTGAATGGTTGTAATGATGATTGCATCCTTTCAAATATGACAGGATACATTCATTAAAAGTCCCAACATGTTTACTTCAAATTCCTGACAAATTAAATGCAGCTCCTAAACTAGCTATGTTTAATATGAAAAGCGTTCTCTATGTTTGAAAGGAAAAGTAGTTTAGACCCATTCTCATGACAAATACAGCTATTTGATCCCATGTAATGATTAAGAAAAATAAATTTAACTGAACTGTAATGACACTCTTCAGCAGCTTTCACAAGAAAATCACATTCTCCAAATGGATATGGGACACTACTAAAAACTGCAACCCAGAAAAAGTATTTTCAGAAACCTGAGTTTTGGCATCTGCAGTATGAATCCAGCACAAGCAACGTTTTCAAGGAGTGGTGGCGTTAAGTAAAGAAGAGAAAAATATACCTCTTCATGAATATTCATATTAAACTCATCGTGGATTGGAGATGACGTTACTGGGGTTGGGGATGGGCTCTTCTCTGGGTCAGTCAGACTTGGAGTGTCCAATAAAACGGTGGAAACAGACCCTGAATTCAAGAAGTCTTCACCGTCACTTTCCTTGCCTGAAGGCAGAGAAGATGAAAACATGTTAGCTTTACTTCTGGATATATGGTTACCCTTGCTCCCATGCAAGGTGCAGACGGTGTGTTCATTTATGGGCCAAAAAGAGAAGAGGCTAAGATTTTAATTTTTATTTATTTTTTATTTATTTATTTATTTTTTTTTAGGAGAGACTACAATAGGAGAAGGAGAGTCACTGCCAAACGTCAGTTCCCAATTCAACCACAACACTGCAGTGTTGGAGCAGAGGGAGGACATACATTTAACAGTTAAGAGCCCAGCAAATGCCCTCAGGGCATTTAGTGGGATCAGTTTCAACAAGCCGAATAAACTGGAATAGTTATTTCCTGTCCCGTGTTCTGGAATTTCATACTAAATACTTCTTTCCCCTTATTCACTATGGAAAGGCCAGGAGGTCAAGTCTGCCTGATACTTAAGATGTCTCTATGGTATCTTCAAGACACCCATAGGAAAAATGCAGCCCACTGCACAAGAGTCTAACACCAGGTTTTAAGTGACTACATTATGTTTGCAGACTGACACAAATTGAGTGTGTCTCATTTAGTTAATGCCATAGCCTGCACCAGCATCTGGCATCCTCTGCTCCCAACGAGCAACTTGCTGCTCCTGAACTGCCTCAGTACTACCAAAAGGCTGGGATTTCCACGCTTGTCATCAACACTAGAGTACTGACACTGACAGTAGTTACAGGCAACCAATACTTTCTAAAAAGCGAGAAGAAACCTAGCACTCATTGTCGAAGATCTGATGCAAATACAAGCCAACACCTGTTCACAGCAAAAATCTCTTGCACATTTTTCACTGCTTGAAATGTGCGTCCATGCTCCATGAATTGATCATAAAGCACAGTTCCCAGAGACTCGCGGTCTGTTTTAACACTCTCTTGTCTTTGAAGGCATAGAACTGCATGACAGAGCAGTTCTTACCTAGTTTGAATAGTTTTACTCATTCAAAAAATGCTGCTTCTCCAACACTCCGTATGGTGTTTCACCCTCATTATCACCTTTCCTCTTCCCTCGTTGATAACGTGCTTTCCCAGCTTTGCAGATCAAAGACATGCAGCTGTGTCCTTAGTGGCCCTCACTGGTTTTGAAGAAGGAAAAGCCCTAACACCAAGATCTGAAGCCCACAGACAGTTTTCAGCCCAGCATGCTCTGGAGCATGCCAGCTCTCATCCAAGCTTATGTCCATGACACTGGACTAAGAGAAGCTGCTTCCGGGGCTGCAGTGCTTGTCGGGGAGCAGAACAGGCAGTTGGAGACTGTGGCTGAAGGCTTTCACATGGCCCTGCAAATCAGCCAGCACCCTCAGCAGCAGATGTCAGGATCTCCTTGCTGCAGTCACCACCTCCCCACAGGGATGGCCTCTCAAAAGCCAGGCAGCTGGAGCAAAGAGGGGCACCAGGAACCTCTCTTTTCCCTAGGCCTTAGCTCCAGTCTTGGCAGCACGGGGCTTTGCCCTCCACTTTTCCTTGGCCTTGGCCCAAGACAGCAGACCCAAGAGCCCAAATGTGAATCCACCACCACGAAAAGATGTATTTTTGCCTCTTCACTCATTTCTGGCTACTGACAATCTTCACTTTTTGAAAGGATCCCCAGAGCTTCTACATCCCTCTCCTAGGAAGGTCATCCACCTCCAACATTTGCATAGCCAACAAAAGGCACAAGTCCTTGTCTGTCCTGAAGAAGCTCAGGCAATGAGCTCGGGTCAATTCAAGGTCTGTGGAAGGCTGGGTTCGTCTTCTCTGGCGTTCAGAGGACTTAATGACAAAGGAGGTTTCCATAAGGCAGTAATACAACACTGTGGTGCACTGACTTTTAAGTTGCGCATATATTACACATGCATATATTATCAGAATGCTAATGTCTAGAATTTTTTGGAGATAAGTCTTGCAGAGGACAGTGAGCTACAAAATGCAACTTGAGTGCTGAAAGAACACAATGATGCAGGGAAAAAAATCTACCAGGCCAGGATTATTGCTGTAAAGGGAGATGCCCATTTTCTAACATCTAAGTGTTTTCATCTGAAAACCCAGAACCCTTTCAGTGTAATGTTTTACATGAGTTTCTTTTGATTTTCTTTTAAGGGAGAAAGGAGAGAGAGAGAGCGTATTCAATGCAATTACATCAAACTAATGACCATCTCAACATTTATCACCTTTGGGGATCAGAAGCTCCTGGATCTGGAAACCTCCACCAGTCTTGGAACATATGGAATGGACCACTACATGATAAGGTATATATTCCAGCTCCCATTTCAGCCACACAGTTAAGCTCACTATCTGGTGCTGGAGAAGGCTTTTTTGGAGGGATATGTGAAAAATGACTGGTAGGAAAAGCCAGCCTGGCCCCACACTGTGGTAAGGAAGGAGAACTATTCCACAGCTTCTGCACATGGTGGTTTGCAAAGGCTTCATTACATGACAAAACCATGGTGTGTCATCACAACGTGGTTCTGGCAGCACATCCACATGTACATGCACATCCATGTGCAAAAAAAGACACTTTTGCAGCTCTTGGGTATTGCTATTACAGTGTGCACAGCTGCTGGGGCAGTGCTGGTTTGGCTTGCAGGAGACATGCACGCTCAGGCACTGCTCTTCTCAGCTACCAACTCCTCCCCAGGAATACACACAAGAGAGGGGAACAGCAATTTTTAGCAGTTAATGTAGCAGCCAGCCCAAAAAGGCATTTCAGGAGGCTATGGAAAAAGCCTGAGAGCTTATCATATTCAAATTAATTTTACAAGGGGGAAATAAGCAATGTGACAATAAGTTACTACTACCAGATGGTAAATGAGACAGGACCCAAACGTGCAGCTGCCTGGACAAAAAAGGCAATTTACCAATTCACATCAGTTGAATAACTGGCTTTTACTCTACCTAAGAGATACCTCAAAGATAGTAAGTCTAAGAGTCAGTATAACACTACCACAATGCACCTAGGGTTTAAATGAGAATAGAGTTCAATTTTTTTTCTTTTTTATTGTACAATACCTTTTTTACCTTGAGCCAATATGACCATGTCTTGAACTTTCTTGTACCTATTCAGAGACTGCCGAAGCTCTTCTATCTTCCGATCCTAAAAGAAAGGAAAGGTTTGACTGTGCTTCCTCCTTCAGCAAATCAAAAATAAGAAATACAAATACTAGATACCCTTCAGTTTAATTGGTTGTGAGACTAAAAGAAATGGGAAGTGTGGATGGAACAGGATCCAGAACTCTGAGAGGCTTTGAAATATCAAAACTTGTATTTAGTAAAAACTATCATCTGGTTAATCACCAGAATTGTTCCAGCCTTGAAAGTGAGATTCAGCTCCCTCGTTAAGTCAAAGGTATAAATTTGCCATGTACAAAGAAAGCAGTAATCAAGGGATTTAGGGCTTTGGTGATCACAAGAAAACATCCTACAAAACATACATACATATGAATGCACAAAACCATACATGAAAATAATTCATACTTTGCAGAAAGCCCTTGTATGGACTTGTACGGAGCTCTTTTACAGTTTCAGAACACAGTGCACATTGCAGTCACACTGAATTGAATGACACAACAGTGTAAGGACTCTGTGTACAGGCTCTGATCAGTTACAGTCCCTTAAAGCCACTGCAGTGCTTCTGACTATAATGAATCATTGATTCTTACAAATTTGATTTTTTAATTTAATTGTGACAAGTTCATATGTGAAGATTTTCTTAGAGATTTAACTCAATCTGATGAATGATTACTGAAAAAATAATGACTTTGCTACCTTCTCTTCATTTGCTGCCATTAGAGATTCTACCGCCTTCTTCATTTTCTGTACCTCTATATCTAAAAACACAATACAGTTCTCTAAGTCAATTTAAATAAGACAGTGTAAGGAAATAAGAAAAACACAAAACCTAGAAGTAACTCAGTAATATCTGAAAGTAAATTCACAAGTTAAAAGACAAAACACATGCCGCTTAAATTCTACTTTAGATGGAAATACTTAGAAGAAAACCCTTTTTCTTCAAAAGCTTTCTTCTGACATTTTTATCAAGGAACCGATGGAAATTTCCTTACCCACCCCCCTAGCCTTAGGAAAATGGAAAAGTCAAGAGTAAAACTACTGCTTGACTTTCACTAACTCCCTCTTTCAAATAATCAAATAATTGCAAAACAAAAAGTCCAAAATATAAAATACTACATCTGGAGTGCAATAAAACACATCCTCATTGCAGCAGTCAAACACCCCAAACGGCATCTCAGAAACCCGCTGTACAAAGCAATAGGATGAATGGATGTGATGAAGAGAGCATTGTGCAGTGACGCTTAGTCTTAATTCAGTGTGGATGTAAAAATGAGGACAGCATAATGGAATGATACAAGTATTTGCTGTGATGAGCAGTCATGCTAGAATATATATTGTAGTTCAGTCTTGCAAAAGGTCTCTAATACAGACATCAGTGTTCCGTGCTTCATCTATAATCCTTATTTACAAAGAAGTATAAATACATGGAAACATGTATGTTTTACCAAGGTTAGATTTTGGAGGTGTTCTGGAAATTCAAAAAGAATGGAAATAATATTCATTTCTGCTAAAAATCTACTTTGCATAAACAAAGTAAACTTTCAATTTCATTACAAACATAGGCAGGTGGCCAAATTTACATGCAAGAAAGCCTTTTACCTGGTTTTAACTTCCTAAAATTCCTTGGAAAATAAATAGAGCAGGAAGAACATTTGCCTCCTTAGTGAAATGCAAGAAAACAAGCTGTCCAGCTGGCTTTCTAGATGAAAGACATTTAAACCTATTGGGCTAAAACTCCAAGTGATCCAGCTCCAGTGATTTTCACTCAGCTATGCTAACAGAAAATCTGGTTTACTGGATTGCCACTGCATTTCATTGAGAGGCAACTTTTTTTGTGAGTCTCCATGAGACCATATCGCTCTTTGCCTATCAGCTTTTCTTCAGAAAACTTTGTATTTCAAGTGCGATGTATCCAGCCTTATTCTCAATTTTTACTGTAAGTGTGACTAAGGGTTATAGATGATGCAAACTAACGATGTTTGTTAAAGCAGTTTTGCAAACACATGCAGAAAGATATTCTGGAAAGCACTTCTGAAATGCAAATGTTTGTGGAAAGACACCAGAAACCTTACTTTTATCTTTGAGCTTCTTTTTACAATTTTCATCTGTGCAGGAAAATCCATTGGATTTGAAATTAGCATGAAGGTTATGACATCAAATAACTTTTAACACAATATTGATCCTCAAGGAGTCAACTGTTCCTCACATTTTGCAGAAGCAAGCAGTTCACGGTTTCAACCTGCGCTCCCCCGGTGCTAACACTCCTAACAACACACAGTAGTCTCACTGCTCTCATACACAACTACCTCTCTCAAGGATATATTTTTCAACTGTATGTCTTCCCTTGTAAGGCCTTGGAAAAGGCTTATCCCAACAGATTCCTCTTAAGCTAACACTTTACTGGCAAAAGCCAGCTAAGTGATAACGCATGCATATTTGTCCAGAAAGCACAATTTGGCTAATGGGGGAGATAACTTGTGTTATCTGCAAATAGTTTTACTCCTGTACTTGCTCCAAGGGAGAAAAAACATGGTTGATCATGGCTGAAGATCTTCTGCTGAGCTATACTGAAAACTAAACTACGGCTGAGAACCAGAGGGTAACAGGAGTTCAAGGTACACAGCAGCCCTCAGGAAGAAAAGCCCCATATAAGTAGCCATAAATGCAATAAAACCAGACCTTGTTCACATTTGAATGTTCTAAAAAAAGGGAATCACAGTTCAATGTGGTCACTTTCAGTGCTATTACATAGTGGTTTTTTAAACCGATCATTTTATTAAATAAAATGTGATGATGTACACACAGCGTTTTCCTTCTTAGCTCAGAGGAGACCAATTATCCTCTTGTGGCTCAAAAGCACAGCCTCAAAAACAGCAATAGCTATCAGTGAGATATATTCAGAAGTGAAATTGCAGCATGTCAAAAAAAAGTCTATGGAAAACTTTTGTGAGGCTTTAAAGAAAATTTTCTTTTTTAAATAAGTTCCCCAATCTAAGTTTCCCCCAAATAAACACTGATTTTGTTTCTTCTTTGCAAGCAAATAAAAGAATTACCTGACATGTAAAATTTCTGTGCTAGTTCAAGCTTCATTAGGATTTAGACCTATCTAGAGAGCAAATACAGAAGCAGTCCTCAATTTCACCTACTCACAACTGGGTCCACACTGAAGATTTGCTGGTACACATCATACTATGGTCTGCAGTATGGCTTTTCCCCTTGCTTAACAGTAAGGGATGTACAAGCAAAGCCCAGCACAGATATCCACACAAAGTTCCCTTCTCAATATAATCTTTTTGGGGAACTTGTTGAAATTAGTTTAAGGATTTACTTGCCAATATAAACGGCATCTTTTGGGGCACCAGGCAAGCCATGTAAAGGGCTAACCAGGGATGACTTAGGCTAGTTTAAAGTTGATTAAGAACCCACTATGACGGTAGGTTGAGTAGTTGCATCATGAATATCCACTAAATATGTTAAAAGAAGTAAAACAAAGACAGAAAGTATATGAAAACTGAGGGATTTATCTGTTATTTCCTGTACAGCCATTCATGGAAACATGACCTCAGATGACGTGACTGAGGAGGACACAGTGATAGAGCCTCCCTTCTTCTTACCTCTGTCCAGTATTTCAATTCCTTCTCCTTTCAGTTTGCAAACCAATTTTTCTTGCAGCCTTTTAACCTCAGCTTCCTTCTGCTCCAGTTTGTCTTTCAAAGCTGCTAGCTCATCCTGTAACAGACAGAGTATCACTCAGTGACAGCTTCTGCGTGCACTTGATTTGTTTCCAAAATTCCCTCCTATGAAGCACAGTGGACACGTCCTCAGCTGGTGGAAATGACCAACTGCCTCTGATCATCACAATAGGCCACTAAGTCTCTAAGGGGGCAAAACCAGGGGGCCTACGGTCTGAAAGCGTCAGTCTCATGTATAACCGAAAAGAGATTTTACATCTAAATTTTAAAAAGAAAGAGTAAAGAAAAAAAAGGCAGTTTTCTTATGCATTTAACCTTGTAGAGACAGAAAAAGTGCAGGTGATGAGGCTGAATGCTAAAATTTATGAACACTTATTTTCGTATTCACAGGGCATTTTGCATGTTCAAAGCTCGACAATTATGGAACTGTGCTTACACCAGGCTGAGGACAGTTTCAGAAATAACCACTGCTTCTATGAAAGAAAAATCAATCACGACACCATCAAGCACATAAACACATACTGGAAAGCAGTTCAGACGAAAATGTGGTACCTCTGCCACAGTTTGAGTTTGCTGATGAAGCATTAGGAAAGGAAGCTTAGAGCTGAGATTCATGAGAATAAGACAGATGGTGTTTGGGGGAGTTGGGGTGTATTAGATAAATGCTGTCAAATTTTAACTTAGATCTAACCATCTGCACTAGCAAATGACTGGCATGGATCCATGCATTTAACTTTTAAAAATTTTAGTCAAATCCTACCCAGTTTAGTAACATGTTTCTTTGATGTCCGAGGATATCTTGTGCAACAGCATCATCAAGACAGGACCCTCAGTGCAAATGTACCCAACACTGAAAATTTAATTTGTTCAGTTTGTAAACAAAACAAAACAAGGCAAGACTCATAATTTTGGCACTTACAGCTTCTAACTGAAGTTTTAAATCCTTAAAGGAATAAATCAAACTAGAACACTGGCTTAGGTATACTCCTGAGCTTCCCTCAAAAGATCAATTGCAAATATATTTGCTCCAGCTTGGTACTGATTTTGATGGGATTCCTACCAGGGTAGGACCCATGTTTTTCCAAAACAAGATCATCTCTTGGTCACTTGAGAAGCTCATGGGCAACTGGAGCTGTGTGTGGTTGCTGATGTGTATGTCTTCCCCTGAATTAGAAACACGGTATGTAAATTTACACATAGGAGAGGGACCAGTATAAAAGAATCACTATTCTCTAGCTAGTTCTCATGCATAAATTTTCTCCAAAAAGGTGAGCAAAAGTTCCGTTTGAATCATGGACGTAAGCTACAGCAGAGGCAATCTTCCCTTGGAAGGGGAATGAATTTAACCCAACTTAAATTCCATTATGTGTAACCTACACAAAGTTCACAACACTAAAATCCTCTCCCGTCCAATATAAAAGCTGTTTACAAGGAATATCTACACGAAGAGCTTTCCACATCTAACGGGAAAGGGTGCACTGCATATCAACACATTGCAATTAATGAAGAACAGAGCACGACAGCGCGATGCAAGACAGACCATAAAACGGTGGAACATGAAGGATTTAAAACAGGCCCAATGTTACTCAGAAACTACTACACCTTTAGCATCTGGCTTTTTTGCTCCATCCGTTGCTTTTCATACTGCATCTGACCCACTTTGATTTTCATACTAGAAAGTTTGGCCATTAAAGACTGGTAACAGAGACAGAGGAGTGAGAGAAGAACTAAAGATAGAAAACAGACAAGGCTAAATGGCAAAGAGAAGTTAGACACTTACAGAAACAGGCTGCTAGAATTACTTAGGTGAATGCTTTCTCTTCATAAGCGGCTGATTTTTAGCACATTTAGGAAAATATAAATGCTCAGCTTTGGTCTCACCTATGGCAAATGCCTTATGTATTGCAGCTGGTGTTTCTTGACACATATGTGAAACAAGGGTCTAAATAGGTAATGAATTTACTGTTAACAGCCAGCTGCAGGGTAAGTTATCCTTCATAAAAAACAATGCCCAGATCTGAAAACCATACCATGAAATTTGGAGATAACCCCTGTTGCTAAGTGAGTACCATAAAACCCCTGGGCCTGAGTGTCCTCAGGATTTTGCAGGGTGCAGGCAAGGATCAGGGAAAAGAGAGCGAACTTTCAAAGCCTGACTTACACCCCTCTCTGCTTCTTCCCCTCAGCCTCACTTACCTTGGTTGTTTTCAGTTTTTTCTCATACTGGAGTCTTTCATTGTCCATTTCTCCCACTCTCAATCGTAATTCATTTATTTCCTGGATCAAATCCTGGGTGAGGGGAAAAACAAGACCAGAAACAACAAAGAAATTCAGTAAACAAAACAGAACAATAGCTACCATTGGTAGAACTGTAAAAACACAACACAGCAGCATTAAGAGACACTCTGTACACAAAAACACACTGCCCAAATTCACAGGTAGATCAAACAACTCAGAGCTTCCTAGATAGGCAGGGAGCATATTTCTCAGTTTCTGCATTACTGCACTGAATGCAAGAGGGCAGAAGACAAAGTGAGACATAAATTGAAGTCATGTTCCCTCTGCCAAGGGCCAAGAAAGGCCTCCTGCCCCTCTGGCTGCTCAACTGCTTGGATTGTCCAGCACTCCAAGCGGGTAACGGAAAACTGTTGCAGTCGTCCTTCCATATGCAGCAGTCACATCCTCTCCTCTCCAGTCCCTCCTCCCCAGGCTCACCAGCTGTCACCTGCCTTTACAAAATATGGAGTGATTACAGTGCAAATCCATGCTTTTGCCATTCACATGAGCTCCTCAAAATGAAGGCTGAATGGAAGAGCTATCACTGGTTTCTACAAGCACAAAGGTATGTTTTTAAGCATCAGTGGTGCCACTACACCTGAGCTTTGCCAATTCAGCCTGGTTTGGAAGAAACTCGGACCCACCAATAACTCACAGGAGAATGGCTCAACCTCCTGGTCAACCTTCTGGAGAGACCTACCAGGTCTGGAGGTCAGCCCTGAGTGCCACCAGCTCTACAGCTCCTTTTCTGCAGTAGTCAAACAAACCCTGAGTTTGACTGCCCAACCAAGTTGGTAAGGCACTCTTTCTCCAAACCTCCCCGTCCTCTAGATGGGGAAACAGGATCTTAAGTGGCCAGTTGTAGGACTGGGAAGCCTGGGAGATAGCCAGGACAGAGCGTCCCTCCGTATAAGAGATAATGAACCACAGCTTATTGGGAAAACGATCTTCCTGCTCAGCAGGGAAACACACTACCAGAAAGCTGCAGCTTTCGCGCAACTCAAAGATTTCTAGCAAGCTTCCCCCTCATGTCTATCTCACTGACCTTTAGTTTATGTACGGACGTCAGATCAGTGTTATGTTTGTGTGAAAAAAGGAGAAAAAGAAAAAAGAATAAGGCTCATTTTCTCAGCAACTATTGTAATGTTGTACCACCGGGAAACTCCTCAAAAGAGGAGATAAGCTCATTGTGCACCCTAGAAAACATATGAGAACTTGAACTGCAGGCTTTTAAACTACCAAGATGATAGCATGCTACTTAGGTTGGCTTGTCTTCCTGGATTGTAAGGCAAATCCTATCCATGTCAAGCAACACTGTACATCAAGCTAAGAACTGTAAGCATCACTTTTCACAGCTGTGTAATTAGCAGAGAATTATAATTTATAAGTTAACAAGCCAGCAGTTGATACTTAGAGGGTATTCATGGGTCCCTGGTAATACCTGCCTTCCAGTTCCAGGCTACATTTTCTGAGCTTATTCTAGTTATTTTGTGCTTAACGGATCTGATAACAACACAGCGGCATCTGTATTTCTTTAGCAAGATCCAAACTCAATTATCAGAACTCCAAGGAAAATAAAAATACAGAACATTTTGATGCCATTAGTAATTACCACTGCTAATGCATGCCTTTCTGACTTGGATACACCTGCCATTTCTCACTGATTCTTTAATGTGTGAATTTTACAAAGCACATCACTCCTCTAAGTATAAATGAACATGCGTGTCAGTCTGCAAGACTACGTTAATTGAGCTGTTACTTATCAACACCAAGTGTTCGAGATCTCTAACAAATCTATGTTCCCAGGTCTGATGGTCACCTTTACACGATGATAATTGATTTGTTTGGGGCTTTTCTCTCCTGCAGTCATCATGATCCAATGTCAAAATATGCTGCGTCGCAGTAACTGCTGAGGCTGTTGTTTACATATTTATCACTTGGAACTATGTGACTTCTAAAATATTGGAGGAGGGGAGGGAAACCACTCACCTATATTCAAAAGGTTCCTCTGAGCAAAAGGAATAACAAACCAAAACTCTGCTCCTTTTACAAAAAAAGTTAGCACAACCCATATTGATTACCAGAAGTGTCAGGATGCACTCACAGTGTCACGGAAAACAGAGCAATCTTGCAATCAGAATCCAAGAGTTTAAGATCTTGGAGCAGAAACTAAACTCTTCTGCTTAATCTGCTATGGGCCTCATGCGTAATCGGATCCTTTACCACTGGTAAATGGTCACCAAAAATACTGGTCAATTTGCTCAAGGGTTAAATTGAACTAAATACAAGTCCTAGCAGCATGCTTTGCCCTAAAAATATTTTCAATTACTCTCTTGCAAGTGCAACATCAATTCATGTCTTAAGTTATCTACAACACAGTAACTTACATTCATTCTTGGTTTTTTTGAGGCAAAGGAGTACGTCAAAGATTGACCAGGTTCCATATATAGATCCTCATGAGTACAAAAGAGATGGTCAAGCCTTGTAAAAATAACCAGATGAAAAAGAAAGGACCAAACAGGGCTGTCTCCCCTGCTACTGAATTACTATTTAACTTTGGGCAAGCTACTGGAGGTAGAGAATTGCACTGAGGTTCCCTACGAAATCCTAATCCTCCCACTTTTCCTGCTTGCCACCCTGAAACATTTACCCTTTCCTTCTGCTGTTCTCTGTTAACTGATTTTGACTATAAACCTTTCACAGAAAGGACTGTGCCTTGCCGCACTCCCTCCTGCAGCAGCCCCAGCAAGGAGATGACAGCATTGTTTGAAACCTGAAGGTGCCAACCATTATAATTGCTTATGACCTGGAGAGCTTTTGGGACCAGCGTGATGCTTGAGGTGTTTATTTCCCTATGACACTCAGCGTGTCGTACGGGTTTGTCAGGATCTGAGATCAGACCAAAAACCCACTGAAGTACTTGGCTGACTTGGATGAAGCAGCAGTAAAAAAGTCATTCACATGGTGGCCAGTGTATGGCACCTGCTCTACCTGCATTTAATACCTCCTCTTCGGGCACCCCTAAATGGGTTAAAATACCTGCTCTGAGCATAATGCATGCTCCTGTCTTAAAAACCTGAAAAACAGGAATGAGCCATTAAAGGGTCCTCTTCTGATCCAGGGTCAAGTCCCTCCATGCAAACATCCACAAGTTGTTCCTTGCACCAATCCATGAATGGAGCTGACGAGGTGGGACATACAGACTCGTACTTCCCAAAGGCTTTTCCTTCCTTGCTCGTGTTACTTGTGCTCTTCATGGCAGGGTTAGGGAGGCACAAAAAAGCAATGATAACTTTACGCTTCAGAGGTCAGAGGCTCCTTATTGGCACTGGAAACACAAGCTACATTTGTAGTATTGCTCCACTCAGAAATTCATCTGCACAAAGGAGACCGGTGGTGTTTAAATTTTGAAGAATTCCCCATGAGTGAGCCAGTTTAACCTCTGGCTGCTGCTTCAAAGACCATGTCTGGTTATGGACTCCTCCCTAAATAAACTCCCTCGTACAATATTTTCTTACATAAACTCAGCCCACCCATGCTCCCTAAGGAAAATAATACTGGTGTCTGCTGAGAAAGTGGAAAGACTGGAATGATGTAAAGACAAGAACAATTCTAAATCTCTATTAAGTATAAAATTAGCTTTGAAAATGCTGTGTATTTGTGAACATCTAGACAGGAAAGTCCTAGAGCACAAAGGAAAAAAAGCTTACACATCTAATGAAGCATCTGTTTAGGGAAAGAATGGTGACTATGAGAAACCTACCAAGCCAGAATGGGAAGCTGTAATGACAGACAAATTCAAAACTGAGTAATATGAAGCTTTAATCTGAATGGTAATTCTGTAGGAGATGGTAGCACTACAAAAGTTGTGTTAAGGTGTCAATGCTTTTTTTTATTTTCACTTTCTTTTCCCTAAAGAAAAACAGAAGCAATATTCATAGTTTTTCTTTCTCAGTTTGGGTATGCAATTTTTTTCCATTTTGACCACTGTATGTAAATACCATTAATGTGTTTTATAGTAGAGTATTTTAAATATTCATTTAAATACTTGGCTCTGCTGAAATAATTGATCATCTATTACTTTAAACAGGAATATAATTAGATCAACGCTGAAAAAGATCAACTTCTGAATAAGACTTGCCTCCAAAATACCTGCCAGAGATTTCATATGAGACCCTTACAACTAATTAGCCAATCATTTTTCCACTGAACAAAATGGAAATTAAGACATATTATCCCTTTCAGTGTCTACACTTAAGCCTTTTTACAACTATGAAGTGTTGAAACAAAGAAGGAACAACATAATAATTTCTATCACACTACACTACATCATTTCTGGTTTTCAGGGGGAGGGAGGAACATTTTAGCAATAATTCATTAGTTTTAGCATAAATAATCTGGAAATAAATATATATAACTCCTAATTATAGTAATTGCCTTTAAACATAATTTAGATTATCTTATTTTTATCAAAGAGATTAAGTGTATTTCAAGGTATTTCTAAGAGAAAGGTTGTCGTAGCTGCCATGCAGGTAGGCCTCCTGTACCAAGCCTAGAGTGGTCCTCACACTTTTCTGGGAACAGAGGTAGCTCCACATCCACCTTTTCGATCTGCTGTCTGAATTGTGCTATTAAGTTTTACAGAGACCACAGTTCAGGAGGCAAATGAAAGAAAAGGGAGTACAGGAAAGCTCAACGAAGAATCATATTCAATAAAAGTACGGATAGAAAGAGAGGAACCAAATCACTCAAAGCTCAAATCACTTTTGTTACCTGTTTTGGAAAGCAAAAGAAACCACAGGGTGTTTACAAATGGAGATGCAGTGGAATCCATTTCGGAAAGCACCAATTCACTACAGTCATTTGGACCAAACCTTGTCCCCCCAAAGCCATTTACTGCTGCTGTTCATTTATCTATTGTTTGGGCTGCTCATGATATGTGTCAGTACACAGGTGAAGAGAGTTATCTGTTGCATGCTGTAATTCATGAAAGAGCCAAGCACCATGTGGGCAGAGAGACCTCACAGGAGCTGAGAAAGCAGCCAGCTCTTAACACACCTCCTATGGATGCAAAAGACCTTCAGTGATTCCCTCCTCCTTTCCACCTCACAATTGCTCCAGCATTGCCATGCGCAGTACTTGCCTGGACAGCAAAATCAACCGCTTTTAAGGCAATGCTGTGATCCTTCACATAACAAACTAGAGGAAAAAGTAATGGGAAGCAACACGAATCAGATCCACAGCTTGGCAGCACTCAGATGTGCTACGCTGCAGGAACAGACACTGCCATCGTGCCATAAACGTTCACCACTTTTCAAAGCTGAACATGATGTGAGTCACTAGTTTTCAACCGTGGCTTTCTTTGGGTCCATGTATTCAGACAGGCCCAAAGAAAGTAATTCAAAAGCAAGCCTAACTTTTGCTCTTACACTTGCAATACAAGTGAGGAACGACACCTCACTGGAAAATACGTAAGAAACTGGAAGGGAGTTGATAAGCCACTGACTGAAGTGGAAAGGGCAAATTTTGTCTCCTGTGACAACATTATGGTTTCTTCCCTTATAGAAGTGAAAGACAACCAGAACATCCATAACACAAACATCCAACATTTCAGCTCATCGATGAAGCCAGAATTGGAAATGTTGTTCTGCTTCCTAGGCAGACTCCAAAGTATTTCTGATTAAGGGTATGTCACCCTGGCAGCAAAACTCGGCCTAATTCTTGGAGTTTCCTGGAAAAAACAGCTTTGCCCACCTGCTTTGAGGTCTTCTGGCTTCAAACACAAGCAAGGTTCAGCTACACAGATCTGTGGCGTACAGAGGTCCAATGCCCCAGAGGAGCACTGCCAGGGATGGTGGCTCTGGGCTGCAGCTCTGGCTGGCACTGTACAGCGCTGGGCTGAAGCCAGGCTGAGATGAGAAACTGCTGGCCTCTTGGTCATGGGCTTCCGTGGGGCTGGGGTTTGAAGTGAGGCTTCAAAATGCCCTCACACTGAGTTACCTCATTCTCTCTGTTACTGAAACCAAAGTCAAGTCTCTTAGTGTGCTGTGTCTTTGCATATGCATGCTTTTTGTTCTTGAAATGGGCTTAAGCAGTTACCTCAGACGTGTCTAACTAAGACGATGACAGTTTCAAGTTGGGACAGGAGAGTACAGTACGTTCACCATTTTATTTAAATACATGCTAAATGTCATCCCTTCTGAGATCTGATGGCAAGAATCAAAAACTGTTTTTGGAAATCTTCCTGTGTAAAACCAGAGTTTAGCAAAGAGAGCACTTTTTAATGTGATTATTTTAAGAGATGCATGTTTTAACCTTAAAGATTAATTCCCTTCTTGCTTGGAAAAAAAAAAGAAATCCCAGGAAATTTTCAGGTAATGTGAAGCCACACACAGCTTTCACAATTTATTCAGTTGGGTTTTACTCACCTCTGTGTCTCTGAATCTGTCTTCATAGTCCAATCTATCCTTCTCTACAGATGTAAGCTTTAACTTCAGAGTGGAAACCTCTGCCATAAGATCTAGCTTCTGTGTTTCAAGGGATGTTCTGCTTAAAAGCTCCTGATTCAAGATAAAGAGAACAGAATTATTCACCCAGGAGGAAGAAATCAGTAATTTATTTCTAGAGCTAAAGGTCTATTTCAAGGGGAAAAGCATCACACACTTCCCTGTACACTCTGAAGCCCTGACACACAGCTATCACCCATCTGACAGACTCCAGGAACCTAGGATGCATCAGAGATCACGAAGGCACTATCCGGCGTTGGCTGCCACAATGAGAAAAAAATCTTGTCTGTCATCACAGTTGCTCTGGGCAGCAAGGAGCTTTGAGGGGAACCCACTCATCCTGCCAAAGGCTTTAATCCAAGTTTCTTTGAAGCTCAGTGGGGAAAGGCTCAAAGAAGAGCAGAACTGGATTCCTACAGTGTAAAGCAGCACTGACATCACCAAGTACAAAGACTTTAAAGCAAATATGGTAGAAAATTATCACTTAGTTAAGAGACATCAAGGGGTGCAACACCTTGAAGTGCACTGCTCTCACGGAAGCAAAATGCAGTTCGTTAAGACAGAATGAAGACAGACAGCGAGACAGACATGTGCCTGTGAAATACCTGCTGCAACATCTCTTCCGTGGCGTTCAGCTTCTCCCTGTGTTCCTCTAGGCAGAACTCCAGATCCCGAATCTTTTCTCCTTGGGCTTCCACCTGATCTGTAAGTACACTTACCTGCACAGCGGAGAAAACAAGAGGCATATTTAGCACCTTACACCCAGGCCTTATGTGTCACCTGAAGAACTGTATGTAACAGTGCTCGCTGGGCCACAGATGAAATGGGACCGCGGGGCGAGGAGAAGCAGAAGCGGAACTCTGCAGTGGACACAACGCATGGCAAAGGCGACAAGAGAGGAGGGAAAGCTCTCCCCACACGCTTACTGGAATTTCAGCCAAAGTTCTGATGGACACTACATAATCCTGCATCTCCCCTCCTGACCTGTCATCCAACATTTCAGTTCATTGATGAACCCAGAATTGGAAACTTTGTTCTGCTTTTGTTTTAAATAGGCTCTTTTGAGGAAATCTGCAGTATCGCTGGGAACAAGGGCAAGTTCAGCATGGTCACAGCCCTTAGGCCAGGTCTGTGTCAGGGAACCACAGGATGCCTGCGCAGACAAAGGGGTGCCGGGTAGTCCCAGCTCTGATGGCAAGAGTAAGCCAGCTGGCAAGAGCACTCGAGGCTGACGCAGTCCAGCTCAGCAGCAGGTGAGCAGGACCTCCAAGGAGCTGCTTGTCTCCTCCCACCTGTTGCCCAGTCCCAGTCCCACAACTTCCATCACCTTTCACGAGGACAGGGTATCTGTCACCTGATGCGGACAGCATGTGAAAGGTCAAGGAAAATGTAGTCATGTGTATCTTAAGGATATATGTGAATCTAAGAAGGTGGTCACTCTGCTCACTTAACAAGATTAAAAAAAGAGATCACAGACACAGAAAGCAAGCCCTTTAGATTCTTCCTGCAATCCAAATTCATACCTATCCTTAATCTGTGTTAACCCTCAGGTATCAGCAAGCCTTTGGATGGAACGCCATCCAAGATGACGCAACTGCAAATAAATCCTCAGAGGTTTCATCACATACTATCAAAAAGTCTTGTGAATGCAAGAGCAGAAAAAAATAATTTCACTGAGTACTCACTTGCAGAACAAGAGATTCCTTATCATTTTCCAGACGAGCCAGCCTTTCTTGATACACATCTCCATTCCCAGATATATGTCCATTAGTCTGAAAAAGACAACAAATACTGTGTTGTCAGCTATCGTACCATAAGCAGCATGAAATGCTATCAACACACTTAAGGAGTAATTTTAGTTTGAACAGTTCAAGAACAGATTTAAAGTATTCTTCATCCCCCAAAGGGTTCAAATCAAATAAACTGACAACAAAGGACACGTGACCACCATTCAGGACAAGAATTGTTCGGAGGCTTAAAGATAAGAAAGGAAGAATCTTTCGGTGACCCAATTCTGAAAAATTCACTTACTGTGCATTCAGCAGTTTGTTAAGAAAATTTGTGCTCAACAATGTACTATCGTAAGCCATACTTGCAAAGAGATAAATACCCCAAGACATTGAGTAAGTGAAAAAAAAAAAATCAATGTACAGTCTACAAAATGTGCATTATACTTCTTGCAAGTCAAACAATTTATTCTAAAATACACAGTGAGAGACAGCCTTTTACATCAGGCACATTTTAGTGGGTATGGGTGAATGCACTCGAAACGCATCTCTTTATAAAGCTGCCTGAGGCTAAAGAGAAAGAAGAATACATGTTAATGCTATCAGAGAGTTCAGAGGAATCAGCAACTTACTTTCTTCATAATAACTTCAATGTGAGCTGCGAGAAGTATTTTCTCTATCCATATTCATAGCTGTCTCAAAGCACTTTGTGACCGACGCCACAATCAGATCTCAGCTCAGAAAAGAAATTCTCGTTCCCATCATTGCATAAATCACTTAGAGGAGCCTGAAAAGCTGCTCTGAAATCCAGTGCACTCAGTATAGAGGCTCCCACCAACTCTGAGCAGCCTTGATTTCCCTCTGAACATGTGATGAAGAGAGAGCGGGAGACTGATCCTTGTGCCCTGGTGAGTCTGCAGCACAACCCTGTCATGAGAGGCCACCCCCACGTAGGAGCTGCAAGCCTTGGGCTCCTGCTTTGAATCTCCCTTTCAAACAGCCTGTCTCCCTTGATTGCAGAGCATGCCTCAGGAAACCTGCCAGCTAAAACTCCTTTTCTAAGTTACATGCCTGACTTTGGGTGACGGAAGAAACTGCCTTGTTTGAAACCAGAGGAATAAAATGCCCACCAGCACCATTTAAAGATTAGATGGCAAAGCAAACAGGAGGGGGTACAAAGTATTTGACCTCACCTTAGTGCTCTCTCAAGAAATCAGGCTGCGTCCTGGCAGCTCAAATATCAGTGTGTAGTTGCAAATGTGTCTCCCAAGCACACACGTGTAACCTTTATGAGGTGACCATAACATCTCCCATGAAATCACTAGAGCTACAGCACACTAAGAAAGAATGCTCTCTAGTGATTTGTACCAATACCTCACACCATGATGATAACTCAAATCTGAATTATTTAGCAACAAATTACTAGGCCTTCTGACCATTGAGAAACTAAGTACCAAGGCAGAAGTACTCTAAACTTCTGAGTTTGCTCTATTTTCCCCCTGACCTCTACCAGAATTTAGCTCGTGCCATAGGATTTCCATTCAAGATCAGTGAGATCTTCAGTTTTGTAACAGTTTTAATTTAGGTGAAAGAAGTCAAAGAGCTTCCAAAATAAACTTGTTAACTGCTCTACTAGCAGATTTAATTTTCTTTTTGTATGTGAAATAGAAAAATGAGGTTTTTGCATACTTTCACTATTCTGCAACTCCCTTCTCATTTAAAGGCCTCCAGCACATCTCAGATACTTACTCATCCTCCATGAACACAGTGTCTGTATTTTGTATTATATCACACATTTATCAATCCAGTGTCTGTCTCTGACATAGCAAAATGATATTCACCCCCTCCCACGACAAGCAGGCAGCCAAGGTGCAAAGATGTCCCTCCACTCTGCCAGGACTTGCATGAAAGTTCTTGTCAAAGCATGGAGTTGATTCCCTGCCCCTCAACCACCACATCAGCACCCTACCACTGAACCTCTTGATGCCTCCAGTCAGCGTAAACAGACAAAAATTAACTAAAACCAAAGACTGCGTGAAGAAAATATGTCAAGGTAAGTATTGGTTTCACACTACGATGAAAATGTCTTTACAATGCTGTGAAAACCGACGAGGTGTTAAAGCAGAACGTTAGTCATTGTGCATAGCAGCGTCTCGCCAAGACATCTTTGTTGTTAAACTCTGTTTCCATTCCTCAAAAAAATACCTTGTTTTGCTCAGCAGATTGTACTTGCTTTTAAAATAGAAGTGTTTAGAGAGTGAGAGTTCAGGCCACAACTGCACATTGCCATGACAAAGAGGGAAGAAGTGATGGGAACCCCAAACAGGACTGGAGTAAAGGCTGTTCTCCCACAAAACCAAGTACAAAGATGTTTTCATTGGCTGTTGTCAGAAATATTTTGTAAAATCTAAATAAAAATAGACCTACTGTAGTACACCGAAAATAGAAAACTTTGTGTCCAACTCAACAGCAGTTTGCCTTTTGCCTGAAATGTTGTAAATTCTGCATAATACCTGGGACTAACTCTTAATTGTAGGTGTGAAAAGGCAAGAAATTCACTGGCTTTGGTTACAGTGGAAAAAAGATGAGAGTTGCAGAAAGGACAACACAGAGAGGTCACAGCAGCTATTTCATAGAGCAGCAGCACCAACACCTCCTACGGTGGTGCAGAGATAAAGGACCTGCGGGCAATGGCCACACGATGCCTTCCTGCATCTCTCCTCTGAGCTGTCTTCAAAGGTAAAAAGTTGATACCTGGCATCTCTCTTCCCAGAGAGATGAGGAAAGAAAAGAGGAGAGGAAACACATGAAAAGAACAACAAGGTAATGATGGCAGTGGGCAGGACTGAAGAGAAATGGAGAGGGAAGATGCCCGAACACTGGATATGGGAAAGCAGTGCATCAGGAGATGGGGTGGAGGGAGCCCCAACGAGGATGAATGGGGCTGCAGGGAGGTCTGAAAGATGCCAGGAGACCTGGTGTGTGCAAAACCTGGGTAACACTTGACGTGTCCTTCAGGAGGAGTTTCTTTCCACGTGGGGACTCGTAGCCTCCCCTAGGACTGAGCTTGACAACTACTCACTCTGCAAAGCAATGGCTCTGCTTTAACAACAGCAACAAAAATAAAAGTAAATATTTGATTCAACAACTGCAGGAGTATTTGGGGCGCTTGGTAGTTCTGGATCAAATCTGTATCACCAAAGTCAATACAGGATCAACATATTTTACTAGCTGCGTATGACAAGCTTTGTCATTTTCCCAAGAAGGCTGCTCGTCATCAGCAACTTAAAATCTATGTTCAATTAAGAGGTTAGAATTAGCATGTGTTTTCAATTTAGGGATTAATTGCAAAACACTGTATGGGAAGAGAATGCAGATTTACCAATACTGATCTTAATCCTAAAAACAAAAGAACAGTCATCATGATGCCCCTGAGGCTTTGCAGAAGTTTGAGGCTAAGCATTTACTTAAAATGCCTTATAAGATCAGACCCAGTGCACTTAAAAACTCTGCAAGATCAGTCCATGGCTAATCTATTAAACACGTGTGTAAGCTTTGTCTGCAATCATGTAAGTGTAAATATCCACACTGCTCTGGAGGGAATTACTCCTGTAATAAGTAGATGCGTCACCAAACTTTCACAGCTTGACTGCCCTCAGTCTTTAATCCATTTTCCCTGGAAGTGAGTTAGCATTCCAAACCGCAGGAAAGTCTCTAATAGCTGCTGTTTTAAGCCTCCTAATTAAAAAAAAAAGTGCTTCCTCTCAATTGCTGAGTTCTCCTTTCAAAAATAAAACTAATTTCTAGCCTACTGCAGCTGATACTCTTATTTTCTCTTATGCTTTTGAGATAAAATAAGCAGAACAAATCACACTGTTCTTGCTGAAGATGTAATTTGATTTATATAGAAGGAGCTGCCACTCCACAGCATTTTTTTCTTGTATAGCAGATTGCACTGACTGCTTTGACCACCACAGCCCAGACAACAGTTGGGCAAGTGAGCTGTCCCTGACATCTCTTTCCTGACCATCTGGAGTTAAATTAGAGCCCATCCACATGCTTATGTTGTTCAGATCATTATACACACTACCCATGCTTAGCTAAGCAGGGCTACTGCTGTTCTGCCTGTTCACTCAGTTTTAGGAAGTCCCTTGCAGGGGGGCTCCTCCAGCCTCAGCTACATCAATATCACTTGGTGTGCCACGGGCAGAGCCTCCAGATTTTCTAAGCAAAGTATTCACCACCATTTCCCCATGAAAACTTCACCCTCCCTAAGTACTGATTCTATCTCAAATTCATACTGGTCATATCTGTCTGAACACAATCAGTGCCTATGTTCAATCAGTTTGCATGGGAGCTGACCGCTGCCCTCCCAAACCAGCATCTCCTGCATTTCACACTTCCCTGCTCATTGCTCTGAGTATCTGCAGCCTGCTCCACATGCTCTGGCAGCAGGCAGGCAAACCTGCTGCTCAGCTTTTCCTAAAGTTTACAGATTAGTTCCTCCCTACAGAATAAGCAGGAGAAAAGAAAAAACAAAACAAAACAAAACAAAACCAAAACCCAAGCAAAACCTTCACATTATATTTTTTAAAGGCTTCACTACATAAAAGTGAATTCTGCAAGAAAACCAGCTTAAGACAGACAATCACTCTGAGGACTTTACCTGAAACATTCTCTAAATACAAATAACACAGCTGATGAATAGGGAAGATGCAATCATTTCAAAATATTCAGTTTCTTCAACAGCAGCTCAGCTGGTATCTGATACAAGAGAAAGATGAACTGCTTATTCCCTACCGGCGTTGCCCAGCTATGGCTCGTCACTTGGAGAAATGCAAGAGCCAGAACAAACACAGATAGCCTTACCTTATTTAGCCAGACGCAGTGTCCGTGAATGTCCCAGCTATACTCCATGCTGGTCATGACTATCTTCATGCATTCAAGGACGCGAGTGACTGTGGCAGGCAGCCGAGACAGAGAGCCGCAGCCCCAGCACCGCGGGCACCCACCGTGCTGAGAAGTGCCGTCAGGGCTCCTCTGAACCGAGATGGAGAGGTGAAGCGACGGCAGGTTTCCTTGTCTAACCAAGGACAGAGGCGAACGTGGCAGCGGAGTGGGAGATGTGGGAAGCAGAGTCGCCAAGCAGCAGCGCTCCTCAGGCAGAGCGAGCAGCTCCTCTGGGGAATTAACACATCAAAGCCCGGGAAGATCAACCCTTTTTCCAACCTGAGCCTGCCACTGGGATCTATCTCAACACACAAAGGTCAGACAGCAGGGCGGAGGAGGGTGCAGGCAGCGGGGCACAGAGCTGTGTAAACCTGACTGGGACAAACGAAGGGCAGTCCCACACAGGTGGCAGCTGGCCATCTCCACCCTCGCTCCTCCCTGAACAGCCCGCTGCGAGAGCAACCCCCTCCTCTGCACCCTGCCGGCACTATGGAAACCATCCAACCCAAAAACAGACAAGAGCAATTCTGACCCCTTTACCTAACTACAAGACAAACTGGAGGGAATTTTATTTTCTTGATGGGCTATTAATTGTAAAAGCTGGAAGAATACATGTAATACCCTTGTAGGTGCCAAGAAAAAGAGGAAGGAAAAAGTTAACTCAACTGTCCCAGGTCTCAGAAGTGCCTTGTCTCAAGTTTATGTCATACTTAAGAATCACGTAAAATGCAACAGTAACAATCAACCTCTGTCCTGAAGTTTAAGTTTTAATTTATCCAGTAACAGCAGCAACATAACAAATCTTTGGTATTTCTGACCATAGAGTCTAGCTCCAGTAGTCCTGTGATTATCTCAAAACCCACAGCTTTTATTATTAAAAAGAAACGTTTACAACTACTCTTGATAGACAAAAATCTCAAAATCATGAATACTGAACAACGCAGAACAAAAGAGCAGAGCAGAAGAGGAGCAGAAGCTGTGTTTTTTTTAAGCCAGGCTGATGCACTTTGGATTGGGAATGGTGATTTTCGATGGCTCTGCCATGGGAGCTGCCCTACGCTCCAGCGCACGACCGCACGGGTTGTTCTTACTGCTGATGAACTCACCCACAATGCATGAAGACGCCACACCAAGACGTGCTATAAATGAGCTCGCATTATCTTCCAGTGTTAAAAACACACCAGTCTGGATGATCACCTTTAGCAAGAATCAGGGTCCTGTGTTTCAAGAACTTTGAGAGGTAGATCTCTTAGGGACAAAACGTATTGCTGGGAGGGAGTTTATGATGACAGGCTGGAACGGTACC
This sequence comes from Tetrax tetrax, assembly GCA_009806455.1. NCBI lineage: Eukaryota > Metazoa > Chordata > Aves > Otidiformes > Otididae > Tetrax > Tetrax tetrax. Next base: position 70,679 of record WHYT01015789.1, read on the forward strand.
ACAAGGCTCCTTTCATATGGCAACTTGAGCAGGGACCTCAAACAGATGTTTAGTGGTAAACGCCTATGTGCCACACATTACCATAGGACCTTTCGATAGCTCAACTCAACATGAGCAGAAGCTGAGCCAAATGAATGCACTGTACGCCCACACTAAGACAATCAAACAGCAAACTTTGGTTTGAAGACAAGATTTTTCCATGATTAAGAAATAAGAAATGATTTCTGGCTAACCAAACCACTTCCTCCACTTGGGAATCATCACCCTGTTGTCCAAATAGGCCAACATATCTCTGTAAGATTACAAGCTATGTTTATCCAGCCAGGAAAATCTGTCTCTGGAATCTAATAACCACTCATATTAACTCTCATTACTCCTAGCCACTCTCTGGAAGAACTAGCTTGTGGAAGAAGCATCAAAAACAGACTGATCTGTGGGACAACAGATCTGCTATTCACAGCAGCAACACTCTGGATTGCACAAACCACTATGGGTACCACAGCTCAAATTAACTATCATCTTCGAATGAGCTGAAAATGTTCTTCAAGGATCCTTTGGAGCCATGAATTCTGTTTTGAGAGGTAGATCACTTCAGAAATTGACTTCTGAAGTGGAAAAAAATTGTAATACATATATTCAAATTCAGAAAGTATCTTCCAAAGTTAAAACCACAGTTGCACTTGCTATGGATTTTAAAGAGCATGTCCTTAAAAGACACAACAGGACCCACATACACAAGTTCAGATCAGGAGCTTTAGGAAGCTGGCTCTGAGGTGTGGGAAGGGACTGTCCACCCACTTCTACCCTTCAATCTTCCTTTTTAACAAGACACAGTTGGTTTTCTGTTTCTGGGAAGGTTGTTGCATAAGACGTATTTAAAAAAAAAAAAAAAAAAACAAAAAAAAACCCACTGTAAAGAAAAAAAGAAATCTGTCTCGTTTGTTTCAACTGAATAAAAACTGGAATAACATAAATGGCTGGGAGCAACTTTTCTGATAAATAGTTTTCAAGAGATGGATCTCTCTTGAGCTGGACACAATGGGGCTGTCTTGGTCTTGCAAAAGGCAGAGTTTCATTTACAACCATCTTGTTACTGGTAACGATGGTACAGACCACTCACATGCTTTCTATATTCAAGCCAGAAGCTCCATTTTCACAGAGTACAGCACATGTTTTATTAAAGTACATATCAGAATATATGAAACATTTCTGTTGATCAGGAGAAATCAGAAAAAACTGCAAAACTTTGCAATAGTTATGATCTGGCTATGGATTTCAGGTCTGGTCCACAGTGAAAGCACACAGTACAATCATCCAAGCACTTCAGCTAACACCTTCCTGTTCAGACATCTGAGCTTAGAAAAGGCTTCAGTCCCTTTCCAAACTTTTGTATTTTAACCAGGACATTCACCTGCCATCCGCTTGCACATGGAGATGTGAGCAGGGTTTCAGCAACACAGAGACTGGGTTTGAGTTGTAGACAGAAAACTAGAAATTACGTGTTACAGTTACACTGGCTTATTTGTGCAGCACAGATCTGCATTTTCAACTTCTCTAAATTCCCCTTGGGGACCATCCAATGGCTGCTCTTGGAAGAGCTCTGCCAGATGTCCAGGCACTGTACGTGAGCTCTGATGTCACGTGGCCATCTGGTATTCACCGGTTAAAAAAAATCAGCATGAGGTGTTTTAACTCTTTGGCTCTTTTTGAGTGCTTGCATAGACTTCTCCAACACACTGAGAGGAGCAGAAAGAAGCAGTCACTAAGAAGCAGTACCGGGACACAGGGCAGCCAGTTTTGGCATGGCAAAATTGAATGCTCTGTCCTGTTTTACAGAAGTGAGCAACTTTGGGAGACTGCTGTCAGACCCTTTTCCCAACTAGGGCATCAGCGGTTTCCCTGCAGGGGCCAGGAGATTTTTCTCTTGTGACATACGGTTTGGCAGTAGCAAACACTATTTTTGTTTTCCTCTGAGACATGAGAGACTTGCTTACAGCTTCGGATGGGATGTCACATACCAGTTCTAGCAGCTTTGAACAGCATGGTGGATGCAACTACTTCATGCATGGAGGACTGAACTGATTTCAAACCAAGGAGGTGTCATTCCTTCCTTGGTAAGAATGGGCATACTTGCAGAAAGCCTTCCAGTAAATCATCCAAGCACTTCAGCTAACACCTTCCTGCTCAGACAAGGACCAGAGACACTGGTGACACCTGCAAATCCCATGCCTGTACCACAATACAAACTGTAATGTCCAGTCTTTCCTACTAGGGGCTTTAAGGATGCTAGAGAGTACAAGGGATTAATTTGAGGCAGACTGAGGAGAAGCATGGATGGAACAGCCATTTTTTTTTCTGCAATCTTTTGTACACACAACCTCTGCACATAATTTCCAGTGCTCAGGAGGTGCTGAGCTGAATGGCACAACAGAGTCCTTCCTCTCCCAAATTCAGCCCACGGCTGCAAAAAACCCAACCTTTACTGTCTCATTGCTAGGCTGTGACCCACATCATGCGGGTGTGAAGGACCTTGTTCCAGATTCTAACAGCCAGGCATCCCTAAATCACACGCTCACCGCCACAAGGGAATAACTGGCCTTCACCTCATTAATCTCAAGAGGCACCGCAGCCTCTGGCCACGCTGCTGGGTTCCTTTACTCCAGAACAAGATGCAGTGAATGAGCATCGCTAAGTGAGGACTACTGATGTCCATGGACACCATGAGGAGCAGTTAATTTTCAAAGGCTGTTTATTTGGCATATGAACATTTTTTTACTTATAAAGGCCATACTTGCATGAAACCTGTTATGTCTCTTGATTTCTGCTCCACACACAGCAGAGACTAGTTACAGCAATGTTCAATGCTGTACATTACAGAGGAAGGAAACGCTGATGCTAGCAGGAACTCCGTGTGTCTGAAAGATCTGACTTGAATGTCACTCCCATCTCTTCCTCCTGATCTCAGCGTTGGCTGTCATGCTTTGACAGCGGGGGCGAGATCCAAATCCCACTGGAGGCAGTGGGAAAGCACCCACGTACTTCATTAAGTTTCAGGCATTTTCAAATGCATAGTTCAAAGCAAAGGCAAAGCAAAAAAAAAAAAAAAAAAAAAAAAAACAACCAAGGAAAGCTCTCTCCTCAAACCTTTCCACAAGAGCTACAGAAGTGAGCCTGGGTCCCCATCTCTTCCCGCAACGGCACAGCCCGCGTGCCACTAGATGGCACGTCAGGTCACCCGCTACCAGCCACAACCACACACAGTCCTGCACTCATCACTCCGGGCTGCAACTGAGAGCTGAAATACATCCATGTATCCAGATAAAAACGTTTTATACAAGATCAGACGTGGCTCCAGGGTGACTGAACCCTTTCTAAGGAGGTGTGATGCCCATCCCAGCAAGGGATCAGGCAATGGCAGTTGCCCGTCCGAACAGTAGCAATACATAAGGTGCAACACTGAGCCACCATGGTGGCCTGTCCTGCATCAGACCCAGCCTCCATCAGATCTGGCATCCCCATTTCAGCAGCACGGTCTTACCTTGGCCAACACCATATGTGTGAGACAACAGGACCCAGACACTGCTCTAAGACAGATTTGGCAAAATATGCAGAAGTGCACACCCGCCAGTGTCGTGATAACAGCTACAGGCTGACTTAAAACCTGAAGCGCAGCTTCTAGAAATAAGTGTTGACTTCCACTGCTGGAGCCTCCCAAAAACCTGTGCACGTGCAGACCACCACAGTGCAAACACAGTCACAGACCATGAGCACAAGGACTCGTCTTTGGTCCTGCTAGAAAGTCACCAGTCACAGGGCACCTGGAGGCAAAACGAGCAGGTCCTTCAAAAATGATGCTCCATAACTCACCTTCTGATAAGCACAACATTTTACTTCCCAGAGTAGTCTTCAGGTAGCCTTCACTCGAATACTATTTGATTTTTTGGGAAAATCAAGTAATGGGGAAAGAACAGCCTTGTTAGGTATATTTTAGTGTATTTTTAAAGCAAGTGACAAAAACTGGCAGATTCACAAACACAGAAAATAAAAATTTGGTTTGGTATAAAGGGATGCTGAGCTTAAACAACTCACTTCTGTTACAAACCAGGTAAGGAAGCTCAGTAACAACACTGATCCTGTAGAAAACAGCTGCCAAAAACGCTTTTTAGAGAAAAGCTCATATTAAAAACAACTTCCTCCCATCCCCATTTAAGCATCTGATTCCTATAAAAATGTCTTTCCCCAACCCTCTGGGACAAAATTCCAGTTACGGCAGATTTTTTGCTCCCTAGATTGAGGCATAGTGGTATACTGAAGAAAGTACAGGCCAATTCATTGTATACAGTGAGTGGCAGCTTTTCCAAGGCTCTACATAGCATCTCCAAACCAAAATCTCTTCCCTTTGGTATTTTGAAACCTACTCTAAAACTTCTAATTGCCTGCATAAAACACAGCGTCCCTGTCTGAGCTGGTGTAACAAACAAGTGGCAGGCAAAGCGAGTGCGTTAGAGGTGAACCGAGGCGAGACCATACCATTTGACTTTGGAGCCATTCAATCAGAGCCTCCGCTGTCGAGTCCGGGACCTGGCAGCGCAGCCCTTCTCTCTCATCCGCTTCCATCATCTCCAGCAAGCCCCGCAAGTCCTCCACCAGGTGCAACGCCCGCAGGCCCCCCATGAAGGGGGAGGTGGGGGACTGGCAGTCAAAGATGCCATTGGAGTACTCCAGAGCCTTTGAACCTGCAGGGAGCAAAATCGCACGGGGTCAGGCATGAGACAAGCAGTTCAGACAAACAGCAAGGCTGGGAAATACTAGGTGATGTTTGCTCCTGGCAGGCATTTATCTGCACCAAACTCAGCACTGGTGCTTGATTCTGCCCCACACCACGCAGCAATTTGGAGAAGGGCAAGCCCTTGTTACATACTTCGTGGATGGTAGCTCCAGCAGGAAGGAGGTGGGCTGATCTGACAGAGGACGCGTACGCCACAACTATGCCTACATGTTCAAGGCTTGGCTCCTGCTCCCTGGGATGCATCGGAGGCGGAAAGTACTGGGGGGGAACAGGCCCTGCTAATGCTTTGAGTCACCTTGTAGGGACTGCATGACCCAAGCCAGACACTGATAGAAACCATGCTCTGCATTTTTCACCATGAAATATGTTACACTGCTCCAAGGCACGGTAAATTTTTTAAAATAATACAAAAATATGAAGATAAATAAAAAGACTTAACTCCTAAGAGAAAAAAAATTTTAACCCAACAGTCTGACACAGTAGCACTGATATTTGCATGTTAACAAAGAGAAAAATCTCTTATTTGCATAAACTCACAGTACTTATATTTGACCTACATTAAAAGTTGCTATATATTAAGTAGGGAAAGAAACTATGAATTCAGGATTAAGGTTGATTTAAGTCAACCTAGCTAATTCCAACTATAATTTCAGCACAGTAATTTGTGACCTTAATACTGTAATGCCTCAGCACAATGAGACGTGTTCTTGACAGAGCACCAGCTTTTGTACTGTCAGCTTTTGGAAGCTACAGTGATATGCCATATATGCACTTCCATGAACTTTCATTCATCTTATCCAGCAAGCCATAAAAATGCAAGTATTCTGCTAATTCCTTCAGAAAAAAAAATTAAGAGAAGAATTCCCCAGAACAGCATAGGAGTTGATATCCCTTTGTTACATTACTTTATAGGTCTGTTCAGACACATGAGTAAATTAAGTCTGTGGTGACTTAAACATTCCAACATCACATATTATTTTCAGGTTAAATCTCATCCTGCCATAACCAGCTTAGGGTCTTGGAAACACAGATGCATGATCTGATCCAAATACCAGCATCTACTTATGGAAATTACTAAAGTCACAGCTTATATGTATTTTTAGAGATCATTACGATCCAACTGGATTCACTTCACACGTGTTCCTGCTATGTGTCCTTAATATCTTTGGGAAAACTGCAGAGCAAAGTCATTGTTCAAACAAAGCACACACTACATGATTTTATTTTTTTTTTATCTACGGGAAATTATTTTAAGTGGAACTATTAAAGATTTTATAACTGTGTTGCTACCCCTGCAGAATATTTTTTCAGTTTGGGTAACTGTTTGTATAGCTCTGCTGGAATAAGATTAAACTACTAACTTCTTGCTGCTTTGCTCCTCTGTGTCGTGTACTTACATTATTTTCTAACTCACTAGACTGAACTAAAAAGAAGAGGTTGTATACTTTGTGATGCCTCTCCTTAGACTAGTTACGATATATTACATTATAAAAACCTCAAAAGTTAAAGGCAGGTCCAAACCAAATGTCTGGAACTAAAACATTCCAATTTTGAAAAAAAGGAAAATTCAATTCACATTTTAACTCTTCAGAGTTGAGAGATGTTCAGAGTAGTCAGTATTAGGCAAACTTACTTTTCCTGCCTTACTCTTTAAGCACATTCATCTTGGTTTTAAACATGCTCTGTCCTTGGCCTTCACGGTGCTGTGTGCACCAGATGAACTCCATCAGCCACTTTGAGCAGCACTTTGATAGAGGGTAGGAGAAAAACTACAACCTATTTAGCCATGTCTGTTGTGAGAGTCTGTGCAATCCCTCCACTCCATCTATTTACAATCACTATAAGGGAAGACATGAACTGATTGGGACGAGACTACACAGTCTCTCACTCCCCTCACCCTCCGAGAGAATAGGGAGAGAGAATATAAGAAAAAAGGCTCGAGGTTTGAGATAAGGACAGGAAAAATCCTTAAAGTTGCTGTTATGGGCAAAACAGACTTAACTTGGGGAAAACTATTCATTTATTACTAAAACCAGCAGGATAATGAGAAAGAGAGAAAGATAGCCTCCCCCCACCCCTCCCTCTTCCCGGGTTTAACATTACCTCTACCACCTTTCCCCCACCATGAGCGGCACAGGGCAGGAAGAGGGAATGGGGGTTGGGGTCAGTTCATCACACGCTGTTTTACAGTGCTACTTTGTCACTGGGGGAAGAACTCCTCATGTTCCTTCCCTGCTCCAGCATGGGGTCCCTCCCACGGACTGCAGTCCTTCAAACTGCTCCGGCGTGGGTCATCTCTTCCACGGGGTGCAGTCCCTCCAGAACGGCTGCCCCACTGTGGGCCTTCCACAGGCCACAGCCTCCTTCAGGCCTCCACCTGCCCCGGCGTGGGCTCCTCCACAGGCTGCAGGTGAATCTGTGCTCCTCCATGGACCTCCATGGGCTGCAGGGGTACAACCTGCTCCTCCATGGTCATCACCACGGGCTGCAGGGGAATCTTGGCCGGGAGCCGCATTACTCCTCCCCCTCCTTCTCCACTGACCTTGGCATCTGCAGTTGTTCCTCTCACAAGAAAAATTCTTCAAAACAGGCAGGCAGATGCCTCTCAGGATCTCTTCGCGTCATCCATCTCATCTCCTCTCCACTTCTTGCAGCCGGGCTGGGCCGAGTTGGATCCAGTCAGCCCCCCGGCAGCAGGCCAGAGGGTGAGGCCTGCAAGGCCCACAAGGCTCGCGCCTCCCCTTCTCTGCCCTAGCTCAGCGTCTTCACATCTTCTCCTCTCTCTCTATTTTTTTTTTTCCCCGCTCTCTGTTTTCCCCTTCTTAAATACGTTATCACAGAGGCGTTATCAGGGAACATTCTGCTATCAATTGGCTTGGTCTCGGCCAGCAGCGGGTCTGCCCGAGGCCCGGCCAAGTCCACTGAACAAAGAGGAGCAACTTCTAGCAGTTTCTTACAGAAGCTGTCACCTTAGGCCCCCCTCACTAAATAAAACCAGAACAACACCAAACACAATTATCAGCACATTCCCTTCTCAGCCTGAAACTCTGCCCTCCAGGTATGAGAAAGGAAGACTACAACAGTTAAATGAACAAGCTGCCCCAGGCTTTTACCTGCTATAATGCCATCCATCTGCTCCAGCGCCGCAGCGAGCATGTCACTTGCATCACTCATCATCTTCTCTCTTCTCAGGAACGATCACCAGCTACACCATAAGGAGCAATGAAACACCGGTAGCGTGAGTTGGATCCACAGCCTCAAGTCTGCAATTCAATCTTCAAAAGAGAATTCAATTTCACTGTATGTTCTTTAAATTCAGACATCACCAGACTGGCAGGAAGACTGAGGCCATTTGCTGACCACAACAAGAGTTGGAGGTGTTCATCACCAGGCATGAACTGGCATAAAAAAAATATCAAAGCACCAACATGATGAGCCAGTTCCTCCTGTTGGTCAGCCCATAGCCTGCTCTGCCCACAGGTCTGTGCCACTGAAAGGACATCCCACAGAGCACCTTGGAAATCTCATGTGGCACTTCAGGGAAGCTTGCACAGAAGGCACAGGCCTCCTATCACTAAAAGCAAGCTGCAACTCAGCAATACACCATGTGTCCATTGGCCACATTTTTTCTCTCTAGGAATTTGCTGGTATAGAAAAAGAGGAGTCTGACCATTTGCCCGAGATTTCTAGACGTCTGACCAGGGCATGTGATCATTTACCTATCTCAAATGCCCAGGACTCACTGGACATAGCGTGCATGCCCAGACTATTCCCCCAAAGATGTTGCTTTGAGCTTACCAGAGATTCACGCCATAACAATGCAGTCTGATCTTACCATCAAGCTTTTGAAAACCAGCAGCGGTCCCCAGAGGAGTATTTCCAGCAGAGGCTGGAAAAGCGAACCTGCCCTACCTGCTGCCTGCCCAGGTGAACTCGCAGACCCTAAATCCCGTTAATCCCCACAAGTTAAGCATGTGGTTAGGCACTTCACTGAAGTGTAGCTGCAGGTCAGAGACGTACCCGATCTCTCCATCCCAGCACAAGGGACACACAAGCCACCAAAACAGTCCAGATTGCTGTGGCTTTAATCTAGGACACACGAGACTACTTCTGCTATAAATGTAGTTAGGGAACAAAGCTAAACAAACACCAGGAAGGAAAACTCGCTTTAACCTTTTGCAAACCCTGCCATTTGGTTTTTGTATTAGGCCACATCACAGCTGACATTTGCCCTGACATAAGCAATTAAGAAAGTTGTTCACAGTATCTCTGGCATAAGTCCTGGAAAACAGTCTACTAAAAACCACAGCAAAACAAAAATTCATGTTATAAACTCAATTTTCCCTCCTATCCTACAAGTCACCTTATTGGTTCGAGCCAGCTGGGAGGTAGCTCTTACTGGCAGCTGCCAGCTAGCTTTGCTGAAACGCTATCCTTAAAACGCCAATACACATTTCATCTTCCACAGCAAAACTTTCGTTACATAAAGTAGGTCCAAACGCTAAGGTAACTTTTGAATGAGACAGCAGCACAAAGTACTGCACTTTTGGCAAATGCCTGGCTTTATTTTAGTTGCCAGAATCAGAAAAGCCAAGAAAACTTTAAAAAGTCAAAATACCTGTAAGTTAAGGTGTTTTAAATCTTAAAAAAATGCAGTAGCATCATAACTGAAGACTTCCAGCCTTCAGGAAGGAAGTCCCTGGATTTAAACATAATGTAAATAGTAAACTTCACGCAGTACAATATCTGCCATAATATGCAGATCCTTCAAAATATTTGGTCCAGTGCCTCTATTCCTGACAAAAATGAGCAGAAAACTCAGCTTTTACAAACACATTCACTTGGACCATTCTGAAGATAGTCTTGTCCTTTCCACTTCAGGATATCCTGGCTTGGATAACCAGGTCCCGCTGAAGTTAGTAAACATGGGCATCTATGAACACAGAGTGTGAACGCTCTGCGTTGGATTTCTGCCTGCAATTCAATTTCTGTTGGATTTCTGATTTTCTTGTCTGAAGGCAAGGAGCACACAGAGAAACCCCAGGGCTGCTGCTGCCCCAGGCAAAATGCTGATTCCTCACAGCTCTGAGCAGAAAAGGACCAATGACGCAAAGAATCCACAAACCCACAACAGGCAATTAATGTTTGGGAATCAGGAGTGCCTATCATCTTCCCAGTGTGCACAAACACCTGAGGGGAGGGGAGTAAAGAAGATGGAGCCAGACTCTTCTCAGTGGCAGTTAGTGACATGACAAGGTGCAATGAGTACATATTAAAACAAAGGAAATTTGACTTAAGTATTAAAAAAATTAAAAAAAAAATACCGTGAGGGTAGCAAGCACTGGAAAGAGTAGCCCTTTTGGGATCTCCATCCTTGGAACTACTCACACACTGACTGTCTGGTGCAGGCTGCTCTGGGCAACCTTGTTTTGGGCAGGGGGTGGACTAGAGACCTCCAGAGGTGCCTTTCCATCTCAGTCATCATTGAGCTCAGCACAGCTCATGATCAAGCATTAAATACAGTACTGAGGAGGTTGCCTAGGCAAACTCAAGCTGCAGGCTAAGGAACCGAGTGCTCCCTAATCACATTTGTTCACAGTGCACCTCTTGTTTCTCACCTTCTGTCTAGGAAAGACATTAACTAGGGGCAAGGAACTGTTAATTTACACTTGCGTAATAAAGTCATGGCTCCTAGGCACAGAAAAATCACCATCCTTGCACTTCATCCAGGCACAACCACCCCTCATGTTTCCAAAAAAAAAAAAAAAAAAAAAAAAAAAAAAAAAAACACTCCTTGCTTTCTCTGAACAACCCTTCTGTCCAAAAAAAAAAAAAATCGCTAAGACAGCTCTACTGATGAGAACAGCAGTGGCAAACAGTGGTACAGCAGCCTCCAGAAGACCTCCAGCAACTTCCTCACTGTTACCTGGTCCTACCTCCAAGGAAAGAGATACGCCAGTGCTTCCTCCACTGCTACTGGAGCCATGCTGCCAAGAGCAGCAGTGAGAAATGTTAAGATAAAATTTAGTGAAGCAAGACTGTGCAAACACACTGATCTCCAAAATCCCTTCCACCACTCACAGAGCATCTGTTAGCAGCCTGACCAAGCCTACAGCTGAGAACCTTGGAGAGGTGAAATAAAAAAAAAGAACAAAGAGTCGCCAAGCTGAACAGCTGGAGATGACGTAACAAAACCCTATTTCCCCAGTTATTTGGTCCTAAAAGTGGTCATTGAAAATTAGCCCGGAACGTTACATCCTGCTCTGGCCACCTTCCCAGCACAGCACATCCAGCAGTCAGGAAGTAAAATCACTGTGACAGAAAAATACTATTGGAAGCATCCTTCCCCAGCAAGGGCATAGAATCGCTTTTATTTGTTGCGCACCATCACTGGCACGTGGGGAACGAATGGACAGGGAGGAAATCAAAGACCTCAAACACCAACAGACCAAAGAACCACACTGCATGAAGCAAGAAAAGACAACAAACCATAGGAGGAAAGGGATGGAAATAGGAGGTGCAGAGGGAATCAAAGAAACAGTTATTAGACAGAAGTCATAAACCAGCAGCCTTTGTGGATTATAGGAAAGTGGACAATACTGAAACGCCAGCGGATTAACCCCTGCAGCTACTGAAGGGCAGGCTGCCTCTGACTTCCCAAACTTTGAGAGGAGCCTGGGCTGACCACTAACACAGCAAACCTTTCCTGATACATACGTTCCTTTCTTTGCTTTGCTCTGCATGGCTTTGGTCTAACAGAAACAAAACGTAAGAGAAAACTCAAGGCTTCAGGTCTTTTTGTTGCCAGTGACTAAGGAAAACCACGTCAGGTTACCAGTCAGGTAACATAAATGAAAATCCATCTTGAGGAAGCTCAGTGGAACTCCTTAGGAAAACAAGGACTAGCTAATATTTCAGATGATGTCAAGCAGTTAAAATTCCTTTCATTCACATAAGCAAAAAGGAAAAAAATAAAAGGAAAATTATCATTTTAACACAGGTGAATCTATGACATGGCAGATGAACGAAAAACCAAGATGCACACAAGAGACAGAGATGCAGATGCATAAAATCCACTCCTGGCATAATGCCATTGAGAACACACCTGGGAGGAAAGTACTGACAGCACCCTGTCTGACAGACCATTTAAAATAAGTTTTCCCTTGCTTTCCAAGAAAACGACTACTTACCTTCCTCACTCCTTCAGTGCATACACAGCCAGTGCAAGATGGGGCGGAGGAGTTGTTTTTACAGAAGCAAATCCCCCTTCTAGAGCTGCCAGCTGAATACCTTGCTCATGCCGGCAAGAATAAGCATCCCTTCATCAAGGCTGTATTTACAATCCACCATTAAAGAAACAAAAATAAAATACAAATGCGGCTATCTCCACTATTGGTTACAATTAATCTTATCACTAGCTGGCATTTCTACTGCATCCCTGGCTGTTACGGAGAAAACATTATTTGGTCTTACTTGTTTAATGTCCCTTCCTCTGGTTCAAACGCACCAGCTGGTTGCTAGGGCTATGCTGTTCACTTTTCAGTAGGTGGAGATTTTTTATTTTTATTTTTGAATGACATACAAACCCTCCGGCTACAGTGCTAGTGAAGATGTATTCCAAACGGCTTACAGAGAAAACAAAACGCTGCCCTGCAAATAAATCCAAGGAAAGCTAGAAAAAAACAAGGGGCTTTGTGAATGGGAACTGCAGTCTGCTGGATGCAAACAGGAAAGCTGCCTGAATATGGATTTCAAAATCAGATATTTAATTAAGATGGCAGACTTTAAAAAAAAAAAAAAAGTGCTTAAGCATTTTACATATTTAGGAAATTACAGTTTCTCTACCCAGAGGCTCTCTCTTTCCTAGATCAAACAACACACAGAGGCATCTAGAAGCAACATCTTCAAGCCTATTTTTAAAAAATTTTGGGGTGGTCTCATTCTGGATGTCCACCTGCAAAACACACCACGCTTTAAAACCCAGCAATTTGCAGGCAGCAGGTCCAAAGGTGAAAAAGCTACATCGTGCCCCGCAGGCAGTCTCTCTGGGGAAGGGCAGGGGCTGGCCTTTTGTCCCGCTCGCCTTCCTCTTTGTGCACGCGCTCTGCAAACACTCAGTGTTTGGAAAGAAAGCATCAGTTACAGGTTATTTTTATGATATGATGTAATAAGATTGACGACTTGAGTTTCCCAGCTCTCCTGCTCCTACAGGACACTCCTTAAAGCAGGAAATTTTGATACACAGAAATAAAAAAAAATCATTAGGGCTTGCTACTGAGAGCTGTAAAGAATAAAAAAAGGACCCCCAAGAGTAGGCTGTTACCCTAGAGCAGTGTACCACAAAAATACAATGAAAAAGCTATCAAACTGCAGTCATCTTTTATGGGGAGAGTGGGCAAAGAGAAACTGTTTAACAGCAAAAGTAAGATCCCAAATTTCACTTTGCAGTCAAAAGTGAGGTCCCTGCACTCTTGGTCCTACGCGTGTGAGACGACTGTGTGAGAGGTCTGAAGCATCTTCTGGATTCACCTCTCTTGCCTCACAACACTAAAACAACACAGGCTTAGCAATTAATTTTCACAAGGTAAAGCTCTATTACATGAAGATGAATGCCATTTCAGACACATTATCACATCTATTTGTGCTTTTTTGGGCTGGCCAGAAGAGAAACATGAACACATAGAGACTTATCTGCAAAATACATTTCAATCACAAATAAAATGGGCTTCAAATGAATTCAGTCGAAATCTCCAGCACAATTTTCTCATGGGATGTTTTGAAGATTCTCAACTATAGTGCCACCAGTCAGTAGCATTTTAACACTTAATAATGAATATATTCAGCTAATTTACAGTAGGAGGCATTAACATTTCTTTTAACATAAAAAAGACTTTCATACCTTCCAGGCCTGCAAGAAGAAACTAAAAAAGAAAATGGATCCTTGTTGAATATACTTCTCTGTTGCTTTGCAAGAGACGAACAAATGAAATTTAAGAAGTAAAATTGGGAAATACTCTAAGTATTTTAATGGGAATAATGTAGAGAAATATCTTAGTGTGAGACAAGGACAGGAGCCAGTTAAGGTCCCAAACATGCTTTGAGACACATAATTCAGACATTGAAGGAAGGAGGCCTGGTGAGACCAGGCATATCCTCTGGCTGGTCCTTCCACATACAAGTCCTCCATTTCTGGAGGACAGCTACGATGCGCAGTGTCCCCAAAGCGGGAGTCCAGTGGGGCCATGCTCTGGGCCCCCATCAGTCTGCTGACTCAGCACCCTCCAAAAGCCCAATGCTCAACCATGCAAAAAGAATAAACATTATTGTGAATAAAAAACAACCCAAACATTGGCAAAGGCTTACTTGAACTGATAAAGTCTATTTATTTTTTTATACAAAAATAAATTTCTTCTTGCAGAACTCCAGTCAATGGCATCAAAGCAATACTGTTCTTGTATTACGCAGGGCTGCAAAAAAGCAACAAATGTCCCTTTGTTCCCTAACTCTAGATCCTTTCTTTGTTCCCTGAATTTCATTATTTCTTTATTATACAACAAACATTACTTATTTCCTTTAACTGATAAAAATGAATGGAAGCACACTAAGGCTGAAAGTCTACCCCATAGTACATAAGAAGTGTATTGAGATAAAAGGTATCAAGCCATAGAAAAGACTTAAATATTTTAAGAGCATAAAGCACAAAAGTCCTTCCAAGATATAGTTGTTTATATCTGGGAAAAACTTACCTCAAATCTCGCAGCAACTTTTATTACCAACCAGCTTGGCTGCCTTCTGCACTTAACCTTAAAATTTGTTAAGCACATTAGCTGTGATGCAAAAGCTAAGCCTCCTCAAGATAAGCATCCTTCAGACACTTAGACAGAGAGGTATACACAGCAAACAGCTCATATAAACACCCAAAGTCTCTGAGTCAAGGTTCATGGCTTAGCTTGGTATCCAAATACAAACCAAACCATTCAGTTTAGTTTGGTTTGCAGTACTGAAATCATTCTGGTTGTTTATCACTGCTACCTTATTCTCCAGAAGCTCTTTTTTTGTGTTGTAATTGAAAGGAATTTTAAAAACACAGCCTGTGACAGGTTACATTGGTTTGAGATGCACAAGTGAGCTCTGTGATGGCTGGATGACAGGGAGGCAGCCACGGAGGCACGTACCTTACCTGCAAAGCAGACGTGTAACGCAAATACCTGTCTGCAAACACTCTTCAGACTCACTTTCACTCTTTACTCACAAGCAATCCAAGGTCAACTGGAAGCTTGCAAAAAAAACCCACGGATGTGTTTTGCCTTAGGCTGTTCATGTTTTACTGGTTAACTAGTTAGTAAATGCTTTCAACTACTCACCTTAGGGAGTCGGAGAAATTAATACTTTATTTTCTCACGTTTTGCTTGGGTCCATTGATTAGAAAAACAATTGAGAGATTCATTCCTCGCTCCAAGTCTGCTAATGCAAGCAAGGAAATGCCTCACATTCCCCAGCAACATGTTAATGGCACGCTGTGGCCACACAGGCTACGAAACAAAAGAGGCACTGTTGGGTAAGAGTCCAAAAGGTAGTTCTTCAAAATACCTTAAGAACCACCAAATCCCGGGCACAGAACCACGTTTAGATACAATGTCATAGCTCATGCCACTTTCTTTTAATGGCCTGCATCCAAAGATCAAATTCACAAACTTCCAAATTTGAAAGGGTCTGGCTTTAGATTTTGGATCTTCAGGTCTAGGAGTTCCCAGATTCACAGTTTCAGGGTTGCCACTGCACAAAGTAAAGTAGAGGGCATCCACCATCAAAAGCCCAAATAGTAAATAGAATCTATTTAGCTTAAACAGTATTTTCATACGTGTCCATAAAAAACAACAGAAAAACCAGTACCTTGTAATTCCACAGCATCAACTGTTAGATGGGGAAAATTTTCATATAAAGCACCAGCATTACATCCTTCCCCTTCTATCCGCCTCTGATTTTGTTATCTTAAGATCTATTTTTCATCAGGAATATGTAAAACAAGAGTATGATACCTGAAGTGCATGCTTTGTGTGTGAGGACACTTCTGGTTTTTTTTAAAGACTCACGATATAACATCTGAGAACTTGAGGTTGCCAGTACCACCATTGTACCACTGACATACCAACAATCCCCTGATAGAGCATGATTCGCCATGTCTTTCCTCTTGCTGTTTTAAAAATTACACAGGGCAAAATTCAACATGGTTGAGGACTTTTTTTCCCCTCATGTAATAGAATGGGACTGAATATTAAAGCAAAAAATTATGGGGAAAAAATTGAAAAGTAATAAATTGTAGGCAAATTTTCACGCTGGTTTTCTCTTGTTCACCTCAAAAACACGTGGACCTTTTCACCTTCTTTTCTCCTAAACTGAAGCCCTTTGCTAATACCTCACCCTGGAGCTTTGCCAACAGCTTATGTCTAGGTAGTACACTTTGGAGTCTGAAAGGGTCTACATCAAGGCAACCTGCTTTAGGCAGCAGTATTCAAAATGAATGTTCTACCTCTGAGAGTCCTGAAATATCAGATGTAGGTAGCGTGCGCTTCAAAACACAGACTTGAAATTTTGAATTAATTCTCATCTTTAAAAAGGCCCAAGAAGTTCACACGCAGAACGCATTCTGAAACATGCGTGTTTGTTCTCATCAATGAGAAAGCAAACACAAACATGGTCACCTTTGTGTTCTGACACCTGCTGTCCATGCTATCCCACTGCCAACCAGAGCAGCCACGGACAAAGATCCTGCAGAGCTAGACACTATCTAGCTGCAGAACAAGCAGATGCCTCTTCCCCAGGGAGTACAGCACTGTCAGGATGCTCTCCCCCATCCCCTCAGGACCATCCCACTCCTCCCCTGGGACACAGCCTACGTTTGCTGCCCAGCTCGAGACGCTGGTTCACACCTAGGGTGAAGAAAAGGCACTCAGACATAGCTTTTTCCCAGCACTGCCCTTCCCACACTTTCTGTCAACTGTTCCCCATGCCCCTTCCCAGGATACAACCTCCAATCCCTAGGACAACACAGGCTCGAGTCTGATAACAAGAGATTTGGGTAACACTGGAGTAAGCAAAGCTTTTTCACTTTTTTTCAGCTGGGGGTAGAGTGCTGTTGACTTTGTCTTGCTTTTTCAACACTGAACTTTCAGTGCCAAGAGATGAAGGACAAAAGCTGTGCTCTCTCAGCTCGAGGAAGAGGTCCTTCTCTTCTCTTCTGAATGCTGCACTGGTTAGTGAGTACCAAGCAAACAAAACCTCCCCCAAAAAACCCTATTACTACAGTGCAACTTTAAAGGGACCATATGCTGTCCACACCGTTGCCTAACACTCAGCGTTGCTCGGCTGGAGAGTTGTGTGTCCTGTCTACCCTTGGGCCTACTCCTTTTTCATGAAAGCCCACAGTTGGTTCTTCAGGATAGAGATGATGTCCTCTCCATCCTCTTGTCAGACTGACTTCTCCTCACCATCCCTTGCAGAAAGACATTTTCGTGCCCTGGTGCCCTTTGGCCTCCAGCATCATCCAAGGCTAAAAAAACTCAGTGGAGTAGGGACTGAGCTGTACCTGGGGCTCAGAGGAGCTCACAAGAGAAAGACATTGGTGCTAGTGGAACGATCCTGGGGTGAGCTTGGAGGCTACACAGATATTACAGTCATGGGGTATGGGTGATACTGAAGGGCAGGAGGGTTTTCACCAGCAAAGTGGAGGAAGGCAACAGGTCAGCATGAAGCCAGAACTGTAACCCATGCAGGAGCAAAGCATGAAACAAACCTGGTTCTGGCCATACTGTCTTACCTTTGTTCTGCAGCATGAAGAGAAGAGAAGCTGGGAAGAAAGGAGGTGACAGAGGAAAAGGTGACTTCTTTCTACTTCTTTTTCAGTAAGACAGAAAGACCTAGGGATGGAAGGCAGCAGCCACTCTTCATCTCATAGCCAAGCCTCTGTGCAAGCCTCTGTGCAAGCATAAGAGAGGGAAATATCCTACCCATCACCCTGTCAGCAAGATGAGCAGAAAGTGCCACCTTTACAACCAGCTCATAAGATGAAGAAAAATCTTAGCAGTCAGAAACTTAAGATGTACTTTCATCAATGCATGTTTGCTGCCCAACCGGGGACAGAATTGCAGCTGCTACAAACTCACCTAGATTTCTGTGGGATAACAAGGTTACCAAGACTGAGTTTACGTGTTACAGATGATCTGCTAAGAGTGAAACATTTTTTTAATTATGTAGAACAATGCAAAATGCCTGTTTCATCAGATATAGCAATAAACTGTGGCTTATTACTGACCTCACTAAGAGTAGGCTGCCTTAAGTAGACAGGACTATAGTGCAGAAAATGGAGAAAAACATAACTGTTAAGAGTGATGCAGAGAATTTACAACCCAGTTGCAGTAATGCAGTGCAAACACACCTATAAACCACCTGGTCTGAGTACCCAGAACAGTCTAACCAAAGCAAGGGGCTGCAAAGCCTTCTCAAGCAACAGGATAAGCGATGGATGGGTTAGCACA
Source organism: Tetrax tetrax (assembly GCA_009806455.1). Taxonomy (NCBI): domain Eukaryota; kingdom Metazoa; phylum Chordata; class Aves; order Otidiformes; family Otididae; genus Tetrax; species Tetrax tetrax. The sequence goes on from WHYT01015789.1 coordinate 89,003, forward strand.
GACCACCCTGTGCTGCCCGGGCCTGTGGTGCCATGATCCAAGTCAAGAAGTCTGAAGCAAACTTAGGTGTGGCTTCATCATACAACAACAACAACAACGTAGAAATACTGTCCTGTGCAAGAGCTGAATTGTCCCTCTGCATTATTAAGTAACTGCAATATGTTTAAGCTAGTCCACAGCTCTCACACGCCAGTCAAATTTACAGACTCCGGTGGAAAGCCAGTTTTACACCATAAACCTTGCAATATCTGATTTCTCCCAGGACTCGAGATCTTACAGAGAAGTAATTCCACTAGGATTTTAGTTTTCATTAAGAAAGAAAAAAAAAAATATTATCGAACCACATGCTTGGTTGCTGAAGGAAGTTTGATGTGATCCGAGAACATCCTGGAAGTCTGAACACAGGAAGTCCCTTATTTGACATGTGATATAGTAAGGCATAGAACGGATGTGGATGGGGGAAGCAGGATCATCTGACTTTTTTTTTTTTTTTTTTAA
>WHYT01015789.1:89520-102682 GCA_009806455.1 Tetrax tetrax
AAAAAAAAAAAAAAAAAAAAAAAAAAAAACAGCTTAGGCTTCTTAACTGTTTCTCTCCCCCCAACCTACAGATGTAATTAAAGTAAAGCTTCAAAAATAATACAAGTCATTTAATACTATTTTAATTAAAAGTTGTTTTTATAACATAAAAAGACCAAAAGTAACCTCGCCGCAGTTTCACAGCTGTATTAGGAAAAAGTCGGTCTTGTGCAACTTCGGTTTTCTAATTTTCCAAAACCTCAACGTAACAGAAGATAGCAAGGCTGGAACAATACACCTAGGATTTAAAGCTCTGCCCAGGCCATGATTTACACACATCTAATTAGCTTCTCCTGCACACACACACTCCCACCCTTCAGCTCTGGGAACTGCTAGTATAATTCCTGCAATTAAAAACTTCAATGCCAGAATCCTTGTTTGCCAAAAGGAACAACAGCCCCCTCCTCCAGCACAGCAGGGCATGTTTTTACAGGAGTGGATGCCCAACCTTAAAAAGCTCAGATCCAACATTTGAACTCTCCCAAAGTTCAAGGTATTTATTAGAAAGCTAATTCACCACCCCGTTGCCTCGCAAGGACTACCACAGCCCTTCTCCAGCGGAGCAAATCAGGCGTTTTGGGAGCATAATGCCCTGTCGTTTTATTTGGCCATTTCCAGGGATCTCTGCTGGGCATGAGGGTAACAGTACTGACCAAGGGTCAGGCCGCAGCAGCGTTGTGCTTTTTGGCTTCCCTGGCAGAGACCATGCTAACTTCTGTGTCACGGACACCTGCAGCACAGACAGATGGGTGAAGGATCGCTCGCCCGCCATGAAGTGAAATCAAAACTAGTACAGAATAGTTCCACGCTTGGCGACTGGCAACACTCACAATGTTTTGGATGAATTAACGACCCTTAGTATTTCCATACAAATGTTCCCCTGAATACATAATCTCAAGATAAAACTTCAAAAACCTCGAGGGATCAGATATACTTTGAATGTTACATTTCTTTGAAGTACTTTTCCTTTGTATTTCAACAACGCTTCAAAGTTTTCCTACTTGCATACAAATCAAATTAGACATCTGATGCTAAAAGAAGCAGACATTATAAGTGTTTCACACTTTCCCAACCTTTGGGTGGGGTGGGGAGGGAAGACTCAGTCTTGTAGAAAGGTATATATTAACCACACACTGATTTTCACGATACCAGCTGGCGAAGTTGTTCTTCATGTATCAAAGGTCAAATACAAACAGGGTACAGCCCCAGCCCCACCTGTGGCTGAAGATCCTGGTCCCAGTGAACGACACAGGTTTAATCTGCAGGATGCAAAATAATCTTGCTGACATCAAAAGGGAATTTGTGACCAACGGAAATGCCCAGTCCACAAAGACCACAGAAAGGAAGAGGTTGTTCACGGGAAAAACAAAGGTCCACCTGCACTGTCAAAACCCTAATGAAGTTTAAAAGGGGTGAGCTGATCATCTTCAATGATTTTATCATAGAATCATTTTGGTTGGAAGGGACCTTCAAAGGCCATCTAGTCCAACTCCCCTGCAAGGAGCAGGGACATCTCCAACCACATCAGGTTGCTCAGAGCCCTGTCCAACCTGGCCTTGAACGTTCCCAGGGATGGGGCATCCACCACCTCTCTGGGCAACCTGTGCCAGTGTTCCACCACCCTCAGTGTAAAAAATTTTTTCCTTTTATCAAGTCTAAATTTATCTCCTTCTATTTTAAAACCATTACCCCTCGTCCTATCACAACAGGCCCTGCTAAAGAGTCTCTCCTCGTCTTTCTTGTAGGCCCGCTTTAGGTACTGGAAGGTTGCTAGTTCTCCCCGGAGCCTTCTCTTCTCCAGGCTGAACAGCCCCAACTCTCTCAGCCTGTCCTCATAGGAGAGGTGCTCCAGACCTCTGATCATCTTTGTGGCCCTCCTCTGGACCCTCTCCAACTGGTCCATGTCCTTCTTATGTTGGGGGCTCCAAAACTCCAGGTGGGGTCTCACCAAGGCAGAGTAGAGGGGAAGAATCACCTCCCTCGACCTGCTGGCCACCCTCCTCTTGATGCAGCCCAGAATGCGGTTGGCCTTCTGGGCCGCAAGGACACATTGCTGGCTCATGTTAAGCTTCTTGTCCACCAGCACTCCCAAGTCCTTCTCCTCGGGGCTGGTCTTGATCCATTCTCCACCCAGCCTGTATTTGTGCCTGGGATTGCCACAACCCAAGTGCAGGACCTTGCACTTGGCCTGGTTGAACTTCATGAGGTTGGCACAGGCCCACCTCTCCAGGCTGTCCAGGTCCCTCTGGATGGCATCCCTACTCTCCAGCGTGTCAACAGCACCACACAGGTTTGTGCTGTCAGGGAACTTGCTGAGGGGCCACTCAATCCCACTGTGCATGTCACGGACAAGATGTTAAACAGGGCCAGTCCCAACACTAACCCCTGAGGAACACCACTCGTCACTGATCTCCACTTGGACATCGAGCCATTGACCACCACTCTTCGAGTGTGGCCATCCAACCAGACAAGGATGTCATGTGGGACACTGTCAAATGCTTTGCACAAGTCCAGGTTTTCTTCAGAGGCAAGGGGGAGAACTCAACAGGACTCCCAAAACACTGCCAAAGTTGGCAGTGAAAGCAAAAGTGGCTGGCTGGCAAGATGTACTAGGTCTTCATGCCTCAACCAAGGACCTCAGTGGACCAGATTAAATGAAAGAAGGTCCTAGAAGTTGTCCTCTATTACCATGCCAAAAAAAAAAACAAACCAAAAAAAAACCCCCCACAAACCAAAAAACAACCCCATCACAAATAAACATAAGTAAACAAATAATTATATTTCCTCATCATCATGAACTAGCAGCTTCCTCACAGCAACCATGTGAGCATCTGGTGCCAGACCCTTCGTGGTATATATGGAGGCTTAGGAGTTACCTGGAGATAAGTCTCACCTGTTCTCAAGCACTAAAGAAGTTTTAGAACGTTGATTCTTGCTTCATATGTAATAGATCTATAAAAATAACTATTTTAGAACTATTGCCCCTGTATTTCCCTTTGATGGAGCTGACTATTTTTCATGTGCCTATTGAGCCATCCCTGGAGGGACTGTTTCCATGGGGTTATATTTAGCTCTGAAGCATTGGCTAAAGTTAGGATGGGATCCTCCCTTAGAGGAGGATCTTACTCTTACTCTGCTGAACAGAGAGAAAGCACTGAGACAGTCTAGTCTGAGCTTGCAGAAGACACTGACAATGACAAGGCTCCAACTACAATCATTCTGCTGTGTAAAAAGGGAAAAGTAAATCCAAAACTGGCAAGAATGTTTACTTTACACATACAATAGACCTACAGCTTCAGCTCTCTTTAGGAAAAGAAACATTGCTTATTGCAGGATGTAAATCATCACACATCTCCATCCAGGGGTCCTGTCACAGTACATCTCCTCTTGGGGACAGCTCATAGTTTATTAACTGCCATAGAGTAACAGTCTGCAGCAAAGGCATTAAGCAGTTATGCGAGGCTGCCTCTTCAGTCACGGGACAGAAACAAGGGAAGCTCTAGATCACAAATGTGCTGAACTGCTCACAGAAAAGTCTGCCACCGCTCCCACCCCCTCCAGCAGCACTACAAAATCCCTATGGTAATTACCCTCCGTACAGCACAAAACTCTGCTGCTTATGGATGGATTCATCTACTTCAAGGTTTTGCTGGTAAGATGTAAATACCATGATACTTTGTAGAGGTTCAGCTCTTGTTGATAAACTCTGTTACTTTTGCAAATGAATTACTACGGATCAACCAACACCAGTGTGCTCACTGCTGCTCTACAACAGTTTTGCATGAAATGAAATTCCTGAAACTACTGCGTTACTGAAATAACACTGTCCATTAGTGCGTTTCTAGCAAAGTCCAAAAAGCAAGACCACAAGAAAGCTCTGACTACTTAAATGCTACCACACAAGGACTTCTCCAGGACAAACTTTTAAGACCAGCCACTGCAACTGTGTGCTCAAGTTTGCGTAAGCTGGGTGCTTCTGCGCTTCGCTACACACTTCAACTGCGTTACCCAGGGAAACCGCCTCAATTCGATCGCTGAAGATAAATACTGCGTGCAAATACGCTACAAGTCCAACAGGAAGCCCCGGTGAAGCTTGTGGAAATCCACTTAAGTACTAGAAACACTTGCAAATAACTAAGACCAAGATTAGTGCTGTTAATGTCTTAAAAAATATATTGCCATTATACTGTACTTCCTTAACAATGATCTCCCATGGTTGGAAAATGCCTTACCTTAAAAAGTGACTGAAGGTAAGACATGTAAAAGAAGGGTTTCCTTCTCATTTTTTTGAGTGTATACAATCTGAGTGGAAAATACGGATGGATAATACTAAATTTAGTGCCTTAAGTACAAGTTTATTAGAAGTGCCAAAGTACTGCTTTCCAAAATGGAACGGTAACATGCTCTACACAACTACTGCTGCTGTTATAGACCTTACCCAGCAGATTATCTTTTGATAACTTTTTGATAACTTTTCCTACACAATTTTTCATGCTGAAGTAAAGAATCTTTCACAGAAGCCCAACTCCTTGACACTGTGAGGAGAGAAAAGGAAAACACCCAGGATAACTCTCAATTCTATGCAAAAACATTTACAAGGCACTGCTCACATAGCAGAGCCTGGAGAAAGCCATGATCACTTCCTTTTTCATCAATTCTTGATAAATTTTGGGAAGACAGTTCGTTTCACTGTATATTTAAAAATGTATAAAGGCAATCATCACTCCAGTTTACCTAAATTCCAACTTACCTAAATCCAACATTAAAATAAAAGGTTCCCAAGTACATTCCAAAAAAGGGGGAAAATTAAAAAAAAAAAAAAAAAAAAAAAAAAAAAAAAAGGCCAGGAACAGATATGTCTGTGTGGTAACAATCAGATCTCTAGCAGTGAAGGTATTCGAGTCATGCAGTTGGCCTTTGGGATTTGGTTTTTGTCCTTTATTAAAACTTTAGACAGTTCCAAATAGCAAGCTTTTGTTTCCTGCAAATGTCTCGGGGATCATAAATGCATTCAGGCCCCTCATAGTATTTTAATGAAATACCAGTTCCTGCTCCTCTACTTGACTTGCAGGCAAAATCTGCCATTTTAAGGAGATAATCTTAAGCAGCTTTCCGAGAAATGTCAGGAATACTAAATTGCCATTTCTGTGCTTTGGTTTCCTGTTCCCTTCCCCCAGTAGTCTAAATTATCTTTAAAAAGAAAGTGGAGCGCTATCCAAGATGAAATAGTATGAAGCGATGTGCTGTTTTTTACAGACTGCAAGACCTGAATCAGTACCGTCAACTAATTAAAAATCTCCAAAAAAGCAGAGGTTTAACTGCCTGTGCTGCATTATTGTGTCTAAAAAAAGACTTAGGAAAATAACATGAACAAGACAACTACTTAAATGGCATCCCATTTTTCTAAACCCAAGTTAAGCTACCAATGACACAAGCACTGATCTTCTGCCACACTTCTGACTCTTTCGTGCCAGTTCCAAAGCTTCTGCAAACCTATTTCAATGTTACTCAGGAAAGGTTGCTTATGATTTACTGAAACGTCTTTGTTTAAGGCAAAGAAACCTCAACTTGCTGTTGCTACACTGCAACACCAACTGTCCTCAATGCTGAAGAGCATTCCCAGTTCCGGTCACCCTCTTCCAACGCAGCACAGCTGAGGACCCCAGGCCAAATCCTGTATCAATGCTGCTGGATGTTCTGGCTGCAGCAGCAGCCTCACTACCAACCAGTGTTTGAGGGGTTTCTTTGCAAAGACTGATTTTGTGTTCCCTTGTGGCTTGTAATCAGGCAGGACTAGGCTGCTTATGCTGTCTACAATGCCTAACTACTGAACCAGGAGGAAAAAGAGCCAGAGGACATCCAGGTATCTGAAATAGGGGATCCAGTGGTGGAAGGGAAAGGTCACCATCAAAGAGGTGACCTTCCATGGAGGGAAGTGATCTAGCACATGATCATGCACTCAGCAGAGAAGAGACAGATCTCAGCAAGGTACCTAGGAGATCCCAACAGCACGTGTCCGACAGGCAGCCTGCTGAGTAAATAGGTAACAAAGCCAACCTGATCTGACCACGTGCCTGGAAGCCTCGGGAGGAGACATTTAGCACTGACCCTACAGTGAGTGACCAGCAAGGGGACCTGTGCCCAGAGGGCACCACTCCAGCAGTCAGGGCTGCCCTGGGAGCTTGCAGAAGGAAGGAGGGAAACCTACAGATCCTGGGATAGAGGACTTCTTCAGACTTAAAACCAGTACTGAGAAGCCATGACCAGACAGTTATGATATACCTTCCAGATAGAAAAAACATTTTCACATGGTTGCAGGTGAGAATCCACACCATGGACACTCCTTGTTGCCGAGACCACCTCCTCTGTACTCACACAACACCTTGCACTGCGGCAGCCTGGCCCAAGGCTCTGTCGGTACTACAGCAGTATGGTCCAAGGCAGGAAATTTCCAGCTTAGGTGGGGACAGCAGTTTTGAACATCTACACAGCAGTCTGCCAGCACAAATGATACACTGTTCAAGATACATTATTTTCCTAAATCTGGCTGGCCAAACTCAAAAGATCTAGCCTGACTGAAGACAGGCATAAAGATGAAGTAAATTGGGCATTATATCAAAAGAAACAACTTACCTAAACCAATCGCCCTAAAGGGCTTAGGTTAAAAGCTGCTCATCTGAGCTGGGACTCCTGTTACTCTGGCTATCATGGCTATTTTAAGGAGTTAGCCTACCCAAGTAGAGCACATGTTGATCTACCTGTGCAAAATTCTCACCAGTGTGAACTTCTCACTTGTGGGAACTTTGCACCAGTAGGGAAAAAGCCAGCACTCCACATGGAAATAGCATCCAGGAATCTCAAAGCAGCTCCACACTGCTACCAAGGCCACATTTAGTGTGGATGTATTCAATTTGCAACTGAGCAATCATTATGTCATAAATAATCAAGGATATACCTGTCTACAGATCTCAAGCAGTTCATCTGCAAATCACTTAGAACCAAGCACAGTACGGGGGAGAGGAGAATCAAGTGTTATTTCCCACTAGCACTAGAAAATAACACAGTGCTCTTCTGAAGGAAAAAAATATCAGGTAACAATAAAAAGAGAGAAACACACTCAGCATGCATGCATGCCAAAACACACATGGCACCACAAGAACATCTCCAGTATCTCTGGAACAGCAGCCTGTTCCTCGGAGGTTTCTTGTCCAAGAACTGTGACCCAGCCTGGCGCTCCTTTGCTTGCAAGATCCAACAAGATCCCGAGAAGCTGGTGTGGCTGCAGGCCAGCGACCTCGTGCTATGCCATGCTCCAAAGAGCTATGTGCAAATGCCTAATGACAGTAACATGACTACACATGTTTCCTCTCCAGTTGTAACATCAGCAAGGCTCCAAACTTGTTCTAGACAATGCAGGAGACAGCAACTCAGCCGTATCTCAGTGCTCCACAGCATGGATTATGGCATTAACTACAGCTGTCATAATACGCTGTAAATTATACACAACACACTCTTAATAATGCAAACCTCAGAACGGTCTACATATTTTGTGGTAGAAATTAACAAATGTTGACAACTAATCAGATAGTAGAAGCATTAAAGGAGACAGACATAGTCCAGTACTACTATTTGTTGCGTACACACATGGTTTCTTGCCGTCATAACTGACTACACTAATAGCTTCTTCTGATATAGGAATGTTGTTGGGCTTCTCTTTCCCATCCTCCCAACAGGCAGCTATTTCAGTTGTTCCAAACAGTGCTGCCCCTACCTTTAGCGACAGGGGATTATCACTGGCTGACAACACCCCCCTGAGCTCAGAAGCATAACCTTAATATCGCACCCAGGCACCACGAAACCCCTTGGCCCCAACACATTTGATCCAGCTTGCAGGAACTACCCAGAGGACACGATACCACGTTCGTGCTGCTCTGCACACATCATTCCTCCTACTTCTCTGCCCAGAGCGCTGCAGCACAGCTGGCAGAGGTCTTGTGAGTAGGAGCACGGCTGCAAAGAAGGTCTCTAAATGAAATGACAAGATAGGTTATAAAGGAGCAGGAACATGCAAGTGAGGACAAGGATAGCTACTCTAGATACTCACAGGATGCAAAGGTGTTAACTTCCAACAGTGCCCGAAACTGCAAAGGAAGCAATAAACAGCAGCAAAGTGTTGTACTGAGAAGGACTGGAAGCAAAGGAAAAGAAAAAAAAGGAAAGGCAGCAATAATGGAAATCCGTGCCAAGCTCTTGGACAGAAAAGCACCAAACCCACAAAGAGGCTCCTGCGAGCACTTGCAAGCTGGCAGTTGCAGACTGTCTTTGCTCTGCTGCCAGACTGTTTTGGGGCTGAAACACTGACAGCCAGCAAGGCTCTCCCTCAAACAGCCAGAGATGTGGCAGAGAGTGGCATGCCCCACTTGGAGGATTGTCATCTCAGGCCAGGAGCTGGGAACAGATACGAAGGGCACCAGAGCAGCCACCAGCTTGGGTTTTGCTTTTCCCAGCCATGCTGCAGCACCTGACGGTATGCACGACCCTATTTTCTGTCCACACATGGACAGAGACGACTGATGGCAGAACCACCACGGCTGCTTTACCACTGCCATTGCCTGGTGGATCTCAGGCAGAACGACACCCAGGGCACAAAGTCTCAACCACTCAGCATCAAACCAAAGGGGCAAACCAGCCAAAACGCCCCTGGTACGGAGCCTTGTGAGTTCAGCCAGGACTGGTTGCCCAGTCGAGTTGAACTTTCCAAACATTCTGAAGAGCTCCTTATCAGGAAAGCAGCTTTACATCAGCTCAGCATTTCACAGTGTTTATAATCTGGTGCCCTTAAATTGGATTGACAACAAAGCTGAACCACAGCCTGAAATAGAGATAGTCTCTCTGTCGGCACAGGATCTTTTCAGCAAGACCCACCCAGCCTGAGATCAGCAAGTTGTGTAAGCCCACACTGGAGACAAGCATGCTCCTAATGCCACTAAAGTCAATGGTACTGGGAACACATTTAACGCTGGCTGTCTGTTTGACCAAGTGACCAAAACAGGACCTCAAAATACAGATCCTGCCAGCTTTGTGCAAGCTGTGGGTGCTTTCAGTAATATCAGCATGCTGTTACAAGGTCCACGCTAAAACATCAGCTCTCCTCACCTTGACTGACTCCAGTCCATCAGCTGCCAGACACGACCTCTGCCACAAAGGGAACAAAAGCATCCAGATCCTTGTGGCTATGTCTTCCTTCCCTCTCCACTGAGAGGCACTACCAGAGCACAGCTACAATGGCAGAGGGTGGGGGGAGTGTTGAGGTCCAAGGTAAACACTGAAGTTACAAAACCCAACTAAAGTCTGCCACAAAGACACATTCTCTTTCAATAACTGAGCTTGAGTACCAAGATAATTCTAGGTAAAATTGACTTAAGGTGACATAGAACCACAGTGACCCATAAGCTTGACTTCACACAGAAAACAAAACAGAAATTACTCAGTGAATTGAGGAAAAAACGGCTGCTATATCGTACGAGAGATCTCACAGGGTGGGAGAGCAGGCTGTGCCTGCAGAAGGAAACAAGCCAGGGAAAACCTCCACCAAACTGGCTGGGAGTCTGGGAGGAAGCCCACCCACCTGCCCAGCACACAGACAGTAACTTTGCTAAAAGTTAACAGCTTCTGCCATGTACGAAGAGCAAAAAACTGGTTACTCAGTCATCAACCTGCAGGGACAGTTCATAATACTAGTTTCATCAGCTTATCAGTCACTGACTATTATTAGCCATTGATGCTTATATGATTATTAGTTTCATTGTCATTATTTAAAATAAACACCTGCTAAGGGCATGATAAAAGAAAACTCCTCCAGGTGTAGGACCATCAGCGTGGTCAAGTGAGGAAGGTGTTTCTGACATCAGAGCACTTGGATGATGTCCACCTGCCACAGTAAGGATGATTCTTCTCCCAAAATGAGCATCTTGTCATTATCAGTGCCGCTCACTGTAGGTCTCTGAGGAACAACTTCATCCCCCTCAAACCAGGGGTGTGTTGGTGGGGGATAAGCCTAAGTCCCTTCTGCTTTATGTACCTTGAGTCAGTGTGCACGGATCTGCTCAGGGGAAGGAAAAAGAAGAAAGGGTGTTTCCCAGCCTACCCCATCGTTACATACCTCAGTACAGGTATACAAAATGAGAATCAGGCCTTCAGAAAAAAACAAAGATAAGAGAAAATACGGCAATCGTTGTGCTATCCTAATCATAGAATCATAGAATGGTCTGAGTTAGAAGGGACCTTTAAAGGCTATCTAGTCCAATCCCCTGCAAGGAGCAGGGGCATCTCCAGCCACATCAGGTTGCTCAGCCTCCCATCCAACCATCTAATGAAACAGACTGAAATCTCTGGCCTTACCATTACATTAAACACTAGACAATTCAATTGAATTTGATCTCCCCTCATGAGGCAAGGCTATTTCCTCTCCTACTTTCCTACAGTAACTGAGATTTGTCTATGTCCTATTTTTGGTATCTAAATTAAGAATATTGCTCATAACCAGATTATATGGCATTTATTCTGAAGAGTAAGGGATACTGATACAGCTAAAAATTCAATATAAACACCCTGTGGATGTAAGCCAGGACATTTATATACCAGATTAATAAGCTCTAAGAGGAATTTCTGATGTAGGGCACATGACCCTCCCTGCATTTCAAAGGCAATTATTTTAATACCATGATTTGAAAGCGCAACGTGTCCTTGAAAATGCTTGCAGACAGACAGCTTTATCAAAAAGCTTCCAAATCCTGAAAGGACAATTTCAGGTGCATCTCCAGTTTTGTGATAAGAGAACATCTGGGAGTGAGTGCATGGCCTGGCCAGCAGACAAGCAGGCTGAGACAAACATCAATTTTACGCAGTATGGATCTGAGCTTCCCTTAGACAAACGGAAAGGCTCAGGGAGATTCAATGCAAAGCTCCTGCTTCAGCCCATCTCTAAGTTGTAACCAGCACCACTCCTGCTGCTGTGGCTGCCAGGACAGCACTGCTCCATCCCCAGTCCTTGCTCCCAGCTGGCTCCTGGAGAGGTCTTGTGGCTCAGAGCAGCCCTTGCCTTTCACACCCTTGTTGCCTACTGCTTGATATCTTGCAGATACCTCAACCTGGAAGCGACTGCCTTGTTAACTTCAGAGGGCCAGCTTATAGCTCTAATCACAAAAGAGAGCACAGCCAGGCTCCCTGGTTATCACTTGTCAAACCTGGTCAGCGTCAACTCAGCCTTTCAAAAACAGAAGAAACAGAGAACCAGCCATTTTGTTGTAAGGAGAGCTGAAAAGATGACAACAGCTTTTTCGATCAAGACCATAAAAGTTCCCAGCACTTTCCAACAGTGGTTTGATGCCTCAGGCGAAAAACAAGCCCCTGTCCAAGCCCTTCTGGGCAAGGGCCATCCACGCACCTGGCCATCACCTCCCAGCCCAAGGACGCCCTAGCCAGTCCCAATGGAAGGTGTGTGCCTGCTGGCATCCTGCACACCCCACAGCACAACATGGCTTCCTCCTGAAGCAGTAGCTGAGGTGGCTTTCCTTGAATGTCGACTCATATAATTTAATTTCGCAGTCAAAGATCATTACCTGTCATGGTTATCGTAGTCATTTCCCGAAGTCACGTTACTATAGACATACTAAGTCAAGTACAACTGTAAGAAAGGAGGTCACAAGAAGTCCAGCTACCATGCAAGGCTTGCACGTCTGAGTGTGTGTTCTTGGGCAGGCAGGTTTTACATGGAAGTTGCAAATTTAAGTCCTTAAGAGTTAAAAAAATACTGTCTTCCCTTATATTATTTCAAACCAGAATTTTTCAGTTGTACAAATCAAACTGCAGAAGCTAGTAATCAAATTCACCATGAGGAACCACGGTGGCTCAGGTACCCACTGCAGTACCTGCCTCCTGTTTCCCTCTGGCCATAATCTTTCAAGTCACCTTCTGACTGCCAACTCCCACTTCTTTTTTCCTTCTATTCAAGCTGATGTTCCCTCTCCCACCACCCTCTTCCCTTTCCTGATACTGTCGTACTCCCTTGAGTGCCCATGATGTTTGTAATTTATGATCAACCCATAATACATGGCTGCTTCTCCCTTCTCTTTGCTGCTTGCAAATAGTTACAAGAAAACATGATTAACAAAAAAAAAAAAAAAATCCCCAAAACCCCTGCCCTCAGTTCTTGTGCTCAGCACAACCACAGCCACAAAAAGACAATGGCAGGAAAAGTCTTCTTCAGCCCCACAACTACTGCAGTTGGACCTTGGGGCGATGATGTTCTGAGGAGCAGCTGCTGCATGGGGCCAGGCGCAGTATCCAGCTCTCAAGGCTCTGCTGAGCAGAAGGACACGCAATTCTCACAGCTGAGAAGTTACCCGAGTTTTGGTGAATTTGCATTGGGAGGAAAAAATTGAAGAAAGAAGTATCAAAATAGCCAGGTAGCTCCCTCCCTTTCTCAATTTCACATATATAAGTAACACACAGATATAGTAAAGTATCTCCAAAAAATTCCTCAGTAATGGTATCAGCATGATCTGAGCAACTCTCCCTGAACACATTCTTGGAAGCACTCACCATTTTTGAATGTAATACTTCAAAATAATTACAAAACACAAAATTAAGAAAACAATCACAACAAAACAGCCCAAGGCAAACATGCAGCTCCCCACATGCTGAGCTGATGACATTTCTTCTAAGTAGGCAAAAATCAAAGTCTAGCAAGAGATGTCAGATGACAAAGAAGAGACACAAAGACACCACCATGTGTGCTTGCATCCTACAAGTAAAGCGTGAAAGCCTACATACCAGCTGCTCTGCTCTTATTGCTGCAAAGTCCAGGTCCCAACCCAGCCTTGAGGGCTCCCCAAGCCCAGCAAGGGAAAAGCATTCAGATTCATGAAAAGCCATATTCAGATCCTCAAAAAGTCAGCTGACAAGTAATCAGCAATTTTGGTATAATGAGACACTGGATGTGTTTGCCGTGGCCCAGCACAGCTCTGTTCAATGCTGGAAGGGAGCGTGTACAATTGAGGTATCAGCTACTCAAGAGACTCAAAGAAAAAGAAAAAAAAAAAAAAAAAAAAAAAAAAAAAAA
>WHYT01015789.1:122478-138369 GCA_009806455.1 Tetrax tetrax
CAAAACAACAAACAAACAAAAAAAAACCACCCAAAAAACCAACAAAAAAAAAACCAACAAAAAAAACCCCCACATTTTGAGCTCTAGATACTAAAAAGCTGTAATAGATTTTCTCAGGGCACACAAATGGCTAGGTGCTTATTGCTTCTCAGAGCAGTTTTTTTAGACTGGATTGAACAGAAACACCAGGGAAAATTTAAAAAAAAAAAAAACCACACAGAACACAAATGATAGGGACATATGAGTGTGTGCAAGCAGACTCCATCACAGGACTGGGGCTGCAGGCTATTGCAACAGAATAATTATGTACTGAGTCCTGTGCAACACAGGAAAAAAACATCTGTCATACGGAAAAAGAGACAAAACATTGTAGGCAGGGAAAAAAAAAATATTTGAGGTTTCTATAAAGGGTACTGCACGATGTCATGTATGAAACTACAAAGCTAGGGAAAAGAAGTTAGTTAACAATGTTATTTTAAGTCTGCTTAAAGTAATACCAAGGGCTGAAATGGAAAACCTATAATTAGATGGAGCTTCTCCCCTTCATTCCAAATACTCGACTCCAGCTGAGCCAGGCGAGGCTCACAAATCAACAGGATCTTTGGGATTCCCACTGCCTGGGCTGCCAGGATCCACAGGCAGCAGTCAGGCAGTGGGGAAGAAGATGGGGAACACAGTGGCTATGGGATTTTGACACTGCGCCCCAGTGCGTGGGGCTGGCCGGCCAGCCAGCCGCCTGCGGTCACAGCTGGTCTGCCACTCTTGATGCCTGCTTCAGAGGCAGTCAACAGCCATGCCCCAGTTTCCTCATCATCTTCTCCACTGCAGAAAGCATTTCCAGCATAGAAGAGTCCCAGCAGCTTTTCAGAATGAAGCTCCCTCTTGGCCCTGCCAGGTCTGACTCCCTCCATCAATGCTGTCTTTAAGGACGGGACAGTCACGCTTCCCACAAAGTGTAGATCTCAGACTGATTTGCTCTTCCCGACATAGAGGGTTGGCAGCACCACAGCTATTCCCGAGTCTCCCTACCATGACTATTTTGGTGAATCAAAGATGTTCTTTGTTACTGTGGTTTGACAGAAAGTTTAGTCATTTCCTTCTCAACAGTCAGAGTCACACATACGCAGCCCACACCTCGGGCAAGCTGTACAGCCGCTCGCTATCTCATCTGGAAGGGAACACTTGTGTGCATTTCTCAACAGCGAACGTAGATCCTACTTTGTGTGCTGTCACCAGAAGGATTCAGTTTGTTTCAAAGGCTGATAGCGCAGTGGTCTGCATTTCCCATCCCTCCGCTTCATTCCTTCCTCAAAATCAATTTAATTTTTACTAATGAACCTCCTGAGAGATCTCACACTCTCTCTAATTCTACACCTAAGGAAACCCTTCTTGCACACTCTCACCTCTGAAGATTGTTTTCAAAAGTAATTCCCACAGGGATGGCTGTGACATTCACCTCAGTATTTCTCCTGGCTGAATGGGGCAGAGGACACAGAGATACAAGGGCCTTTACCCTGCAACCTGCATTAGGATGCCAGGAAGGCTGACAACGCCATTTCCACAGAATGAATTTGATACCGCGAAATACTGGTCTTATCAGTATTCTGCCTCTTTCATAGTTATATCAAGTTTGCTGACACCAAAATCAGCAAGAAGTCTGGAGCTCGGGGACTCTGTGTGAAAACTGGGACTTGTTGGACTTCTGTGAAAGGGTGGAGTTTTTCTGGTTTAGCTGGAAGGGTAAATTATTATCCAAGAACAGCAGCCGAGGGAATAGCTGCATGTGTGATTTATCATCACACACGATAAATGTGCCACAAAGCCCAGTCAGAGGGTGCACGGGCAGCCAGGCATCTGGGGGACAGCAGTTCTCCAGCATTGACAGCAAGAGCTAAGCTCTCCACAGGCACCAAGTTCAATGCAAGCAGAGCTCTAGTATTGAAAAAACAACCTTCCAGAAAACTACACTCATAACCAAAAGCCAATTTTTAGGAATGATCATTTAAGAAGCGTGGGACTAGGCAAAGCAGGCGAGATAAAAGTTAATTGCGTTTTTGCTTTCATACAGAGAACAACGCAAATATAGATGCCCCGGAGGAACCTCTCCAGTATCCCCAGGAAAAAAAAACAGTACTAAAAGATAAACATAAAACAAGAGAGAGGTGTAAAATGTGACTTTTTTTTTTGTCCTTTCCAGACCATAATCTCTTAACCAGGAAGAAAACACAAATCCTAATGCTACAATCTTGCATGTTCCGCAATATTTTACCTTGCGAGTCAAAGGTTTTCTACAATAGCCACACATTTCTTCCTCAAATTAAAGGAACACAACTGCATGCTATTACATGCTGTATTAATTTAAACTGGATATAACCCTATGCCTAAAGATCTGAAAAAAATCACATGTTGCAGTGTGTTTAGGGGCATGGCTTACTAGGAGCTGTTTTATGAACATTTCTGGAAGAATGCAACAGTACTGCAAGCAAATAATCTATTTTATGTCTGTTCTTTACTACATGAAAATAAAGATCTGCTTTGCCTAATTGTTTGTGATCAAGAAAAGAAGGGCTTTGCTCTACAAGATGTGAGACAGCCCCTCCTTTCTACTAAAAGCAAAAATTACTCTGTTAACATGGGACCCAAGTAGTCACAGCCCAATTCAAATTACTCCTCCTTCCCACACACTTGCTTCAAGACCACGTGTTCGTGTTTTAATTAAAAAGCTACTACGACATTATTCTTCCTACGTTTTTAACAGAAAAGACACATTCCACAGGCCACAAGATCAAAGAAGTTTGTGTTTAAGTATCTCCCACCACCCCCCATCCGACCGCAAGGCACTCCATGAGGTACACACAATCTTCCTGCACACACACACCTCTGAATTGAATGTGAGGGTCAGCTCTGCTTATTACAAGGTTTTGTAATTGGACCATTTTTGAGGACACAGTGGCAATGGAATTGGGAGTTTCTGCACCACGAAGTCACACAGGAAGGAGGGACCTGGGCAGAAGGCCTGCGGCTGCTGAGGACAGCATCAGCCAGACAGCAAAGCTTGGCCTGCCACAAGGGACTAAAGAAGGTGACCATCGTTTCCTAAACAGGTAGCGTTTCTTGAAGTCTGTGGTGAAGGTTCAGACACATCGCTCTGCCCTGCGACCAGAGCTGATGCTGCCTGTAACACTGGCAGCTCGAAGCAGGCACAGTTGCCTCTCCAGGAAACATCTGACAACAGCTGGTGCTTCCCTGGCAGCCAGCAGCTCTGCATGCATCCTGACCTCTCATCCCGACAAAGCGGGGATGCGAAAGCCTCTACTTTCTCAAGGTAGTGTCACTTGGACCTCCTCTGACAGCCATCCCTTTCTGCAGCTTGGCTGCCAGGAGAAGAGGTGGCAAGATGCCTCCTCTGCCAAGAAGCCTCCTCTGCCTCCTCTGGCCCACACGTTCCTCAGGGCAACAAAACACGAGTGAGGGGTCAGCTTCTTCCACTCACCCTCCACTCGCATCCAAGACGCCTCTTCCCAAAAGCGCAGCCACGCTTGCAGGAGCTCAGCCAAGCTGTGGCTTCACGCAAGCGTACACAGAGGCTCCCACGCAGACCCAGCTCCTTCTTGTCAAGGCATGCACAGGCATCTCTGCAATCTCATTATTCTGTTTCCTCCAGATCTATATACATTAGAAGTTACTTTTGCAGAAACTGGCCATACACTTCCACCCTTTCCAATAGTAATACCTAGCTCATGCTGAGCAGTACAAAGCATCATAATTTTTAAAAAATGTTTTTAAAGTTTGCATTGAGAAGATTCTTCAGTCTGTGTTAATAGACCATTTTTCCTGTTATTTTTTTTCTCTTTAAAGAATGAATTGATAGCTACTAGATATAACTTGACTCAAAAATTTATGAAGGAAAATTAATAACATGCATATTTCCAAGGAAGTCATCAATGCAGACTGATCGTGTCCAGTTATCTTGCCTTGTAAAAACAGGCAGAAGATTTAGAGCCAAGAAGTAAAGCAATGAAGAAACACTTGAATGATTTGGGGACCTAATGATTTTCCATAGAAAAAGTAATAGATGCATGGCTTTTATTTTGGTACACTAATAGCACAATTTTTTGTAGAAGGCCTTTGGGCAAAGACTGGTTTGTATCTGAACAGAAGTAATCAGGTCTGCAGCTTGAATAATTTCCCCACATTTGCATACACCATCTATACACACCAAGTATCCCCCACCAAGACCCAATCTCTCTCACATTTAAATCACCCTGTCCCCAGACAAATTTTTCAGCTGCCGCAGAACACGTAACTGATCTCTTATTTACAATAGGGCAGGCTAGCTGCACTTAAACAAACATACAATACATAGATGCTTTAGCCATTATCTTTATTTTTGGTTTCTAGAAGGCTGTACATCTTTTGACACAGACAAAAAACACACAGCATCCACATTAACAAACCAATCTGGTTTTGGATACTACTACAGCCACAGCTGAAACCCAAAACGGTACTTGTCCATCCCGCAAGTACCAGCCTTGAACTTAAAAACCAAGTTTTGATCCAAAACCGAGGGGTCCGGCACACACAGAAATCCAAAGTGAAAACTAAAGGGACCTGAGCAAAACTAACCACATCACTAACTCCAGTGACCCAAACACCTGGTAACTCATACAGCAATGTTTCCTACCACAAAACAGTACATCTGAACAATGTACAAGCACAAATGTCACTCCATCAACATACCAGCACTGAGGATACAGACAACATAGCCAGTTGCCACAGTAAAGAAACACTTTCTGGAAGCATAATAAAATAGTACAAATAATCTCCTGAGTCAGAGCAGAATAATACCAGACAGAGCATTTAATGAAGTCCTTGTAAGATCAGTAGAAAGAACAAACTGCAGAAGGTTTAAATAAAAGCTTGCAAATCACTAACTTATCAGATTTTAAGTGAAAGTAGACATGATTTATACAAGGAAAAAGCTTATGACTCATCTATGACTAATTTTATATTAATCACTGACTGAGTTCATCTCTGAATTGGAGCACCATTCCATGCAGTTTTTGTAAGCTAGTGCTTTGTTTTAATTCTACAAGCCAGAGCAACATGTTATATGTGGTTTATCATCTGTGAAAATGCAGATGTCAGTTGATGGAAGATGTAGACGTGACCGCAAGACATCGAGGATCGTTTTATGAAGTTAATTGAAGATCTCATGCCCCCAGCACCCATGTTATGGAAGTAGTGTGATAAGAAGTCTGTGCAATCAGATATGAGATAATTCAATCTCCTGGAATACACTTTCCACAGAAGGAATTTGATACTGCTAAATACTGGTCTTATCAGTATTCTGCCTCTTTCATAGTTATGTCAAGTTTCCTGACACCAAGATAACTAAAGCCACTGATCTTGTTAATCACACAGCAAGTTGGAAAACACAGGGTAGACAGCCATCTTCAGGCATCACTTCTGTCCTTGTGTAAACGCCAATAACCAGTTGGTGTCTCAAGCAGTCCTGACTCTGGAAGCTAAGAGGCTGCAAGAGTTTCGTTAGAGGAGACTGCTTTTTTAGGGTGAGATGATCACAATGTGCTATAACACTGCTATCACTAAACTAACACGAAAAGATTATCACAGTGTTTTCTCCCTCACAGGCAACAGTTTGATCTTATTCTTCTACATATGCAAAAGAGATGAGAAAAGCATCTATGTGTCTCTTGGCTGGAGGTTTATGGGACACTTTCAATCTTGGCATGTTCCATCAAATGCAAAAGGTGCTTCTCTATCACCTTCTTAATCTGACTGGTGTTGCCACACACTGGTTTCTGTCTTCCTTCCCAACTCTACTAGAAATAAGCACAAGATATTCCTTATCAAAAAGGTATTGGGCTCATACATAAGGTTTGCCATAACATTTTCCAGGAAGATGCCTGCCCTTCAATTATCCTGAACTGTTATGGGTATCCTTCACTCTGAAGTTCAGTCACAGCAATACTTTGCCATTCCTAGAAGGACCTTAAATAGCTCCAACACCACAAACTTACAAAATCCTGTTAGTGAGGCACACACATCCAAACTATCTGTTTCCAGAACTGAAAAGTGAAGTGGAAGCTATGCAAACAGCAAAAACCAAAAGCACTTACCAGGAAAAGGAACAAAATACTTTTTTTTTAACTTTGTTGTTAAGAAGATTTGAGTTTAAAAACCCAGAAATTAAGATCAACATAATGTGATGCTTCACCAGCTTCACAACTAAAAGCTTTATACATTTCTTTTGTTGTTTCTCCAAGCAGACACTTCAGTTGCTTCAGTCCTTTTAAGTTGGTTACTTGCTAACATACATGCACACAACAGGATTCAGTTGTCAGGTTTTCATATGCACTGCAAGTAATCCTGAAAATAAAATTTCTACTAATCACATTGTTCCATACAGTTTTAAAGCACATAATTGCAGAATAAAATGCTCACCGCATATTTTTGGCCCATATTCCAAAGGAAATGAAGTTTATGTGGTAGTGTTGTTTGTCAGTCCTCACCCTATTCAATTTTCAAGTCGTTGGTCAATTTTGACCAAATTTGGCAGGAGGCAAAGAGATCTGAGTAGGTGTCATGTTCTTACATCTTTGAGATAAAGCAGTAGATAAGTAGAGGAGACATCAAAATTATCCTCACATGGAGTCAAACCCGTGTTTGGCTGCAAGAAGTCAATAGTTCCCTGGTTTGTTTGGCCCAGCATGTGCTCTGTCAGCATCTGCACGTAGGCATCCAGCTCACATTTACTCCTGTGTGGCCAACATGAGACACCACCAGAGAGAAACCACAGACCAAGCCAAAAGAGAGGGAGAAGATAATTTGGAGAAAAGGAACAGCAAAAATGAAGAGGTCCAAAGAGAAGGATCACAGGTTATGGTGGACAGAAGGCCAACGCAGGCAGGGAAAACAAAATGGTAGAGAACTAGATTTTGTCAACTTTGCTACCTGAGGGACAGCTGGTGGCAGCTTTTTGCCAACTCCATACCTACAAACACTATAACATCCTTTCCCTGCCTTCCTCCCACCCTGTAGAAAGCTCAAAACACACCACTCTCCCATTACACCCTGGGCTAGCTGTTTACAAGCCATGTTTCATCTTCAGATACCCACAAATAATACTATGCTATAATAGATGCTATGGGGTCCACAAATGGACCACGCCTTCAGCTGGCAGATGGGACAGGAGCAGCACAGCACCAACCAAGCTCACACTCGGGAAAGAGCTGGGGCAGACTAGACTCACCTCAAGCCACCTGTGTCACAACTGCAACAGAAAGCAAGATCCCTCTCCAGAACTACCACCTACAAATTTCAGCCACCTTCCTCTTCATCCCAGGAAAGGAGATATGCACACTGCATCCCACAAAGCTCTTGCTAGGAAATGGAAGCAGCCCAGAGGCACTACTGAAGGATGATCAAAGAATACTGCCTGTAAGGAGCACAAAGGGAACAAAAGCTTACGAGCCAAACTGAGACCACTTGCAACCTATCTGGGCTGGTTTTGCCCAAGGAGCTCTCAGTGTCATAAACCTGGACAACTATTACGAGACGAGAAGTGTGATCAAATCATCCCTACTTCAGAAGAAGGGGAGGGCTGAGGGTCAGAAACACACAATGACTACCCTGAGGAGTGCCAAGCAGCCAGGACAGGCAAGAGGAGCACCCTGCAGAGCCAGGATGGGCATCCACCTCCAGCCAGGGCTGAGCAACCCTAGGGCAAGACCCACAGCCACGGGTAGCAAGTGAGGCTCTCCCCACTCCCTCTCTGTGCTTAGCAGACAGCAGATAGACAGCAGGAGGTTTTATTTGTCTTAGCTGTTAGAAACAAATGCTTCTGCACCATGACAGCAGAATGCAAATATCTTCTTTCCATGCCCCCACAAGCTCTTCTGCTTTAGTTTTATTTTATTCAAGAACCTTTATAAACAACCTATTACAGCACTTTATTTAAGGAGTAAGTAAGGATGCTGCCACCAGCATTAAATACCCTTTCACTAACAATTACAGGGCATTATCCTCAGAGGAATGACTTCATTAGCTTTCAGTCTCTCTCCTTCTTTAAAGAGGTCAACGTCTTGCAACAACAGAAAAAAAAGTTATTCTCTCAGGGAAAATACCAAGGATGCAGTTCAAGACACAGAAAAGATGCAGGCATCATGGGATAAATGACAAGATGCAAAGTCATTTTCCCCTTCTAGATCACCCCTTCAAGTTCAGACCAATTACATGACAATTCAAAAATTCACCAGCACCAGCTTCCCCCCAGACTCTCCATAGTCTTAATATGCAAATCATGTCTGCAATGGCAGCCCACTTGTCAGAGGGCACGTTATCCAGCCCTCAGACTGAAGCTTTGTGTGACGACAGCCAGCAGGCTCTGCGGGAAGCAGGGCTGGATGGCCACAGCAGCCCAAACAGCTTTAGTGCTGCAGCAAAAGCCCCGGGTCAAGAGCAACACATATCCTGACGGCAGCACAGAGAAGATGCTGGTCTTGTCAGGAGCACTGGATCTGTCCTGTGATGAGATGCTCCCTCTCCAGCTGCAATAGTCTGGTTCCTCTTATTAATAGCAGGGCGCTGGCATCTCTAGCCCAGGGCTCTGAGCCAAGCACTGCAGTGTGTCAAAAGCAAGGTGGTGAAGTTCACTGAATAGAGCTTCAAAACACTGGGGCTGTCAACAAGACAGAGCCTGAGCATAAAAATAAAGGTATCCAACAAAAATAATAAGCCTTAAATCACAACGAATTATGACCAATAAGGGCATCATAGCAGAGCCTGAAACAGAGCCAAATGAGAATACCTGACCCTAGAAAGCAGTTATCTTCACTGACGAGCTTTCCACTCAATTTGGTCCTATTAACTCTCCTACTTCACCCACTCAGCTTTCACTCTCATGGAAGAACAAGCAGCCACCATAACAGCCAAGCAGAAACTAGTTCAATGAAAGCCAGTTTCATATTTCAACGAAATGTAAACAAGTATTTCATACTTAATTGGCCGGTTGTTTTTGTGGAAGGGAGGTTGGTTTTTTTAAGGAAAGAGGCAAACTTTGCTTAGACTCCAAAAGGAAAGTCAGATGTGAAAGAACTACTTAGAAGATACCAGGGGCAAACAAGTGCACCATTAAGCATGTGTGACGTTGTATCTTCACTCAGAAATCACCTAATAACCATTTTATGCATGGGGGACAGTTAATATTAGAAGCCACATACATCCTACACAAGGATGTCTCTATTAAACATCCCTCATAAGGATGTTCCTAGAATCCAGTGATTTCGCAAAACGGATTTTTAACTGCTGTGTAAAATTTGGGCCACAGCAAAAAGGCTACAGGACTACACAAAGGCAGCACTCTACACAGGCAATGGAGATGAACCAGAAGAGTATGAGAAATGAAGTGCAGAGAAGAGATGGACAGATTGGGAAGAGTTTGTACGAGCTGTGTGTGCAACACTGAACAGCCTGCCGCACGCCGAAGCTGGCTATCTCTCTTCTGCAGAGAAACATGTCTCAAGCACAGGGCTGCCAACACACACCACCACATTCTTTTTTAATTCAGGACTTTTTTTCCCCCTTCTTTATGCAAGCTGGGGACTTGCAGGCTGAGAGATCACCTGCTGCAAGATGAAATTACTACGACAGCTTACCACAGGTCCTGCCGAGCTCGTTAAACCACAGTAACCCTCACATACACAGCAGCAATGCAGCTGGTGATAATGCATTGCTCCTTCTCACTTGCATCACCGATTCTTGCTCATTAGGGAAGTTATTATAATCTTTACATAGAATACCTTTTTGTAGCCTAAATTGCCAAGAAGTAATAGCTCTCCTCTTCCCCTGGTAATACAAATGAGACAGAGCTGTAAAGTGATTTCATTTGCTGTTTACTCCATGGCTCTCCTTCCCAGAAGTTTCTTTCAGATGTTCTGTATGAAGTTAGATACATTACATTGGGTCATTAGAAAACGTCTCAGAGAAATGCAATGTTTCATCAAGTTTTGTGGGGAAAAGATGAGCAATTTAGGAAGCTTTACTTGGCAATTCTTGCCAAAAGAAATCCATGAACTTCCTTCTTTAAAAAAAAAAAAAACAAAAAAAACCAAAAAACCACCACCTCAGAGAGCACTGAAGAATTCAACTCTCCACTCAGAGCAGGGTACATGGAGTTTACCCAGTGCTCAAAAAGAGCGTAAAACCAGCACAGGAAAGGACAGCACGACAGACACCCGTACCAAACGCAGCAGGAGAGCAATGCGGATCTCGGTCTGCCCCAGCGGACTTTGCCCCCAGAGCTGCAGCAATGCTATCTGGTAATTACCCCGCAGCGTGGCCTGGCAAGCCACAGGCTTCTGGCTTCAGGTTTGGGGCTCTGCTGCCAACTCAGGCAGGGGCTCCAGCCCATCTCTTTACCATATTGTCTCAGGCTTCCCTCAGGGAAAGCAAGAGGAGACAGCCTACACCCAGAGATATTACTCTATACTAAGACTGCTATCCTGTGCATGCAACTCAAACTTTAAAAGGCCAATCTCACTACAGCTTTTTCAACATTTTGTTCCAGATGCCAGAAAGGTCACTGCTGTAATAATCACTGTCCCGCACTGACTACCACTCCCCATAAGTGAGTCAAAAATAGGGAATACAGATTTCTATCCAGCCTTCCCTGTAATTCAAGAGTGTTCACGACAGATTATTTTACTTCTGCCTGAATCCAAGTCCTTGCTGAGCCCTCAAAATTTCTGTAAGCGCTCACCAAGGAAGGGAAAACGAATCACCACTTTGCAGCACACAATGAAACACAACTCTCATTGCTTTAGCTGTTTAAAACCATCCATCACAAGCAAAATAATAGGCTGTAGTTACAAACTCTGAGCAGCAAAAATAGTAGTAGTTAAGACAAAAGGGAGAAGATTGTTTCTAAAGAGCAGAACAATTCAGACAGTTGGTATTTCAAAAACCTTCTTCTACATCTCTCTACACTTCTGTGTTTCCAAACAGTCTTTCCATACTGCAATGAGTTTTGTGTAATTACTAGCTAGGTACTGAGAAACTTAATTGTACTGTATAAACAATTAAGGTTTTGACTTCCTATCCAAGGGCTCCACTACTTTTAATTAATATTGCACGTTGCACCGTTGTTAAGACTTATGCAAATCCAACACTGTGAAGTCAGCTCTAATAAACACACAGGTAATCTCTGAGCCTCCATACAAGGATGCTGATACAGAGTTAAAAATAAGCTTTGTTAGTACGGACAAAACCAAACAAACAAATACACAAGGGTGTGGGAAATGGTTTTGAAGGCTGAACTTCACACAATTCATCCTCAGTGTCTTTTCAAAGGGTTAATTAGCCACTGCAAGTCTCCTCAGCTCCTTGCTAAGCAGAGTGCTTTACAACAATGTTTTCCAACCGATTTGCGGCAGTTTGAGGATTGCAGCTGGGATTTCCCACACAGCAACCATGCAAACCAAAGGGCCAAAACAAGGCATGACCCAAGGGCACCATAAAGTCAAGAAAGTAAGAGAGCGCTGAACAAGATCAACAATCTGCTAACCCAGGCTAACACCAAGCATTTTCTCTGTCTAAACATAAAGGAGCCAGTTTTGATTCAAAGGGCACTTTTTACAGGGTTGTAGCACTGACTTAATGGAGCACCGCCTAAATATCTATCTCCTCAAGCCAAGGCTGGATTAGTTCCAGAGAGCCAAGTTCTGACGCTTGTACTTGCACATCATGAAAGCAGAGGGAGAAGGTGCCAGGGTAGGGCTAAACCAATTTTTAGTGTTTTCTGAGTCCTTTCATGTCGGTCACAGATCCTTTATAGTCGAGTTGTGAAGACACAGTCTAGTCACGAACCCTGAGGGAGAACGATCCAGACTTACGTGTACCCACTGATTCAGGAGCTGGAGCCGTTTGCTCCCTCAAGCAGCTGCAAATAGCCCTGAGATGGTCTGAGGGGCAGGGTGGAGTGGGAAAAGGGAGGAAGACCAAAGGAAGAGAAAGGGGCTGCGTGACCACCTGCAAGCCCTCCCTGAGGAGGCTGCCTCTAACCTGGGCTGGAGGGAGAGACTCTCCCAGCTACGCAGCCGTCCCACCACTCTCCTGCTCTGCCTGCTTGGTCAGGGAGGGCGAAGGGTTGCGCTGCAGGCAGACACATCTGGCAAACAGCTCCCAGGGGTGGCCGCCAGCTCCGGCAGAGAGAGATTGCTCCTGTCCAGATGGGGTAGCAGGTACCTCTGCTGCAACCCCTTGCCAGTCGTCCCGCTGGCTTTGCTCAGTCTAAATTTGATGGGGTTGATCATTCAGGTGAGCACCTACATCACCACAAACTTAAAGCCCCACATGGCATTATAGCTGCAATGGCTAGGAACTAGTTTTGGCAAAGTGCAGGGCTTTCTGGAAAGCAGAGCCAGGAAAATGACAAATAAAGGTCTATATGATTTGTCTCACTGGTCCTCCCAGTAGCCATGTCATTACATCACTATTTTCCTAACTAATAAAGGTCAAACTATTGTTTTTGTTATTTTAGATTTATAGTTTCTCTCAAATGAAAGGTATTCTTATGCCAGGAAGAAGCAAAAAGGAGATATACTTGCCCTACAGATATTGTAACAAACTCAGTTCAGAAAGAAAAAAACAAAGAAATCATTATTTTCCCAGTCTTTTTAAAAAGGGAGAAAACAGTGAACAGGGAATCAAGACTGTTAGCACACAGAAGAAAAGAAAAATCTAAGAAAAAGAGCAGTAAGAGCCTTTATTCCCAGGAGATTCTTTGAAAGCATTTAGGAGACTCCAAGCGATGCAGCTGCACTTCCTGTGACCTGGAGCATTCAGTTTGGGAACACAAGGAAGGTCACCGCCTTGGAACAGCTCAGTACGCCCACACTGCGCGCGCAGAGCGCTCCACTCAGAAATGCCTTACACCGGGGCCGAGAGATGAACAGAAGGATATTGCAAGTGCAGGAGTGGAAGACTGCTGATCTATGGAGCAGTCCCGCAAAGGACACCCGCTCAAGCTCATACGTGGTGCGGGCTTCTCTCGGGACTCCTTCGGAGCACAGGCTGCAGCAGCGGTGGGAGACAGAAAAGCACGCTCACGACACACAGTTAAGAGAACATCAACTCGATAACATCCACGTGCTGTCCTCACTCTCAGCTTCAGGCAGGCTGGGTCTTTGGAAGAGTGATATTACTAAGAAGTAAATTCAGTTCATGATGAACCACGCCGTATTAGCATTCTTCTTGCTATAAAAAGCATCTGGAAATGATACAAGCAGCTATACATTTTATAACGCACACACAGCCGAAGGAACATCGCTTGATGTATCATTGAGATGGCCTTTGAACAGCATGGCAGCAGGAGGGTTGGGTGCAGGGAAAGAAAATGACAGAACAAGAATGCTGAACTGCTGCAGGACTTAGATAAACAGATTAATTAGAGGAGAGTTGGTCTACATTGAAAAATTAACTCAAGTGTTGCCCCCAACTTGACCTCTCATCTGCATCTTTAATTGGAGCATGGCACTTTTAGCTTGAGTTGGTGGGAGACATGGGCAAAAGTTTTATTAAGCACATTTAAGCAACACCTAAACATCAGTACAAGTAGGCAACACTCAAGGATGCCTAAGCCCTCCAAGTTTTCCCCACTATTTTCCCTCTGCCCTGCACAGGAATAACACCCTTGTACCTTGTGGACAAATTCAGAAAGCAATAGAAATTTTTATATATATATCAATATTTATACAGATTATATATTTATTTTAAGTTTAGTGCTATATATAAATATAGCAGAGCATTCAGGTCCCTTGGCATCCTGCAAGCACAGACACTGCTATCCAGAGCAGCGTCCTTCCTTCAAAGGATGCCCAAGATCACCTGAGCGTGACTCATTCGAGAGGGGCCAGCTCTGCCAGGATACACAGCTGGGACCACCTCTCCCCACATCTCTACTCTTCAGCCACTCAAAGGAGGTGTGGCGAGAGCACACATGGGCACACAAGCCCTTCATCGCTAGCAGGAGCCAGTCTCACGCTCAGTATCCATGGACAAGACTGCTACAGGCTTAACCGGGTTCTGAAGGACGTCAGCAGGGAAAAAAGGAGGGGAAGCTGCTGGTCCCTGCGGAATAGGAGGGGGAGGTAACACGCTCTAGCAAGGAGGTATTTCACTCTGAATCGGGATCCCTTGAGTTGGAACCCAGCCAGAAAGCCCAAATAATAGGCCTTCTGCTCACAAAATCACCGCTGAATCTTGACTATTCACAAGCTGTCCAAAACACAGTTTTAAACTCATTTAAAATACAACGGGGAAAAAAAATTCCCTCTCCCATTACCCCCAGAGATATTAAATTGACACTTTCTCCATTCTTACTTTGACTGTTTTCCATTACTGAGTTCCCCACCAACTACATACTTTCTTCAAAATTAACAAATTTTAAACTATTGGGTTTTTATGTATATTTTTATACTTCCTCCCTGCACATGATGTCACTGGGAACCTACAAGTATTGCATATGCACAGGTACCAAAGTTTTGCTTTTACCTGGATTAAGTGTCTGCATTTTTTTTTTTTAATCACCCAGATTGTGTCTCCTACAGGAAATTAAATTAACACAAAGCATCTTTTAATAACCAAAAGAGCCCTCCGACAATTCAATTTGCAAAAAGACAGCCAGCATTCTGCATTACAGTAGGTGGCTTCTCAAGTATTTTGACAGAAGATCTTGTTCAAAGCCTTGTCCAGAAATTTAACACCACACCATGCAACTCCAGTGATGCAGTCAATGAACAGAAGACAATTACAAGAGCAAAGCCAAGCAACCGCTTGCTCTCTTCGCAGGCTAAGTTGCTTCACAGTCTTAAAATCTGGAAGTCTCTAGGTACCAGCTAAGGTAATCCAACTGAGCCGCAGCCAGGATCAACTCTGTGAAGTCAAGTTAATACTGACCCGCTTTATTCTGTTTTCCTAAAATGAAGCCAGCTCTGCACTGCCAGAGGCCCCAGCCTTGCAAAGGAGGGAGCCTGGCAGTTCCGCTCCCAAAACCTGCATGGGGCCTTGGCAGAGACTCCTCAGTACAGGTCATCTCGGAGGATGCACAGGAGAGGGACGAGGGGAAGAGATGCAGAGAAAGAAAGACAGCATAAAGGTACAGAGAGGACTCAAAAGAACAAAGCCCAAGGACAAAGCCTGCTACTTGCATGTGAGCAGTTGCCCATGCCGAATACATAAAACATGGCCAGAGGTAGCAGTCCAAACCACAGGAAAGCCCTCACTTTGACACACTGACCTCTCCACATGCCGCTTGATCACCTGTGACTCCCTGAAAAGCGTTGCTCCCGCTCTGCCGCACAGTCCGCCCTCACACATCCCACGTGCTCTGCAGTCAGGTAGCCCAGTCTTGGAGAAGCTCAGGATCCAAAAGCAGGAAGACAGATAAAAGGCCTGATAGCAGGAAAGCAGTGGAAATGAGGGAGGCAACATATCCTAGCCTCAGAGGGAACAAGCGGCGGAGTTAGGAAAAGAGCCTAGCCTGGCCTCATCCACTCAGCAGCAGCTCCAGCATGAGCACAACTAGCTTTTGTGCAAATCATAGAATCATAGAATCACATGGTTGGATGGGACCTATGAGATCATCTAGTCCAACCGTCTTCCCACTACCACTGGTGCCAGAGCTACTAAACCATATCTTGTAGCTCCTCATCAAGCCGCCTCTTGAACACTGCCAGGGACGGTGACTCCACCACCTCCCCGGGCAGGCCATTCCAGTGCCTGACCACTCTTTGGGAGAAAAAGTTTTTCCTCACGTCCAACCTAAACCTCCTCTGGTACAACTTGTGGCCATTACCTCGGGTCCTGCTT